>CM023481.1:88353912-88645438 GCA_013339685.2 Hyalomma asiaticum
ATGCTGTTCAGTTCTACAAACGGATAAAGCCGGGCTGATTTCACGCGTGAAACCGAAACTAAATTGTCTTTGGTATAGTTTTTCCAGTCGCACTGCCGAGCGAAGGTGAGAAAGCTTTCTAGAATCGATGTTGCGTCACTCCCAGCAAGCGCAACGAATGGTACGCGGATAGAGGAGCAGTTCAGAGTGGCGAGGGCACGCTGAGCTAAATTTTTCCGCCTGCTGGGTAAAATTGGGTCGGAACGGGGTTCGAATTCGAGCCTTCGGGGTGCGAGGGAAGCGTCACTTCGGCGCTCCGGTAATTCAAGCTGAATAAACTGGGGATATAGAAGCGTCACCTGTAGTAGTGGGATGGGGGCAAGAATGGGTCGATCGTAAGCGAAGAAATAAGAGTGATCTCGCACTGCTTTTCTTCTTTTGAGCTCACCTTGCAGCGGTCTAGCGGCTATGGTACTCGGCTGCTGATCCGAAGGTCGCGGGATCGAATCCCGGCCGCGGCGGCTGCATTTTGATGGAGGCAAAATGTTGAGGCCCGTGTGTTGTGCGATGTCAGGTGGACGTTAAAGAACCTCAGGTGGTCGAAATTTCCGGAGCCCTCCACTACGGCGTCTCTCATAATCGTATCGTCGTTTCGTGAGGTAAAACCCCGTAAATCAATCAACCTTTAGCGCTCGACATATGGCAGACCCGTGACAATGGTTACCGGGTGCGCGCTCCGGCGTTTCCTGCTTAGCGGCCGCCTCTGCACGCAAAGCCGCCTCAACGGCGCTACAGTCCGATGATTTAGGATGCGAATTTAGCGCGGTTGCTCTTCATCGTAGGGACCCCCCCCCCCCCCCGCTCGTCCCATACTAGCACACACGCGTACACGAGCACTTATTCTTGATCGGTGGTTGTTATTTCTTTTTACCGCGGGGTTGTTCACTGCTATTGCGCACTACGACGAGAAAAATCAAGCGTCCGCCGTTATTGTCTGGCGCAAACACGAATAGTATCAACAGGCATGTGACCCGGTGGGGATGTCATCATTTTGGTGCGGTGCACTTCAAGCTCGTCTAGTGCAAACGGAGTGAGTGAATGAATTCTTGTTTGCATTATTATTATTATTATTATTATTATTATTATTATTATTATTATTATTATTATTATTATTATTATTATTATTATTACGAGAGGCGGATTGGTTCAAACTTTCTTCACATCCCACAGTTTTGCACTGACCTGTGGGACCAGTCCAAAGTGTTCGCTTGTGGGCGACAAAAATGTACGAAAGCCTGGCTATAAACAGCTTCGATGTAAGGGAGGATTGATAAACAGAACTGACGAGAAAGTGCCGACGCCACAATCGCCCAAGGTGGGCGGCGTCCCTGGTCCAGGATGCCGTGATCCTGCAGCTGACAGCTTCGCTCTGTTCACCAGACAACGCTGTCGAAAAAGAAAGGAAAAAAGGTGCTTCACTTGACAGCGCTTGCGCGCGCACATAATGCAACATAGAGTCACTGTATAGGCTCCCTTTAGGGAGCCTATACAGTGACTGTATAGCTACCTACAGTTACTGTATATAGCTACATACAGTTACTGTATATGCTACCTAAAGGTAGCATATACAGTAACTCTAATGCAACACAACTGACAGCGCCAACTGTCTGCAACAACTAAGGGAACACACCAGCGGGCGAATTATGCGCTGAATAGAGCGCTAACAAAACATACCGCAGTTGATGCTACCATGTACACTATTCGTGGTAAAACGCGTTCAATGGGCGATAGTTGTGTATATAGTGTGCGTGATATCTCTCTTTGAGGTACCTCTCATTACGACTACGTTCTCGTATCGGCGTTTATGTCGTCTTTTTTAGCATTGTAAGCGGCTCCAACGAACGCTCCGCAATATATGACAGCTCCCCAGCAGGAACCTTTCATCTGAACATTTTATTTACATATTTAACGCAGTCAGTTTCATCACCTATATGGCTGCCCAGTAATAGTTGGGCGTGATTGTTTCGCGTTACCGCTAACAAAAGCCGCGAATTGTGAGTCGGCAACGAAATTTTCTGCGTTCCGAAAACCAAGCAGAACAAGATTATATACCTAAGATATTGCATGAAGATACATTCGAAGAAGTGTATGAACGTCTGCATTTATTAACCGAAGTCGAAGTGCGGTCGCCGCTGCCAGGAATCTAGCCGGTGTCCGCGCGCTCAGCAGCATAACACCATATCCACCGAGCCAGGACGGTGGGCTCTTTTCCTGGAGAAATAATTTCAGTGGTAGCATTTTCCTCTTAATTTAACCCTGCTGTGCGCGCAAGAAACTTACGCCGAGTCGGTGCTCCTTTCAGCGGTTTCTAACGGAGAGCGGTGCAGACCTGAAATGCCTTTTGTTTTCGAATTTTGTTTCACTCTCGTGCTCACGCTGCAAACTGTTCCGACACTTCACTTCGAAGAAAAATGACGTCTCGGCTTGCGTAAGAAGGTACAACGCAACTTTTCCCAGTTCCAGCCTTTCAATACGTGTAACTGCTTCTCATGGTGAGGAGGGTGCAACAATGCAGCGTATTATGCAAAGTGTATAAAAAACATTATTTCCTGTCGCCTTTGTCTCGGACGGGTTGCGCACGAGCTTTTGCTATTAGCCATTTAACGCTGCCGTCGCGCTGTGGGGTCGCGTGTGTTTGCCGCCGTCTTACGCTCGCATTCCCACGTGCCACGGCTAGGGTGGTTCGTGTTTCCCACGTGTGTCGCTAGGGTGGTTCAATGGTAATTTGCCGGCAGCACGGTGCTCAATGTCTTGAGCTTTCCTCACACTCGCACAATTGCAAACGATAGCTTCGCTGAAGAGAGACAAGAGGACAAGGAAAGGTAGGCGCGTGGGGTCTGCTGTTTACGCGGCGACATGAGGAGAGAGAGAGAGAAAACAAAGCAAACAAATATGTCATTTGTGTGATCATTGCCGGCCGATATGCGTTCAGGTGTCCATTTAGGCAGTGCATCATAAAGGAGCTTTAGCTGTTAGCCCTGATTAGCTTGGAAAGCTCTTCATGAGAGCGCCCTATTAGTGCTAATAACGAAGCGCAGGAAGCGCATGTCAGGGCAGCGAAAATGCTGCCCAAGAAAAAAATGAAAAAGGAAACCTTTCAATTGTCTGCTATTGTTTTCGCATTTGCTGCAGGCTGACGATTTGGCGTCCATTAGGCTTCAAGTTCTCTGCCAGGCCAGACTAGGCAGAGTACAGGTAGGGAACTGTTCTTACCATTTTGTAAGAGTGCGAAGTACCAGATGATCCTTCTTTCCCTTATTAACCATGCCTCTTTATGTCTCAGCTTAAATTATGCCGTAATGATATATACTTTCCCAACTGTAGCTTATTTAATTGTCGGATTGCGTTGTGCCTTGCATGAGCTCCTGCTGAACTTATAGTGGTCAGCGAAGCGCTGCCACAGCAAGAGTCGCCGCATTATGTCGCCAGGCGGAAAACAAAGTGCCTTCGAGAAATTGAAATGTCCGAGCCTATATTAGAAGGGGGGGGAGGGCTTGTTAACGTGAACTCTGCTATCGTGTGGACACATTTCTGACACAATGCTGTGCACGCGCGGCCATCTTGTAACGTGTACGGCCGTCTCACCTTGTCCGTTCTCAGGTGTCTTGAGCCAGAAACAATGGGTATGCTGTTGCGCTTGTGTTCTCTGCAGTTTGAAGTATGAAGTTATTTCGCCACAGCGTTATATTATTTACATTTCTTACAGTCATACATGATACAAAGATACAATGTGCGGTGTGGAATATGGGAGAAAAAGCTGCAATGTAAACGCCGCGTGACTAGCCCCACATCCCAGCAATACAAGGCAGAAAAAGTGACAGTATTCGTAACGTCATCTGAACAAGTACACAGACACGTAAATACATAGTTACATAGGCACAATAAGAAATATCATTACATACGAAAAAGAAAAGAACATGCAGACAGGATTGAGCTCCCCAAAGAAATACAAAAAGTACAAAGAAACAAATACAAATTTTTCTTGCATCATGGTAGTAAAAAAAAAAAGTTTGGACATATCCTGTCGCGGAAGAAGGCACAGTCGCTCTAATGCAAAATTTAATTTATTGAGTATGTGGGGAAGTGAATGTTCAGCATTTGGAGACCGTAGTTTGTGCGTCATCGAGGAACCATCCAATAATCCCTCTATCTAGAAGGTCGAGACGGGGCGCTGTGCTCTAAACATGCTATGGAGATAAGATAATTGTCTTTGTTAATTTCAGTTCTTAATGTTAACTGGTGAAATTCGCGCTCCTCGCTGTGTGGCGCAGCCTTTTTCGCAGCGAGCCATCCAGGTGCTTGTGCGAGTCAACGATATCAACGACAACCCGCCCCTCTTCAGGCGCCCCCACTACGAAACCAAAGTGTCAGAGGTACTGCGACATTTTCTTGACTGTATACGTGCCCTAAAAAAGCGCATGGCTCTACTCCATGGGCTGACTTCGCGAGGTGAAATGACTGTCAGTTTGCACACGATACTTCTGATAAGTTGGCGACACCGTATCTGAAGGCCTCGACATCAGAGATAAGTGGAACTCAGAGATAAGTAGATGAAGAATATGCAGTATAGTTCCCGAGGACTGCATAGCGTTAATTTCACCGTAGCTATCAAGTTCCTGAGAGCTCCTATGCGTATTCATGCATAGCTATTGTGGAGAGAGAGAGAGTCGCTAAGGTGGGAAATACGGCGTGATATCGGTTTCTTAGGTCTTTAACAGGAAGTCCATCCAAGGAAGGCTCTATCCCATGGTATATTTATTGACTGAATATGTCACAAAAGAAACCCTCTTTGGTGAAGGCTTCCTTGTATGTGCGAGACGTGCGAAGCTTTATTCCACGTTGCATTCTTTGTCACGCAAGGTAGTAACTTCTGTGAATTCTAAATTAGTTGGTGCACGAGTGAGGGCGTGGTCGATATACATAGACACGCGAGGACAGATTATGATTGAGTTCCTTTGCAATGGAATTGGACTGACAAGCAGCGCAACGACGAATAGGGAAATAATGGGGGCAATGTATAGCTGGAAACTTTGGTTTGCTTTTTAACAGTGAGCTAGTTAAAAAGTAAATAAAACAAAGGCGATAGCAAATTGAACTTTGCGCTGCAAAGGTAAAAACCGAAGGCAAGGCACGGAGAAATGCGCCCGTGAAGCTCGCCACGAATACGAGTCACAATACAAACAAGGACAAAATGTGTTATTGACCTTAAGGCTCAATTTTGAACCTTAAGTAATGAACCCACGCAAAACGTAGTAAACAATTAAATGCCCGTGCACCCTCAATCACGTGTGCCACCGAAATTGACGTTGTTCGCTGAACGCTTAATAACAGCATTCGGCCAGATTTTCGTGGTGAAGCAGGGATCCGTGCAGATATCGTATATTATTATGACTTAAATAAATGAGCAGATTTCTTTATTTATTTTTAGTAGTGATTTTACCTGCTGAGATGGTACTCCGTCTAACAATGCCGTAGAAGATTCGAAATAACGCCCCTTCAGTTCTTGAATCTATGACCAAAGCTAACGACTGAAGACAAATTACTAAAGAAAGGTGTGTCCCGAGGTGTTTGTTGCACGCAAGGATAACCTCGCATGAAGCAAACACCTCAAACGACTAACCAATCGTAATGACTCTATGCCTCAGCTTCACGTTTATCGTGAACAGTACCGGTGCTGACTCCATGCGTGTTTCTGAACTATGGCACCCATTGTGCTTTCACTGAATGAGAACCGTGTCTTAAGTATACAAAATAACGCTACAACCGGAAGGATCTGATCCCTAGAGTCATGGCCTCTATAGGAGACGGCGTTAGTCTACTATAACCTATCAAGCAAACACGTAAAAAAAAAGGTTATGCACTTTTACGTTTCTGGACCAGGCCCACCGTAGTCTGAGGCTGCGGAATCATTTTGACCAGCTGGAGTTCTTTGACCTGTGCCTAGATCTCTGTACACGATCGTATTAGCATTTCAACTCTGTCTAAATGTGGCCGCCGCGGCCGTGATTGAAACCGCAACCTCGAGCTCGGCAGGTTTACTATAAAGCTAGTGCAACGGCAAACACTCGCCTTTGCAGATAGCCCATTACCTCTGACGTGTTGCCAGAAAGACGAAAAGTATATCTGTTTGCCTCAAAGGGCAGTGCACGGCCCTAATGCTTTGTTTCTTTCTTTCTGCCTTCCTTCTCTTATTGTCTCCATTGTGGCTGCAGCTGGCTCCTATAGGCACGACGATATTTCGTGATCTAGCCACCATGGACATGGACACGGGAACCAATGGTCTTGTCGAGTATACCACAGTCCCAGGAGATCGTGGCGACGTGAGTGGACTTCGTATTGTCGGCTGAATGCCCACTGGGAACGACAAGGTCGTTTCTTTTTATTTCCTTCCTCGCCCGCTGTATCGCCTGAGCAAGCGACGGACCTTGCATCTCAATGTCTTCTTGTAACTGCCAGACCGCCTTATCAGTTTTTTTCTGCTCTCTTTATAAAGAAAAATACTGTTAATATCTTAAGTAATGTAGTTGAATACATACAGCTGGAACTGTGAGAAAGAAGAGACTCAATGTAGTAGAACAGGCACTTGTTCTCACTATGTACGCCTCGGGTTTCTGTGTTCCCAATTTCGTCCGTACTTTTTTTTTCTCTCCACACAGCACGATGGGTACGACTACTTTGCCATTGACCTACCCTACCAAGGACTAGTGACAGTAGCGAAGCCCCTGGACTACGAGAAGGCCAAGTACTATCACTTGGTCATCAAAGCCACCGTAAGATACTTGACTACAACTTAATTATGCCCAAATTTCATTCCATAAGTAGGTAACTAAAATTATGCAAAAGAGCTGAAAAATAAGAATTTCGTGCGAGATTTCTCGTGGTCATATCATCATACCGTGTTTGATTACTTTTATTGCGATGCGAATTTCATGCCGTCGTCACCGTCAACTAGTTGGTGCTGATGTGTTACGCGTAAAGTTCAAATTTCAGGG
The DNA here is from genome assembly GCA_013339685.2 of Hyalomma asiaticum. Lineage (NCBI taxonomy): Eukaryota > Metazoa > Arthropoda > Arachnida > Ixodida > Ixodidae > Hyalomma > Hyalomma asiaticum. The sequence continues at coordinate 88,360,944 of CM023481.1, forward strand.
TATCTCACCGCCCACATGCAATGCTCGGGGTGAGAGCAAGGCCTAGCGAGAATCAGCCCTGAAGTCCTAGTAATGGTTTTACGGCGCCAATTTCCCACGTGCCTAACGTTGGACCTCTAATCTCAGAAAATCTAGCGCTAGGGGAAGATAGCACGCCTCTCCTCGGTGTCTGCGCGTGGCTGTCTGCGCAGCTGAGTGCCTACGCGGGCCGCTCGCCCTTTCTTCGAGGTAATCATCATCATCATGCATACGCCCACTGCAAGGGCCTCTCCCATACTTCACCAACAATTAACCCGCTCCTGTGTTAACTGCGGTCATGTTATCCCAGCAAAGTTCCTGATCTCAACCGTCCATCTAACTTTCTGCCAGCCACTGCCATCCTTGCCTTCCCTTGGAATTTTCTCCGTTACCGCAAGGGAACGTCGGTCATTTCGCTTTCTCGCTACATGCCCTGGCCATGCCCATTTCTTCTGGATTTCCCCGCCTTCAACATGCATTTGTTCCCCGATCCACTCCGCTCTCTGTTTGTCCCTTAATGTTAGGCCTGTCATTTTTTCTTTTTATTGCTCGCTGCGTCATCCTCAGTTTAAGCTGAACCGTTTTCATGAGCCTCTAGGAAGTAGCTCCGGCGTATGGCAAAAGGTGGACTCGCTGCGCTAGCTAGAGGCTTCGTGGCCGCGCTCCCTTGTCGCGCTTAGCGCTTGCGGTCCCGAAATCTTAGGCTTCGTAAATAGCAACAAGAGTTCGCATCCCGCTGCTGGCGATATCAGGCTACCAGCGTTATGACAGCGAATGTTCGCGGTCATCGAGTGAAATCTGTTCATGTTTTCCTGTACGCACGTGACACTAATTTTGCATTTCTTTTGTAAGCCGATAAAAATACAGGAAGTTCTCGTAAATGAATAATGTGTTGCTGCCCATCGCTCATGTCTTTAAGGCGTAACTGCAATTTTAAAGCGTAAAGCGTAACTGCTGGAATTAATATATTGCATTTTGTAGAATTTCGTCACTCTGAACATGTTAAGGGCGCCCGAACATGTCCTAAAAATTTCAAATTTTACCCGAGAAAGCTGAGAAATGATACGATAAATCCCGAATAAATTTTGACGGTTATTCAAAGAGGGACTGGAAATTCAGTGTTCGTGTGTTCGTGACTCCTGCCACCTGTACGCTATGGAATTAAGCAGAGTTCAGAGGTCACCGAGGTGCACCGTTCAGCAGATACGCATGCAGACAGGCGGAACTTATGAAAATAAGCACTCTTTTGCAACCTCTTATTATTTTTGCATGGTGCAAAATAATAGCGCTATACGTTAAACATAGCAGTCAACGTGGTTCACAGAATAAGAGTTGTGATGCAGAACAGTGGACTGTATTGCGGCTGCGTGACTGGCGCTCTTTTCTGATGCCTGCACAGCCAGTGAAAAAAAAAAAAAAAAACGTATATGTCATACTAACGCTCGCTTACTGTGTTTGTTGCTTCATTTGCTTCGGCGAAGAATGCCTGAACCACTCGTCATTTCTTTGGCGCAGGACACGGCATCAAACCTGTCTGAGAGGCTATCCAGCACCACCACGCTGACGGTGTTTGTCGAAGACGGTGACGACCAAGACCCGGCGTTTGTCTACAAAGGGTGCACTGCAGTGCACGGGGCTTGCGTCGATGTCGAGTACAGCGCCGAAGTCACCAGCGGCATAATTGTTAGTATTGAATGTAGTTTGTACGAAGCCATTTTCACGTCAAGCAGCCGCGTTCCGATCAAATCTTGTTCGCAGAGTTTGTCGCTACATGCAACACCTACAAGTAAGAACGTCAGGTATTGGGGTAACGCTGAACACCCAAGAGGACTGCTCTCTTCCCACCTTTTCCTCCTACGCCTAGGCTGCCAGTCACATACAACATCGCGGTCGTTCTGCTCAGTGAAAGCGTACTCAGATGCTAAACTCAGTTACTATGACGTGAAAAGTAGAGGAGCCATTTAATGTTTTGTTTGTAGCAACTGTTGTGGAACTTTTACTACACGTGTCATCTCCCCTACTCGCGAATTATCGGCGTGAGAAGTTATCTTAAGTGTCTCCCGCAAATGAAGAAAGCTGGCAGCCTGTTCCACGTCGGAAAGGCGACACACCATTTGCAGTTAATTGCACTCTAGACAACTCCTCTCAAGGTGAGCTTGTCGCAACTCTGTTCAATTAGGGTCAGTACAGGCACACGAAAAGGCAACAATTGCCCGAAAACCGGCTGCAGACGCAGTGTTCAAGACAAAAAGAAAGGAGGAAGAAAGAGAAAAGACAGAATGAAACGAGACCTCTCGGCGGACATTAACGAATGAAACAAGCTTGGTGTTACTTAATTTCACTAGCACAACGAAAGGAAATCTCGTGGAAGAGAAAGCTACACGAAATATTTTCAGTAATATGAACTTTGGGAAGTCTGAATAGCGGGTGCATTTAAATTTAGAGAAATGTCATGCCCGTCAACACTTCAAGCGAGAACAAAGAGACACTGACACCCTCAAGGTCGTGCCAACACTGTTGTCTCTGCTTGACCGTTTTATATCTCATGATGTACAGATCACAAGAATTTAAACTTAATGACCTGTTTTTTCATGCAAAAACACGGTGAAATGGCTGGACATACTTTTTCCTGTTCATTTTTTTACAGTCGGGAATCGTGAAAACGTATCCAGAGGACATCCGAGCGGAAGACCAAGATTCTTTAAAGTCGAAGATTCTGTACAGTTTTCTCAACGGTATGTTTATTATTCTGTCGGGCTCACGCATAGGTTAACAAGCCTTATTGCACGATTAATTCTCTGAGGCGCCTAACACCATATAAGCGCCGAAATGATTGCCTTGTTTACCGATGCGCCAGTGTTCCAAATGAGAGTATGTGCTTTCGTGCATGGTATCGCCAGTATGCAGATATGGCACTGTATGCCCCCCCCGATTTGGACCGGGACAATGTAAGTGGTGGTGTTGTACATAAAAAAGGTAAAGCTCATCGTGACGCACAAATTTGTTCAAACTATACAATTGAAAACAGTGCAGCACGCCATACGTGCAGCTACCTTCCTTTTTTTGGTTGGTGTTGTGTAACGTGTGCCTACTCAAAACTAAAAAGTATACACGATGAACTAGAGAAGAAACAAAACAACGAATGTGACCTTCCTGACAAAGTACTGCATCAGACAGACCTTTGCACTTCCTCTTTCTAAGATTATTGCGTTATAACGTTACGAAGTCACAACACAATCAGGCCAAAACAAGACCTCTTGGTTTTGTGTATTTGTTCAATATGATAAACGATCAATACCTCCGACTACAGTGATCTTTCTTGGCCATTGCGCCACGATTTCTTGGCTACGTTGAATGAAATGATTCGTTCATATAGGCTTGCCAGAATACATGTACGCCTGAGGAGTAGGCATTTGTAATTTATTTTACTGCTTTGATTATCTTTTCTTTTGCTCCGCAGGAACACCACCATTCTACCACAACTACTTTGATATCGACAAAGAGAGTGGCCTAGTCCGCCAGCTCAAACCTGCTGATCGGGCATTGGCGAAAAGCTATGAGATCATTGTTAAGGTGCGTAGACCTGGCAAACTCCTACTGGTTGCTGAAGATTATGATACGCGGTGTAGCATGGGTAGTAAGATAGGAGGGAACCTTATTCTACTTTCTAACAAGAAACTCAAGCGTCGCGAGAACGACTACTGAAGGAGCGTTTGTCCCCGCTCATTCGCTGCCGGTGGCTAAGACTATCAGGCCTCGCATAATCAATTTTAGGCACTGCGTAGCATTGCGAATTCACCTAAAACTTGAGCTTGTGCGCTATTGTAAACCTTGCGCAAATATTGTGTTGCTCGGGACAATATACTGAGCAAAATACCACGAGAACGTCTTCTAATTTGATTTGACTCACTGTTTCTGCAATGAGGCAAAGCCCCCGAGAAAGCTTCTGCACGCATCTCGTCTTACGGAAACATAATTGCCGACTGGGGCTCCAATCGTTATTAAGGCGGCAGCGGGAGTGCGGCCTCGGGGCATGTCGTTAGTTACCACGCTCGATTTGTTGCATTCTTCGAGTTATCAAATGCAATACTTTTATCAACGTTGCTATACCATTCCGCGTTCGCATTAGTTATGCCATGTTAGACGCGGTGGGAAAGCCTTACTGCAGAATTTCGCTAATCTAATACCACAACGTGAGAGTGGATGAGCTATAAAACATATCTTATATAATGCACCTACAAGCATGAGCAAACGAAAAGCGCAACGCTCGCGTTCCAACGGGAACGCGATCAAATTAAATCTCGTTGAAAATTTCCGAGTGGGGGCTCTGTTCGTTTTTCAGTACATATAAAAAACGTTACTGGCACCTTCTAGCTAAAATTAGCATGCCGCTTATCTCCTAAGGGCTTTATATTACTTGTTTTGATGTAAATTGCGTCATCTGGTTTCGTCCAGTTTTCGTTGGTTCACCAGCGCACAAGCGCTGGCTTCTCTGTCTTCTTTCTTGCATTCCTTAATGGCGCTCATGAAACCACCGGGGAATGTGCGACGAGCTCAGAATACAAGCATACGCAGCGTGTTTTTAATCGAATGCTTGGGACCTGTGCTAACAGCGGCTAGTATCCACATCTATAGCCTGCGAAAACTACCCGAAGTGGCAAAAATATTTCCTTAATCGATACGTTCGGTGTAAGAAAGCACTTCGCGTGATTTTTATTAGTAGTGAAATTATTTCGAAAGAGCACGTGTCGCTAAGTTACGCACGTGAATGGATTTCATAGGCGCCGGAAATGCGTGTAAGAGTGCAGAAATGAGCAATTGCCCAATGGTTTTATGCTACAATATATTATATCATAGCCAATGCTTTGCGCCTGGTGTATATATGCGTGTATGTGTGTATGAAAGGGAGGGAGACAGGGAGGGAGGGAGGGCTTTTTTAGTAAAAAACTGGGGCAGTTTGCTTGGCAGCATGCCTAGTGCAATAATCCAGGCGAGTACAATGATAAATCACACAAAGAATGTGTGCCATGTGAAGCTGGCCTCGGAGAACGATCGAGCAATATAAAAATACCTATTTCAGACATGTTCCTCGTAAAGATGTTGCGAGAACTTCACAGTGTGGGACGGCACAATTAAAGGACCTTAGTCCACGATCCTTGTACATATTGCAGCTGATAATATGAACCCTGAGGTGCATTTATTGCGGTCATCAAGACGCTCATTTAGAGTGAACAGGTAATGGTTTACAGGATCAGGACAGCTCGAGAAGCTGGGCCTGTACTCATAACATCTTACAACAAAAAAAGTCGTTGGAGAATATTTCAGCCAGTCATGATGCTGGACGTATCACTACAGCAGCCAGCTGGCCAATGGCAAAGAACACTTACGAAAGAAAGTTTTTTTTTTCCCGACTTTGGTCGCTGGAGCCGAATCAACAAAACGCCTCTTTCGTAAGTGCTTTCTGCCATTGGCCGGGCGACCTCACTAATGATATGTCCAACATCGGAATTTGCTGAAATAATCTCTCACGCACACTTTAACCGTACGGTGGGCTGTGAATGCTGGCCCTGATACACAATAAATATCCCAGTGGTTTCAGCTTGCGCCGTATCTTACCTTGAAAAATCAAGTAGAAATACACGTGGTCACAGCACACAGCTTGCGCATGTGCCGTAGACGATACCGTAAATATAACATCATTGGTTGAGTGGTGGTGTTTTGGTGTCATCGCTGAGGGAGAGTGACCTTTGGGCGCAGGCTGAAGAAGAGACCGCGAGCCGGCGATTCGCCACGGCCCGGCTGACCATCGGCGTACGGGTGGTGGACAGTAACCCGCCTATTCTGCTTGCTTCGGCCACTGAGGGCTTTGTGGACGAGAACTCGCCCATCGGTACATACGTGGTCACGCAGCCGGGAGGCGATGAACCCGTTTACTTCATGGTCAGCGACGACGACATCGTAAGTAGACAAGTTGTTTGGCGATACACATGTATGTGTAGACTAGTGATGGCAATGGGATGGTTCGTATGTCTGTACATCCTGGTGCTCAGACCTATCCCTCCTATGAGTTTTGGCGAGTGTATCTAGAAAGGTACAAATGTTTACGCAAAGACGATTAGATTCACCCTTCACCCTCCTTTCTTCGATGTATAGGATTGGGCAAGAGTGTTCCCTAATTTGCGTAATTCATGTCAGCAGAGGTGAGTTGGACGTGTCCCTTTCCGATCACTAAAGCTTATGCTACATTCACGTTATTATTAATGCAACTCACATTCCCAATTGTGGTGAAGAACTGGGCCCCCGTACTCACAAAATTATTCGTCGTAAGAGAAGTTCGGGCTGATAATGTATTTGGCGTGCTATTGGAGAAGAGGATACAGCGCTTTCTGGTATGCTTAAACAGAGAAATCAAGATAATCAGAGCTTAATGCTCTCTTTGTCCCTGGTTTGATGTAGCTGTGGCTCGCGCGACAAGCGTCGAGCTCTCTTCCAGCACCTTCAAAAAGCATTGCCAGAAATACGTGTTCTTTGACAAACAACAGCACGCCATTTTAAAACTGCCTCTAAATAAAGTGTAAGCTGTGAAAACGTTTTTCGTTCCTCGTTTTGTTCACAACCATTGCTTCGTATTTGCCACTATGAAGGCTGCAGGCTTGCGACGAACTCCTTTCTAATGCGTGCTGATTTAACCTGTCAGTCATTCCCTTTCTTCTGATTATTTGAAAATGGAAATTTATGGAAACAGGTTGAGGCTTAAAGTGATGGAAAAACCGACATTCCCTATTAATCAGATTTGCAGTGCTGTGTAGTGAAACGGTGACACAGATAGCGTGAAAAATCTCATGCAGTCTCAGTCATGTTGTCATGAAGCTTGTAATGTCTCGTTTTTACGCATTAATCCAGGCTGAAGACGACCCTCTACCGGAGTACACATTTGAGCTCACAACGACCGCCTTCAGAGTGAACAGCGAAGGAATCTTGGTAGTCAACGAACAAGATCTCGACAGGGACCCACCGAACCAGAGTGTTCACACCTTTCAGGTTCGTATAGCTTACGGAATAGAATGGCATAGCCGTCTATTCGCAGATTTACGCCATCCTGTACGAAAGGTGGGGATATATTGTATCTGTGTGCGTACATAACAATATCCATTTGGTTGCTTACGTTCTCAAAAACAACGCAGTAAATGCAGACAAAAAGAATTACAGCATATCCACGGAGTGAATGATGATGAGTGGACGAAGCTCGGGAGGTTCATCGTAGATCGTGCCGAGTTCCGGATTAATTTAGTTAACGTGCACGCTACGAATCCTTATGGTTCAACTATGCACAAGTGAAATATCCCACCGGCACTTCATTGCAAGTCAAGATCCAGTGCCTATATATATATATATATATATATATATATATATATATATATATATATATATATATATATATATATATATATATATATGGGTGGCCGGTGAACGGTTCTCCAACGCGAGCAGTCGGTATTTCTCAATCAAGAAACTCGCTAGGAGACGCTGCCTGCGCCAACGTTGTCTCTCGCGGGTGAGGGCGCGTTCTCCTTCTTTGCGAGCTGGTAGAGCGTTCATCTAAGAAAGAGCATTTCCATAGTCAACGCGCGCCTTTCGCTCTCTCTCTCTCTCTCACAAGACAGCAGATGGAAGAGTGAGAGAGAGTCACGTGCCGGGAGGCACGCGTCGGGAGAGAGAGAGACAGGCACGCGCCGGGAGGCACGCGCCGAGGGCGAGCGCGTGCCTCCCGGCACGCCGGTTACGCCTGACGCCTGACGCAGGACAAGGTTAGACTAAGAGGAGCTTCGCCCCTAATAGCCTATTTTAGCTGTAGCCTCACCGTATTTGTTCATGCATAACAATATTTCCAATAAGCTATATGCCAAGCGGTTCCTGCTGTACCGCACTTGAGTTAAAAATCGGCTTGATCACTCAGTCACAGGAATCGATGTAACGCGAAAGGGGAACCTGTCTCCACAAAAGCAGTTGAATGTTTATTATACATCGAGCGATTATACTACGCGGTGTGTGGTGTACGACAGGAAGTTGTGTTGCGGCGTGCTTAGTTTGAGGAACGCGAGAGCCAGAGTTTGTAGTTACGTATGCGCAAAGGCGTACTGCCTCCCGCTGCGCCACTGGCGCGTCTCTCGCTACACGAAAGCGTTCACTTTCGCGACTTTCGCCTCTCGATGGCGCTGCCTTCCTAAGGCGCCAAGTGCAGCCGTTTTCTTATTATGTGCCGTTAAGCGCGAAGCATGTTTTAGGTACTACAGAAAGGCGCCGAGAGCACTGAAGAGCTCACTGTTGGCTCTTGTAAGTATTATGTATTGTGCCACTCGACTACACGGCCAATGTTTATCAAGATCATGGCGCAGTGAACCATAAGAAAGCTGTAAAATCAATTTCAGGTCGTGGCACATCAAATAAACAGCGAGCCCGGTAAAGGCAGCAGCGCGCCAATCTCCCTCAGTGTCCGGCTGAACGACGTGAATGACAACAGCCCGAAGCTTCCTACTCTCAGCCCTGTCACCATTCAAGCGGGAGACGGAGTGCGCAACGTCACTCAGGTAAGCGTGTGTATACAGTTCTTCGTTATTAAAAAGAATGTGGGCAGATAGACCTGTAAAACTGCTTGCGCGTCAGAATGAGAAAGCACCTGTAGTGTCGCATGCAATGACAGTGAACGCACTTGGCATACGCTTAGTCAGCCGCCCACAAAGCTTTCATGGGCGAGGGGTTGTGGGCTTGCTTGGCAATTCGTGGGCCAGAAGTCGATTCCTGCCCTGACTGCGAAATCTTCTGTAGAAAACCGTGAAGTGGCTTTGTTCGCAGGAACCTCCATGAGATATAGGAAGACGAACGGAGCTTTTATTTTTCTTTTTCTTTACGCTAAGATGTCATCAGTCACTTCATGTGACGCCATTATGACGCCACCATGGCTTTATGCTATTACACCATCACTTGGTGGCATGACTTCTGGTATGGCGCATTTATGGGCTCGCTGGGGTTGCGTGACATTTTTATTACCATCGGCAGCGACGCCGGGTTTTTAGCAAGGGCATTGCCAACTCTTTCAAGGACACCTCCACATGAGACACATTAGGATTTCGCCTTAGGAGTTGTCGCCATTTCCTGGCGATGGATACCCTTTTTGTAATTTGGCGTAAAAATATATTTCAGTACGGCCGATGTTGGTACACTTGTTACGGGGTAGTCCTTTGTGCGAGGGAATAGTTCCGACAGTGCCGGGAAAACAGATAATGAGACAGACCAGCACGCGGGTTGCACGTATGCACGTGAGTATATGTCAAGAGCGCATGTGATGCTCTCCGCTAGTTAACTGAGGGTATTTCAAGAGATCTAGTCTTGCTGACAGAGCTATAAGCATCTCACTTTGGCAGCTTACTAATGGCAATGTGGCAATAACTAAGCATAACAAGGTTATTTGTAGTTGAGTACTCTTCTACATACCTGAACGCAACATCAGTAAATCCAAACATATCCAAAAAGAAAGAACCCCTTGCTTGTGCGTCTGCTACATAAAACCTACTGAGTTCGATTGCATGAATGAAAGAAGGAAGCCTTACTACAAATGATTTTTGTTTTCCTCAGGTTCATAGTCCCATGACTTTAGTGGAGTAGATTTGGTGGCGTTCTGGACGTGCCTTACAGGGTAAGCCAAGCGCCTAACAGAAGGGAATGGACAAGATCTAGAGCAATTTGGTTACGTAGGGAAATGAAGAGGCATGTGCTCACAGGTCTAGTAGGTGTGGAAAGCGTCTGAGATTACCGCTTCACAGCATACGCGATTGGCTTAGTTCATTAAATTTTATTATTCAAATTTGGAACGTACCTAGATGTCTCGTCTAATGCTTCTAATGTACCTAAGAATGCAAGTTTTTGCCCGATGCCATTTATAGTTCCCCATAACATGCTATTCCGCACCAGGCTGCAGGAGGTCCCCCTATAGCCCAGTGCTTTGGGACCTTTTCATGTATGTTACCCTCTTTGTATTGTCATGTTATAATGAATATAATTCTTCGTCTTCTTCTTCTTCTTCATTGGTTAACGCTCTTGTCAATCCCGGAAGAATTGTGGTGATGGAAAGTGCTTCTAATTAAGTATAATTGCGACCAGCCGGTGTAGCTTGCACTGTGCCTGTCATGATACCAGGACGTGGTTTGTTTGCAGGTCCAAGCCCGAGATGATGACGAAGGGGAGTTTGCTCGCATCAGTTACTCTGTCTACCACGTATCCAACAACGGTCGCGACAAGTTCCGTATCGATCCCAACACTGGTGTGGTGCAAGTCATTGGCAGGGTCTCCTCTGGAGAGCAGTACAGCATTACCGTGCAGGCAACGGATTCTGGGGCCAGGTATACCTGTACCATTGCGTTTCATAGAGACGTAACACTGCGCGTGCCAGTCGGTGAAATGTACCGAAAGATATTTTGCTTTCATGTTATTCCCTTCTCATCATCAGCCTTGTTGGCTCGCAAATACAAATGCTGAGCAGTGCTAATACAGGTGGGGACTAAGAGCAGCAAGTATTGGCGGCCAAATTTGCGAAGCTGTCTACTAGCACGAGCCGTTAATCGTTTGCGAGCATACTTCTGTAGTTACATCCTCGATACCACGCTTACCTAGCTCAGATGGCTGCGCAAATTCGACTATTGCGCAAACCGTGGTGCGAGAACAGGTGAACCTTCGAAGCAGCGTTCTCTTAATATCACCATGCCACTTCGGTCGTGAACAGGCGTATTGCTTCGACTGTATTTTAATTCGGTCATAATTATTCTTCAATGCCCTCGGTATAGTCACTACAGGTTTCACGCAGTGGACAATTATAAAATAACGCAATCAAATTAACATGCTCACAATATATGAACCCTTATTATTATAGAACATAAGCGTTCGACACGCTGAGCTGTCGTGGAACCAACCTTGTATTCAGAAAACTCTGTTACGCTATAATTGTTCTTAAGCGCAAACTTCATCCAATCGTTCCTCTGACCGTATCATTTGGGGAGGCCGAAAGCCAATGGCAGATAGAGCGTACGAACGAAAAGCTTTGTGAATATGGCCCTAGAGGCCAGCTACGCAAAAACGTCTCACCCTAGAATAATTCGTAAGAGAAAATTTTAAATAATTTGACTGTGACGCTGGGCATATATGTAGCGGAGCTAGCTTGGAAATGATGATGCGCACTCGAGAACAGCTTCGTGAATTCAGCCCCAGATTTTTTCAAAAGCAGGAATGCTATTTCACCTGGTTGGTACAGAGCGCATGTACCTTGCTGTTCGTATGCGTTGTTCATTTGCTCTTTACTTGCAGTAGGATTGTTTTTTATAATGTGGATTCCTGTCGACGCCTTTTCCTCTAGATTCAGCCAAGGAATTCTGGATGTGATAGTGATACCTGGACCAAACACTGGAGGCCCTGTTTTTTCCAAAGAGAAGTACGAAGCACAAGTCAGCGAAGGAGCAGTCCGTCGGCTCTGCTGTGCTTACACTGAAGGTACGTATATTTCAACCCGGCACATTGAGGTGTTAAACGATATGAATATTGCAAAAAAATCAGGCAAAAAAAGGCATGAGTCTTGCAAGATTCATTGTCTTTTCCGGTCAAATTACGTATACTGCGTGCATGGCTCAACCGATAAATTTGGGTGCCAGAAAGCACAACATGAGACAGTGAGAATCGAGGTAACTACGCCAGTAAGCACATACAAAAGCTCGTACCTCATTAGCGTGCATCGTTAATGCTGCCGAATCGTTGGTGAAACTTTCTCTGGATCTCATGAAGCTCAATATATTGCTTACTAATTTTGAATAGTTGTAAAGGAGAACCTGCTAGACTCATTGCCTTACTCTGCAAATGAGGTGAATGGATGGTAACCTTCATATGCGAAGGAAAAGCGTGCAATTACGGCAGAAGAGCACAGGAGTAGACAACAGTAGACAGTGCTTTTGTGTATTGGCAACAGTAGACAACAGCACTCTTGTGTCCATGTTTGCACGTGTTTCCTTTGTATGCAAAGCATCATCAACTCGGTCAGCTTTCTGTCGTTTTAAGATATAACTTGCCTGATATATTTTACATTCTGATTAAAGCTTCACAAATAACTCACGAAATGCGTTTTATTGTTTTTTTTCCTGTGTGGTACTTGGTTGGAATTTCGTGAGAGCTGCATTGTAGCCGTCGCATCCTTACAACAATTTTTAAGCATCACGTGGTTGTTTGTCATCATTTACTTATTATTTACAGTGAACTGTTAACTATGTTCCTACGTGAAGTGCATCCCTACTTTTGTGGCTAGTTAGAATGAACTGCCGTTCTAACTCATTGCTAAGGATTTATTGCTAAATAGCACTTGTAATTTATTAATTAGTAATGCATCTTTAGCTTCCACTCGACACTACAGTGTAATGGTCTTCGGCCATGTAACAATATAATAAAACACTATCACTAATCGATATTTCAACATTCAAGTTACAAAGTTACACGCCGGAGTATTAAGGGAACTTACTTCATTGTATTACCATTGAAAATAGCAATCATTAAGAATATCAAGAGGCTATTCACCGTAATACTCAATGTTGCACTGCCTTACCATTATTCCTATTATTCTATGCTTTCTATCTGTTATTGTGCATGCGCATTTTGTACATTGCCGTATTTCCATGTGTAATTCTATACTGGTTTTCCCCCTTTTTTCACGTGTCTTTCCTTTCAAGTTAATTTAACTATTCCACGTAACCCGAATCATGGGAAATTCGTGGACTACGGCACCACACAAACTTAAATAACTGACTTCAGGGCTATGTGTAATCTGATGCTATTGTTCCTTTTTTAAAATTGTCTCTGAGACTGCATTGTTATGCTTTATCGCGAAGGCAACTGACCCGGAGGGAGATGACGTGTCCTATTCGATCGTTGAAGGAAACGACAAAGGCGTGTTCACCATCGATTCGTCGAGGTAAGCGACACCATTAGTGAGCGCGCTTCTGGTATAGTAGCTTCGTTATCCTGTGAAGTGTGTTTTTATGACAACAGAATTAAAAAAAAATGTCTGTGGCATGTTAGGCGAGCCTACTCTTTGAGCCGGATTGCTGCATGAGATGTGTGTTACTTGCTTAGAGAATAAAAGTGCTTGGTTTACGAATGAAAAAAGTAGAATAAGAAACCTTTAACATATAGATTTAACTAAGTACTTAGCACACTCGTAGAAGTTTGTCGATTGAAGTCAATGGTTCCACAAGGTGCATTAACTTTTAAAGAACTTAAAGACTGACGCCAACATTTAGACACACTGGTACAGTTACTTGCCTATTTTTCCGCAAACTTTTTTTAAACAAAACATTTTTTGGTGCATTGAAGCTCAATAATAATTCAAATGCGGTGCGTCTGAGTGAATAATTTGAGGGAATAATCATTACAATGCGTAAATTTTCGAAATTTATGCTTTGATGTTGATGCCACCCTCAGAACGCGTTCTGAAGTGATGCTTTGACTTGCTGATGTACTGACTACCATTCGTGAATTAGGATAGGGATCGCATAACAATCAGTTCGAAATTTATTTTCAGGAACTTAAGCAATTAGTCTATAACGCACTCCAATTTAATCGGCAAATAACTCTCATCGTATCGAGTAATTCAATTTTTGTCTATATGTATATCGGTTTTAGCTATAACAAAAATAATACGCTCTAAATGGGTGTTCGTGAACCTCTAAGAGTGCGCGGCATCTCTGTTTGCAGCGGGACAATATCGGTCGCCAAGAGCCTTAATCGCGAGGAAGTGGCCTCGTACACCCTGCAGGTCAAAGCGGAAGACAGGAACAATTTGGTAAGGCAGCGTCGGCTCGATATTTATCTCTAGCTGGTTGTGTAGGACGATAGTCTTTGATTTTATTTAGTTTCTTTATAGAGGCTTTGTGGAACGGTCCAAAGACGAGGCTGTTCCTTTAGACCCTTAGCTGCGCATAACACTTGAACTTTCAAGGCTGCATCCGCCGGATACTTCAGCATCCGACGTGTGCCCGTCGTGATAGCTTAGCGGCTAAGGGGCTGTTCGGAGAAGCCCTTGCAAGTTGGTCCAATTACCGGCCACCGCAGCCTCATTTGAATGAGGGAAAAGTGTACGGGCATCCTATGCACACATATTTAGGCACGCGAATAATTTTGACACCATAGCGGTCAAAATTATTCGGGAGTCGCCTTTTACTTCGTGCCTCATAATCATGTGGGGCAGAATTCACAAAGCGTCTCTTTTGTAAGTGTTTTCGCCATTGCCCGGCCAAATTCACTAATGATGTGTCCGGTCCGGCATCAGGATTGGGCGAAACATTTTCTTACATATTTAGCTCAAGACGCATTTTTAAACACTGACTATGATGTCTTGGCACGTAAGATCCTATAGTTAAATCTGTCTTATAAAGATTTTGAGGGGGACGAGTGTTAGCGCAAGAGAAATAAAACAGGTATACCTTTAAGGAATAGGCTTGACGTAGCGTGTAATAGGTACATACCGATATCATATGCGTGCATTGGCGCAAAATCACCTTCTACAAGGATTACCTTGCGGACACTGCCTACTGCAGTGATGCGGGGAAAAAGAAAAATCCTGCAGATCGAATGCATTGTGGAAATGGGCGTAAAATAGCCGATATTATTATATCAGTTAAAAGAAAGAAGTGGACCTGGGCAGGACATGTCATGAGGAGGAAAGATAACAGATGGACTGTAAGAGCGACGGAATGGATACCAAGAGAGGGAAAACGCAACAGAGGTAGGCAAAAGGTTAGATGGAGCGATGAAATTAAAAAGTTTACGGGAATAAAGTGGAGCCAACTCGCTCAGGATAGGGTGGAGTGGAAATCGTTGGGAGAGGCCTTCGTCCTGCAGTGGACCTAAACAGGCTGATGATGATGATGATGACCTCTTACAACTCCCCTAGGCTATTCGCGACTCCGTCTAAATGCTCGCCGCCTAGCTGACGCTCCTAGAACCAGCCAATCCAAGGTCGACCTCGAAACGCGGCATGGTACGCGTTACCACGGGCTGTAAAACAGCTCTATAGTTCCTTAATCGACGCCATGCCGCCTCGAAGCAGCCCGAAAAAGAAAGAATCCTCATCAAAAGACTTGTTGCGTGCCTCAGTGCGTGTCATCGCGATGCAAAGACAGCAACACGTCGTTTCATCGGTTCCCCAAAGAAGCAGACGACACTTCGCGTAGGGAAACATGCGTCAGGAACTTGTGCATCGGCAAGAAGGTGACGGGAACTATGCTAGTTTGTTCCAGGCACTTCACTCGCGACGATTTCTTCCTCCCCGGTTAATACACAGATTTTATTTGTGTGTGCGCGCGTTTATTATCATGCGCGCTTTTTGAAGAGCCAGATTGTAGTTTAGTTTAGGCAAGCGCGTGAACAAAGTAGCGACATTGCTTGTACGTGTATATCTGGTAACGTTTTTTAAACGTGTGAATGCTCAACCTGAACCGCGGTAATATTATTGCTGACGTTCTTTTGCTCGCATGCATTGTAGATAGACATAAAGCGAGAGCTTGCCTTCGTTCGCCTTCTTCGTCCCATGCGCGCGCTGCGCCTCGTAATTTGTGTGGTGGTTATCGAGGTTATGTGTGATCGTTCAAAGTAGCGCGTTTGCATTTCGAGTTCATCTGGTGGCAATTTAGGATTTATTGCGCTCACTTCAACTTTCGAGCCCTCGACCTGTTCACTGCGCATCTAAGTTTGTTTTCCGGCACTGCGCATAGAACTGAACTGAACTCAGTTGTATCAAAATCAGTTGCTTGCACCTTTCGCAGAGGCCTGCTACGCATGAACACTTGCGTTCTTCAACTCCAGGCACGCTGGAAAGGCTCTTTATCCTGAAAAAAAAAAATCTGACGCGGGTCTCCGAAGAAGTGCGACGTTTGAACGCACAGCGCAATTATTTCCGCTGTTTCGCCGCTCAAATCCTTTAGGCCGATTAATATCAGATGTTCGGCAGCAAGAACCCTTTCGCCTTCGACGAAGCATCGTGATTCGACCCCGCAATCAAGAAACTTTAGCACAGCGCTAAGCGAAAGCGCGGCCGTGACCCTGGATGTAGAAACCATCTTTGCTTATCTGAGCAATGTTGCCAGATGAACCACTTTTTCTGGAGTTGCGAATTCCTATGGGAGAAGAAAGCTTTACGTAGACAACCCACAAGGACCCTATTGCTTCATTCATGACTGTAGCAGACCTGTGTCAAAACTGTCGGATCCATTTGCTGGCAAGAGTTTGGGAGTCTGACACCACGACCACGATGACTCTGCACTAAGATACATCAAACAGCAGAAATCTGTAGGAAATTTTGACAGGTCTACTGAGAATGAAGGTGGACTGACCGTGAAGCCGCTCTCGGGTTCAAAGTCTACATTTTCTCACCATTGCCACAAACATCCGTGCCCCCATAGGTCATGACACAATTCCACGTGAACACACATGGCTGTTACAGTTGCGGGATACCGCACTAGCTTCCTTGTTCTGGCTGCACGTTGTATAGCAGCAGTGACGTGAGTTTTGTTACCACAATCGAAAGATGTTTTGGTAGTCGCAGTACGGTGGAGCTAAAAGAGGTGGCACAGTAACGAAATAGACAAAGCATTGGAAAGAACAAAATAGATTTCGAGGTCGTAACTGCTGTCGAAGACAAAGGAGGACGCTTACTGCGGAATCTATTGATTAAGGTAAAAAAAAAAGAAAGGACAAACGAACAAATAGAAGCTACTTTTATACGGGAATGGTATGAACTGATTCGGTAAGATATGTCGCACAGAAAAGGATAATGCACCGAGGAAATTTAGGCCGTGAAATTTGTTTTCTTTTGCAATAATAGCAAGAACAAACAAGCATTACGTTTAAAATTGTATGTATTTTATCTAAATATGTCATTTCGGACCACTTATAGAGAATGCGAGTACAATACAGGTTTGCAATATATGCTGAACATGCGTCATAGCTCACTGCCCGAGGTACCGTAATAGATCCACTTCACAGAATATGGATGTGTGCTGAGCTACGGAGAAGTCAAGGTTAAGACGCAATTAAGGAATAACTGATTTGCAGCAATCTCGGCTTGTCGAAATCACTAAAATCCTGCTTTCTCTCAAACACGCGAGAAATTGTCTTCTGATTGGTTCATTAGTTGCCTCATAAAAGATTTCTCGTTCGTTTCACATGCATTTCAATGACGAAATTTCACTCTGCCCTGTGATGGAGGGCCAGAACGTGTACAGGTATAATTTTGGAGCTAGCGACATATGGGCCCGTACTAAACAGAACAGTAGTACCCGCACGCACACGCAAATCGCAGTGAAGAAACTAGTTGCGTTACTCGCTACAACGTCGCTTTTCTTTTTCCAGTTCAACTTGGCGACAGTAAAGATAGCCGTGACAGACATAAACGACCAGAATCCGGTCTTCGTGCAAGACAGCTACAACTTCACCGTCGAGGAAGGGAAGGCTGGTGCCGTGGTCGGGACTGTACAGGTTAGCATCTCTGTCTGTCTGTCTGTCTGTCTGTCTGTCACCAGTTTCGAAAGGGTTCTTCTTTCGCATCACCTGATAAATATTCTTAACCCCTCTAGCATGTACAACATGTACAATGGATGTGACATGCTTTTCACTATTTTTTCTATATTACAGGCCCGCGACGAGGACGTCGGTGCCAATGGAGAAGTTTATTACACTATTGCGGGCAATGGGTAAGTGACAAGATTTCTGACGAGCTGCACTGTCGTGAACTGTGGGTCTTGTCCGGTTTCCAAAGCAGTCGCGCAATTCTGGAGGCGTATCACATAAATAAGAAGGGACCTTATTACGCTAGCCAGCCGTTCACTGCTTTATTGGATAACAGATTTGCCTTGTTAGGCTCTCGACAGGGCACTAATTCTGTTGCTTCGTAGCCTGAATATCTGATGATGTGTTTTTTCACAATTGAGCTTGGTTATTCCTTTTCATTTCAATTGTCAACCGTATCACCTTGCAGAGGAGCACAACCCACTTTTAGTTTGCATTTTGAAACAGCTTACTGTGAAAAGCCTGAGGCTGGCGCTTTGGTCACGTGGTGCTTGTTTTTTTTATTTATATGTGCGATTTCTTCTAACACTGCTGTGGTGTGTCCCATTGTTTTCCACTGGCCTTGTTAATAACAGTTGTAACCGTCGTCAAGATTTCCTACAGTTAGGAGTGTGCAAAGTGTATATAAGTACGCAAGTCTAAGCAAACCGTTTCTGTCCGTCCTGCTCTGCTGCTGCTTACAAAAGAAAACTTAGGCAATAAAGATCTCTTAATTTTCTTTTGTTATGACGAATATACCCCCTTTCCTTCAACTCGCTGTTAAATTTGTCAGTGTGGTCCAAGGTTAGTAATAATTAAATAGAATCGGATAATTTAAAAGCTACACCCGCAATTGAAGCTCGTGGCATAACTTACTTGTGCCACTATGACATGTCTCGCGCACTTGCTGATTTCGCCTCGTCTTCAGCTTAAGGGCTCAAACGCACCGGCGATTCCAAGTGTTCACCGGAAATACAGTTGTTCGCCGAGTAGCCGTTTGCTAATTGTTGCAGATGGCCGTCTTTGTCTAAAAGTTACCGTTTTGGCTCAGCCTCTCACTGTTCGACTTTTCAATCATCCCGACCGCAGCCCCAGAACTTTCGACCCATTGAGACGCGCTGATATCTGATTGTTTTACGCGAAGATGGCTATGCTCGTCCAAGTCATCAATCGAGAGTAATTTCAGTGCGGCCACGGGTACAGGTCGTGCAAAGTCAATGGTCGCATAAGTCGCCGTGGGTCGCTTGCTGTTCGTTAGTCGCAATCACTCATGAAACCTCTGCCAATCGCCGCTGTTAATTAGCCCAACCTTAAGAGTGACCTTTCAGAGGCTCATAAAGCGCAATCTGCTAACGCCGCTTAATTTCTGTTTGCATAGTTAGCACCTTTGGAAGCTTAACTGAAAGTGAATGTCCGCACAGAGCATAAAGACCCTTATTTTGAAGGAGAGTCCGTGATGGCGGAAGCTGGCGACGTGCAGAGGATGTCATGTAACATGTGTGATGTCACAGCGACTTCGGCATCGACGAGCAGACGGGCGAGGTGACGACCCGGCGCGCATTGGACTACGAGCGCCAGCGTGAGCACGTGTTCGTCGTGACGGCCAAGGACAAGGCGCCCGACTCACGCATCACCACCGTCAGCGTCACGGTGCGCGTCCAGGACGTGCAGGACGAGAGGCCGTACTTCGAGCGCGCCTTCTACGAGACCGCGGTGCCCGAAAACCAGGACAACATCAACGTCGTCCAGGTCAAGGTGCGTATACACGTACGACTGTCGGTATACTTCGGGCCGAGTTCAAAAAGCTTTACTTTCGTTGGCGCTCTTTGCCACTGATCGGCTGTTTTAGTGACATATGTGCAGCGTCAAGATTATCAAGCATTTTTTTTTCTGACGAACAAAGATAGCGTAAGAGGCTTTTATGAATATAGGCACAGAAGCGGCAATTCTTTTAGTCTGTGGTGTGGCAAGCGGGACAAAAAAAAGAAAGAAAGAAAAGAAAATCAAAAACATAAAAAATAAAAACAAATGCACCAGTTATAGCAGTAGACAACTGTGTCACTCAAACCACTACTGAACTGGGTTGTTTCACTACTGAATTTCGGTTTCCTGGGCGCAGTTAGCGAAATTTTGTCTATCTGTAGAAATTACCAGCGTTGGCCTTTTGCAAATATTACATTGCATATGGACTCCGATGTAAATTACTTTAATTCGTCAGTTTGGTTTGAGCATCTGGCCCTTATGGTTTAAAAGTAGTCTAATTAGTATAATTTTGTTCATTGTTCAATGTATCAATCCTACCGATGCTGCAGTGTGTGCCACCATGAACAAAACAATTAAGCAAAAAGTACACAAAATCTTCTTTCCTCTAGAAGGCTTTTGGACACATTTGGTTATGGTTTCGGCGGCGCAGGCCACCGATCCGGACGGCACTCCCAGCATCACGTACACCATCCGAGAGGGCGACCAGTCGCTATTTGCCGTCGATCCGGTAACCGGCGTGGTGCGGACGATCGCCGGCCTCGACTACGAGAAGAAGACGAGCCACACGCTCATCATTGGCACGCTGGAGAACGACGCCAACGAGGCCATGGCCACGTGCACCGTGCGCGTCGCTGTTGAGGTGAGGGACAGGCAGGCTCTCAGACTGGCGGTCAGCCACCTGGAACACGCAAATTTCTTTTGGTTTCACAAACTTCTTTCTTTCTTTCTTTCTTTCTTTCTTTCTTTCCTTCTTTCTTTCTTTCTTTCTTTCCCCCGGGCCTGCTTGCCCTCTAATGACTACGTGTGCATGCCGCGACTTCTGGTGTACCCATGGGATAATCGTAAATTCATGGTATGTACTATAGAAAGAGGAAACTTATATGAAGACCCCTCCCCCATCCTCGCCTTAAAAAAATAGTGGTGTTTATATGACTCACGCACATTCTCCGGCACTTTCAACAATAATATAACGTAGGAAACCTAATATACTTTTGTTTGTTAAACGTCGATTTCTGAAGCCGCTTATATTTAAGGGGTCTTGAACCAGCCCTCGGGCTCGGTGGAAAAAGCGCATTCTATGGATAGCGAATGCTGCAGTCAACAGCTCTGCCAAATTTTCTAGTCATATGCGGCGTGCAGAGTTCACAACCGGAGCACCAAGTGGCCATTTTCTCAAAAACTCTCTCTTCAAACGTTCTCGCCCTCTTCGAGACTGGGGGGAAACCGGAGATCGTCGTTTGCGAACCCATTCCAGTTTGTTCGCTTTTCATCGCATGTCATTGCTTAACTTTTGTATGACTACGTTTTGTCTGCAGATCATAAAAGAGTCTTATTCATTTGAAGAAAAGAACATTTCGTTTTGTAGTGTATTATCTAAAAGAAGACAATAACACATGCTGATCCGTTTTTTTTAATGTTCACCGCTATCCCACTGGCTGCTCTCGCTCTCCCGTTCTCGCATATTTTATGGGTCACCCTGTCAAAAAACAGCCTCCACTCAAAGAAAGGAGAGCGACCAATCCTGGAAGCTTGCGCCACACTGTCGCGCCAAATCCGCAGTACACACAACGAGAGCCCCACATCGTGACGCTGCAACGAGTGAACGCGTTGAGTTCTGAACAAAGATCTCCGATCGCGCCCTTGCGCTGTTTCGTCATTGAGCAGGTTTTAGCGGTTGGCTGACAGCTAGCATAAATCAAGAGCAGCATTCAAGCCAGAAGTGCTTCTTACCGTTATCACTGCGCGTAATAGCCGTAGTAATTCATTAAACAGTGAAGCAAACAAAAAAACTTGGACCATCTCCCCGAAGGGAACCCTGATGGGATGCGAAGCAGCAGCGTTGCGCACGGGTGGCGTCACGGGTTGAACGGCGCTAACGCGGGTGCTGGAAGAAGTTTGAAGCGAAACTCCGTGTAGTGTTTACTGGTGTAAACGTTTGTTTGAAACGCAGACACGGGAAGCGAGTGGGCGTTGGAGCCGGCAGCTGCGGGCGCTCAGGCGGGTGAGGGAGAGAGGGACGTACGCGCGCACCTGCGAGGGAAGCGTGCGAGGGGAGCGTGACCTACTT
The DNA here is from genome assembly GCA_013339685.2 of Hyalomma asiaticum. Taxonomy (NCBI): domain Eukaryota; kingdom Metazoa; phylum Arthropoda; class Arachnida; order Ixodida; family Ixodidae; genus Hyalomma; species Hyalomma asiaticum. Next base: position 88,382,644 of record CM023481.1, read on the forward strand.
GGCACCGCTCCAACACCTGCGCCGAGGGAAGCGCGTTGCCTCGCGCTTGTGCGGAGGATGATGATGATGATAGTGGTACGGTGGGACAGCGTTATACAGGCTAGTCAAAGAGCTGCTTCGCATCTAAAAAATGTGGTTGATCCCTCTGTAGTAGGAATCGGGATAACCCGAAAGTGAAGCCTGTCTGTGCACATAAGCGGCAATCTGGCGAATCGAGAGGCGGGAGATGGGTTGGATAGTCTCTCTTTGGGACGTTAAACCCCACAAATCAATCGGTTGGATAGCCTGTAATTATGGACCCCTTGCATGTACACGTCAGCGGCACCTCCACACTGCACGGGGATCCTCCACAGTTGCACACAAGCGAAAGCTCTCGATCGACTCACATTTCTCCTGAGACGCTGCAGTGAACCGCCCAACGCCCCGCGCAAACATGCCATAAACCATGAGGAGCGTTTGCAAACGGTGAAACCTTGCAAGCGAAACCGCAGTGTTTGTCCCCGGATCGTTTTGTGAACGCACACTTCGCTCTGCGAAAGACGCATCGTTTGCTTGTCGGCGGCCATCTTTACGCTCGTGGAGTAGAGCGCGTCGCAACACAACAGGCTGTCATATGCGTTACACAAGAGAAATTATGTAGCGGCCGTGGCTGAAGCAACGCGCTGGCAGAACACCGAAGTCTGCGTGGTGACAGAGGCATCGAGAAGTCCAGACTACTGAACGGCTAACTGCCGGTGCACATATTAACACAATTTACGACTTCGCTCCACCGTTCCTAGGTGGCAGTACCAACGCTGAGAACCAGAACCAAGAATGCAGTGAAAGGAAGGCGACGTTAATTAATTAATAGCAGTGTTGCTTGCTAAATACGTTTACTTTAACCGGACGTCAATTGAACTCAAATTGTAAACCGGTGTAGTAAAGATTTAAGGCCCGTTTTTTTCTCTACATCGCAAGTCCGTTGGTGGTGTAGTCGGTAGCGCTTCCAGCTTCTACCGTCGCACCCTGTGTTGTTGCAGATTCGAATCCCAGCGAGTGGAATTCAATCTCAAATTCGTGTTTATTTTTCAGACATATACTTCCGTTACGGAATTACGTCACGGATTTCTTGGTGGGCCCCGACATAAAACACTTTCGTGTTAAGACTTCTGTTTTAACGTACTCTAAAGGAGAACAGGGAATCAGTTCAGGCCGACAGATTATTATTTGAGAACTTTTTTCTCTTTAATTTCGCCACCGTAGGATCAGTATTAGAAGAGGAAACGAAGATTAAAGATTCGTTTTTGAATATTGCGCCATGATCTAGGCACCCGAACTTACGCCTGACGTCACGGATTTCAAAGTCCTTCCTTTGTGATTTGACCACATTGGCTCAATAAAGCTTGATCAATCTTGCTACGCTAAGCCTCTGGCCCGCCTACAACGCAACTTGATACATTTTTAGCGGGAAATTAATTTTGTGCGCCATAGCAGGTGCCTTCGAAATCTATGACGCCACAGCTAGTTGACAGGGGGAACGTGAGGGCCGTGTCGCCACCTGTATTTTCTTTTTGTGAGTTTTCTCGCTTTCTAAGCGTTCTCTTGTGGAAAGAGTGGTGCTCTTGGTATTGTTAAAAGGTAATTTAGTAATACACGAAAAGTAGTTTTGTGTTTTAGTGTCCCTTCAAATTTTGATACGAATGACGCACTTCAGGGAAACACAACTGCCAGCGACTGAACACGGCGCCGACTTCTGAACCCCGCACACAAGCGTCGTAAAGTTTGAAGCCACGCATGACATTCAAAACCTAATCGAAACAGACGATACACAAAGGCCTCAATGCAGAAAAAGTAGCGCGGTCCCACTTCCACTCTAAGGTACGTGTTGCGGTCATGACCGCAACACGTACGTTCGAGTGGAAGTGCGACCGCGCTACTGACCGCAACACCGACCACCGAACCTGATCTCGGTGAGCCAGCTACTCACCCAAGTCCGAGATAGACAGCAGTTGTGCCTCCAAGAGCCATAGGTTTAGGATTTTCTCTATGTTCAGGATTTTCTCCAACTTTGTGTTAAGGGTCTGTTAACTTTGTGCGGAGCCCCATGACACGTGATGTAAAGTAGGGTTACCCTTACACCGTGGACCTAGGTTGCCGCTCAGGGCACGCGACATTTTTTTTTCTTTACAGGCGCTGAAAAAACACTCGATCGTCTGTATTTTTTCAAGATCTACTACGGCCTCGCAGCTTAGCTTTCTGAAGAGAGGGGCGTTATTTTGCCGGTCGAATCGCTGCTGAGCTGAAATTTCCGTTTGGGGATTTCTGCTGACTTGTTGTTTGCCTCTGTCTGCTGGAGGAGTGGTAACGAGTTTGGGTTTCCGGCAACCGGTCGGTTTGTCATACCTCGGCCTAATTCGTCTACCTGCTCTTTCTCAAGACCTGTGTGTTCCAGGCACCAAACCAGTCGACTGTTGTGTGTAGCCGTCCGTTGAAATAAAGGTGGCAAGCCTCCTGTGAGTCCGAGGTTATTGCCGAAGCCCTGTCATCCATCTTGCTGCTATGTGTTGCCAAAGCGCTTGCTGTGACTTCTGCGATATCTGCTGAAGAAATTACAAGCGAGTCGCCAACTGCCTTGACGCTACTGTTATCTGTGATGCTCATCGTGTACCTGTCTCGCCTCTTGCGTTCGCCTTTTGCGTTTGCCGTAGCGGCCGAAATATCGCCGAGATGGAAAGTTGTCATGTCGTAGTTTTGAGTGTATGTTTGTCTCTGTAAAAAAAAAAATGCTCGAACGGGCACCTGCTGTCTATATCAGTATCGGCCGTACTCACGCACTTCAAGGTATAGAAAAGTATCTCGCGTCAAAAGTGCTCGGCTCTGAATATTTGTGCTCGGAGCCGCTTAACTTGCCGTATTCGTCGGTACGTGTGCGCAGGACCGTAACGATGTTGCTCCACGCTTCACGAGCGTGCCGTTGCCAATCAGGCTCCAAGACACTGTGCCGCTGGGAACCATCGTGACAACCGTCGTTGCGACGGATGGAGACGGATCGGTGAGTTTGCTTCCATCGCTGTGCCTGCATTCGACGCCTGGCAGTGCGCGCCTCGTCTCTGTGTACTTGCTTCCCGCAAGATTTGCGAACAGAACTGCTCCATTTGAACGTGTTAACGAAGGACATTGAAACTTGCAGCCAGAAGGTATTACGTAATGATACCTTCTGGGCCTCTGAGTAGCATGTTGACAAACCTTCATTTAGCGTATGCCCCGCCAGGGTGGTCTAGTGGTTATGGCACTCGGCTGCAGATCCGAAGGTCTGCAGCCGAGTGCCATATCGATGGAGGCGAAATGTTGCATTTCGGCTGCATTGATCCGGCTGCATTTCGATGGAGGTGAAATGTTGAGGCCCGTGTACTGTGCGATGTCAGTGCACGTTAAAGAACCCCAGATGGTCGAAATTTCCAGAGAGACCTCCACTACGGCGTCACTCATAAACAGAGCTGGTTTTGGGACGTTAAACCCCGCAAATCATCATCATCATTCATCTATCGTATCACGAAAACCGTGCATGAACGGCGCCGAAAATGGCGTGGGGAAGCTTTTCTACACAGCGCTGTCACCTGAATCACGCTGCATCATCAAATAGCTGTTTGCATTTCAAGCCCATATTCTCCGAGAGTGTGTCTGAAAAGGTTTTGAAATAGAGTTCCCTCTAATAGTCGTTACTTTGGCACAGTTCCGACAAGAATATTTGACATGCTACTCAGTTTTTACAACAGAGCTCGTGTGCAGTATTACCGCATTAAAATATGTAGAGTGAAGTGTCGGTAAAGGCCGGAAATATAGGTAGGCGAGGGTGGTGGTAAGAATCCTAATTCTTATAGTGCTTTCGATCGTGAATTTGTCTAGCTCAGTAGTGTGATCAACTTTGCGCAAGGCCATACGCTCTAAAAGCATATAGCCGACACCGGACCTATATCGCAGATAAACGTTAAATGGATATAAAATGCACGCCATGTTATGCGCACGTGCCCTTACAACCTTATACCATATGTCCCACAGTGAGATTCCTACGCCCTTTGCGTGACCAGTACCGCCTAATGGTGTGAACTATTTAATGGCTACGTACTCATACTCACAATGTCTAATTACTGTCGCTAAAGGAATACCATTTAACTTTTACGTTGCAAGCCTTATTGGGAATGGCTGAGCGGTACGGGCCTAAGACCAGTAGTTATGCTGGCAGCTTCGATGGCACTCTGCATCGGTACAATGTTCATACGTTGAGCTATCGTGAACTAGGTTTTGATGCCGGAATACTTTTGGGTCAAAACAATAGTTCTTTCTGCGAATTAAAAACTAAGCTACAGCTGGCAAGTCTTCTGATCATGATGTTCCGTAATTTGTAAAAAGTATATATGCTCGTTCATGGAAGAAAGCTAAAGTAATAGTGTCTACTCTTTCTACTAATTGTCAGATTATTGCTAGTATTCGTTAGCAGTGATGGGTCAGAAATCTTATCTAGCTGTACCTGGTACATGTGAGTATGCGTCAGCCAAAGAAGCATAATCGTGTACCTCTCCTTTCTTTTAGCCAAGCAACATTTCATTTTACACCTATCAATGATGACACCAGGCCCTAGGTCATAATGCCAATATTTTGTTACCTATCGGTTCGCACTGCCTCTAACGGCACTGTTTATATTACGTAAAAAATATTTGCGCAGTAGAACTAAAGAATGTGCCGTAGTTGAGAAAACCAAAACCTCGCCTACACGACCTTCACATCGTAAAAGAAAAACAGCAAGCGCCGCTTTTGTCTGTTACCAAAGCTGCATAACTACATAACCATGTGTTCCTTTCTCTAACAGGCGCCTGGCAACGTAGTCCGTTATGAAATCAGCGGCCAAGGTCGGGCGCCGTTCTACTTCCTCATCGACAGCACCAGCGGCGTAATAACAGTGAAGGACGACCTCAGGAAGGAGCCCGACTCTGAGTACAGGGTAAGGTCCAATGCACTGGTATTCTTTGATGGATCGTCTTCAGGCAATAGCGGTTCCGTTTCACCTGCTTTATTTTCTCACGAAACCACCTTCGATTCCAGATCGAAGTTCAAGCTAACGATCTTGGTGATCCCTCACTAGCAGCTACCGCTGTCGTCACAGTCTACGTGGAACACATTGCCACTGTGCCTCCCGATTCAGGGCTTGGTTTCGCCGACGGATTCTATACGTGAGTGCACTGGCTTCCGAGTCTACGACATGAGGGTAGTTTCCTAGATTTGCCGATCCTTACTGCAGAGGTTGAATGAAGCTAATGCAGGGTTTCCACAGGTATTGTGCTTGGAGACATCGGCAGCGTAACCCCTGTATGTCTTGGAGAACATTGCCGCATTGCTCGGCTTCTCGTGCTATAATTGGTCTCTTGTATAGCTCTGAGTAAAAATGGTCTATTATGAGGTAGGCATGCAAATATTTTCGGCAGCACCTGTGCGACTGATGATCAGTAGTTTGCAGTGTACTGCCACCGATGCAGTATTCCACGACCTCTGGTGCGCTTAAGGTCACCTATACTGAAGCGTTATTAGCGTTACTTGCTATCAATTTCTAGCCTAAAGTACTTGCCTGAATTATCCGGACATAAAAGTACACAGAAGACTTACGTCTGTCCTTACTACATGCATGTGATACTATGACCTTTGTTCCATCGGAAATTATTGTACCTGATTTGGCCTCTCATCATTACCGCCGAGAGACTACACAAACTGCACGCTTCCGAGTTTTCCGCCTAGTTGGAAAAAAAGGCTGTTCTCTCTCTCTCTCTCACACACACACACACACACACGTCACAGTGATTCGGCATACTTTTAAATGTAAGCTGTACAACATGCTGCTACCATGTGCCTATATTGAATTGGTGATGGTGATGTCGTTGCCAAAACACTCTTAATGCACAGAGGCACAGATGTCATACGCTGTGGTAGCTATGTGGTTATGGCGTTGTGCTTCTGAGCTGGAGGTCATATGCTTGATCATGGCCACGATGGCGATATTTAGTAGGGGAGGAGTGAAAAAACCCTTGTGTGTACCGTTCATTTGATGCCCGCTAAAATTGATGTATGATCTAGGTGAATTCGGACTCCTCTGCTACCACCTGGCTTAAAACCATTAATAAGATCATGAATCTTACACATAAAGCCTTCGAATCTTAGGCACAAGCCAGCATTGGGCAATTAAGTCGTCCAAACACATGCATGTGAACCCGAGCTAAGTCAGTTGGAAATCCGGCAGTGAATCAGCGGAGGTATTGTGTCATCGCAGGCAGTGCCTGTCATTTGTGGCGCCTTCTTTGCCGATGCCATGGCATGAAACCAGATGACTGATCAATGACATTTTCTTTTCTCAGAGTTGAAGTACCAGAGAACGCCCTGGCGAACACCCTCGTCAAATCTTTGCCAATCATTAACAAGCCGCGAGGAAATTTTCCTGTCCAATGCCAGATTGTCACAGGAAACGAAAAAGGTAAGACGTAATAAAAGTCTTGGTGCTCCTACTATTCAATGATTCGTGCTTAGTCAAGAAAAGTACCGAAGCCAGGAAAGGTCATGCCATTACAAAAAGCGCGATATGTCATCCGGTGTATCCTGTATCACATTACCATTTCATAGGAGAGCATGTAACCTTGTGTGCCCTCATTGCCTTTATGATGATAATGCAATATTGTTTCATGGAGAAAACATAAATACAGGAGGACGGAAAGGGAGGGAGGTTAAGCAGTCTATATAGCGGTTGACTACCCCGCATTGTAGGAAGGTGTACAGGCAATAAAAGGTGATAGAGGGAGATGTGTAAGAAGACATAAGAAAGCACTCAAGCTGGCATGACGCCACGCAGTGGAACTGTCACAGTAAGTAGCACAACCTGCAGACGTTTGCTGCAGTGACGTGCATAAGCCCCAGCTGAAGTGTAGAACCAGGTCTACACCAGACTTCCAGGGCCTTATCTTCTGTCAAGGAGCGATCTTCAAGGTTAACAAGTGCCACTCCATGGTGGCCTGGTGGCTATGACACTCTGCTGCTGACCCGAAGGTCCCGGGATCGCATCCCATGCACGGCTGCAGCATTTCGATGGAGGTGAATTGTTGAACCCTGTGTACTGTGCGGTGTCAGTGCACGTTAAAGAACCCCAGGTGGTCGAAATTTCCGGAGCCCTCCCCTACGGCGCCTCTCATAATCATATGGTGGTTTTGGGACGTAAAACCTGAAAAATCAATCAAAGTTATCTGGCACAACTGAAAGCGATATCTTGCCACAGCGTAATCGAGACAGTCATAAAGAAGCTTCTCGATCAATTTTGCAGCCGCTTCCTGTTGTCGCCTGCAGAGTTCCCTGCCATTCCAAAGCAGGATCATCACGCATTCGTGATTGCCACGCCGAGCCAAAGGCATTGTTCCTTTCGCTATAGCTATGGAAGGCGGAGCTGGAGACTGTAGGACTTATTGCTGCAAAGTCGAGCAACGCAAGTACGAGCCGTACACCAAACCGCCTAGCGAGCGAATGACCCGAGGCTTTATTTTCGGAGAAAAATGTAGGCAGGCAAGCAGTTGCACCAACCAATCTCACACGCACACATTAGACCGAGCCACAGGGTCACAGAATTGATTTTGTTTGTGGTATGACTGGTTGATGACGGAGTTGCAGACGCAGATGAGATAAGTAGAGCGGGACGGTGGTAAAATTTTGAGTTCCACTGTATCTGTGCAAGCCCTCGCACTACCGAACACTGGTTCGATTATCGGCAGTGGTATTAGCGCACTGTGAACACTGTGGTGGGCAGAGCGGCAGTTTTGTCAGCACTGTCATTACCAGAAGGGCCGGAGCGATCCGGTATCCACTGATAGATGACGTCGTGTTCCTTTTGGATTGCATGCGGTGAAATAGTGACGCGTATGTAGCGACCTGTTAAGGTTAGGACGGCTACATTTAAGGGATATTGTAAGTCTGCTTTGAAGTCGCGTGAGATGGACCACAACTTATGTGGCGCCTGATCAATAGACTGAAATGCAGTAGGGATAGGGGCGAGTTATGCAGCTGTCAATGACATCGTATGTGACCTCTTCAAGGCAGTAATGATACATCTTGCGGGAACTACTGTTGCGCCAGCGGAGCTCTTCGACGAATCAGAACCATCCGTGTAAACGTGGAGATGTTCACTGTGTGTTTCATGTAGGATTACATATACTGTTTACTTGAATGCAGTGGACATGTGCGTTTTATGTTTTCTGCTGTGATGACGAGACAGACCTGCATAGTGGGCAGCCTGCTGTTTCTAAATTGCGCGGTACCACGTAGTCTTGCTTTCTGTTTACAAGTGCGTACAATATCATGCTAACGTTTCCCCTTGTATCTACAGGGCATTTCTACATACTTGACAACGAACAGCGCGACTGTGAAGTACGCGTTCAGAACCAAAACCTGGACTACGAAGAACAAAACAAATACCTCTTGACTGTCCATCTGAACACCATCGGTGGAGTATTTGGTGAGTAGAAGCCATAAGTTCTTTATCGAAAGTTAACAGAAGAAAAAAAAGATTTATGTTCTACTTATAATGATACTCAGGCAGTGAGCTAGGCTGAATGCACGAAACTTTTTGTTTGTAAGCTGGTATTGCCAGGTTGTTTTCGCTAATGACACGCATCAATCAGGTTTGGTCATCATTTTCTGTTCCGAATAATTATTGCGTAAGACGTCGCTGTGAGTGTGGGCCCTGAAGTATTCATCCCGTAACATCCTTATTGCTGCAATAGATGTGCATATGACACTGAGAAGGCTAAACCTTTGCGCGACTCTTGTGTTCTCTAAAGAACTAGTGCGAAAGTAAAGCGGATGTCATGGTTTTGCTTTTACACTAAAACAGGAGGCAATGCTGTGTGCACAACTGAACATACTACAACATTCTTTTAATGCTTCTTCCTGTTCGGTGCCTGTTCTCTAGGTTCGTCTCGGCTCACGACACAAGTGGCTGTGCATCTTATTGATCAGAACGACAATCGACCACGCTTCGTGGTGCCTCCAATGTACAGCCAGTTGACACAGAACCGCTACCTGGCGGCGCTTTCGTCAGATGCCCCCGCCGGCACGCGCTTCATTCAAGTCATGGTAAGTAAAGTCATTGCTCATGTAGTAATGTAAAAGTTCATGAAGGATGACTTTCAACACAGCCGAAATAGACAGTAAAACCTGTGCAGAACCGCAGATTGAGAAATGGTAACGGCAGTCAGTACGACCCCCGATGCAACCAAAGCGTATTCTGCCAGATATCCCCAGCTTCGAGATTGGCGGAAATTTTTGTTTACAAATAGTTTTATCGTAAGTCGTTTTTGTGAATGCTGACGCTGTTTCTTACATTTACGCGGCTGATGCTGGCGTTAACAGGCGTCCGTAACGAATGCGATGGCGCTCCAATTTTTTAAGCTCCCATCTTTACAATTGCCGCAACGTGCTTTCGTGCTGTGGCATCAAAAATTCAGCGAGATGTGATATAGTTATACGTGTTCTTGCTACGGAGCACCACAGAGAACTGTGTTACTTAAGCATTAGGTGTAAGCGCATTGCAAGACCACGTTCTCCCGTATATGGTGACTTGACGGTTGTTCACTTTTACATAGCCGGCTATCGTTGTGCAATAACTCGCCACCGGCGAAGAGACCGCTTAATGGTTTTGTTACCTTTCTACGGATTGCAGGCTGAAGACCTTGACTCGGGTTCAAACGGCAAGATCGTATACGACCTCTCTCCAGACAGTGACCCGGAGGGCAAATTCAGCATTGACCCCCAGACAGGCTACCTCAGCAATGTGAAGACATTCGATGATCTACAAAACGTGGAGCTGCCCCTCAAGCTCAAGGTCACTGCCAGGGATAGCCCTGATCTGACTGCCAGAGCACTAACAGAATCCACCTACGTTTATGTAAGAACCATGAATGGTATTTTTTGAAATTTCATCAGTTTGAACTCGCCAGATATGTGAAGGCACTTTCCTCCATTTTTACAAAAACAGGATAAATCTGAATGAGAAAGAGTTCGATTATTCAAGTCTATGTTTCTGTATAACGGCCTTGAACCTCTTCCCCTTTTCTTGATTCGCTGTATAAATAGAGGTAGTTTTTCACAGCTAGTAACTCATCCTTAATGTATTGTTTTATTCCCGCTAAGAGAAATTAATAAAATTACAAAAGTTTTTGAAATGTGCCTTCAGGATTACAGTTTTTATGTAAGAAATTACTCAGCACGGAATAAGCTACAATTATTTTAATAGAGAAACGTGGACCTTACGAGCACTCGACCTGCTGTAAGCTGTCACGACAAAACGGTGACGACCGGAGCGAAAACGAATACCTCCTTTATTGAATCATGCTACGTTTCTTTTTCTTTTTTTTTAGGTGAACCTCATCCGCTTCGAGAACCGCCTTGTCTTGGCGATTGGCGATGTCTTGCCGGACAAAGTGCTGCAACTGAAGGACCACATAATGAGGTGAGGCTACACTCTTTTTTTCAACGAGCTGAAAAATCGTCGTATTTTTGCCCTGCAGGTGCAACATGTCGTTTTTTCTATTTTTTCTATACAGCATAATCCAGCAGCAGACTCGTCTTATTGCAAGCGTCGAGAAGGTGGTCGCTCTGAAGGTCCTCCGCAACAACACAATCGTAACAGACTTCTCTGGGTAAGTGAGAATGTTCGGGCATGCGCACAGTATAACTTGTTCAACGATGCTAACGCATGGCTCTTGACGCAGGAGCGATATCTGGATGTACTTGGTGGAGCCGGAGAGCTTAAGGATATTGACAACGAACGATCCTCGAGTTCAAATGTAAGTAGAACTTCGTGCACGCCGCGTGTAGGTATGATGGTCACAGACATGTCAGCCAGCAGTTTGAGAGTGCTCGAAAGAATAAGGAAAGTGAACATTTTTTGAGCTTCCCTTTTATCAAAAGACACCAGGGACCGAACTAACAAAGCTTTTAGATCGTAAGCTTTTCTTGCTATTGACGAGTCAGCTTCACTAATCATGCCTACAAACAAAATTGGCTGAAGATTTCTCTTACGAATGGTCTGAGCGTAAATGACGCTCAGACCACGCTTTTGTGAATTTGAACCCTGAGGCCGAATTAATGTACCTTTACGCACGTAAGTAGATATCACCATGGACCGGTGGTGATAAGGGTGCATCCGGCGAGATAATTCGCTGAAATTTTCTCTTACGAACAGTCGTAGCGCAAGGAACCTTTTGTGAGTGAGGGGCTGTGCTCTTGTTGCGGAAATACAAACATATATGTAAGCAGGGCGTCACAATTTCTGAGAAGTCTGTCTTTTTTTCTTGTGTTGCAGTGCCAAATGTTTCAGGGCCCAAAGGAAAATTATTCTTGGGATAGCGATGAGTCCCTGCCTTGGAGGCAGCGTTTGAAAAGGAGAGGGACGCAGAAGCGTACACCAAGCTTTGTGTGCAGTTCAAAGAAGCTCACATGGTCAAAATAAGCTGGATGTCTTTATTATGTCCTTTCTTGCGGCTCTCTCAAGACACTGAATCGTTTTACCCGATCAAGCAACTTTTATATGCTGCAAATTTAGCTCGGGTCGTTTCAGTGCTTGCCTAACGAGCACCATTCTTTCCATCCAGCCGGCCTCAAAGACGCACAGCGGTCGAAAGACGAAGAGACAAACATGAACCACTGGCGATGCCCATTTCCTTACGTCTCACGCAGGCTGGTGAGCAGCGGCAGCGCGCAGTCTTCGTTTCTGGACCACCTGTCACGCAGTTTGGGCATCACGGCGCAGCAACTGCGCACTCCCTACGCGCCGCCTACAGCGCCGCCCAACCTTGTACGGCCCGTCAAGATCGCCGGGGGAGACTCGAGCGACCTGGGCGCGGCACTCATCGTTCTGGCCTGCATCATCGCCGTGCTCGGCTTCGTTGGCATCGTCTACCACTGCTGCATGTGGTCGAGGTGGGCCACCTCACGGTTGGTCGAATGCACAAAACGACGCAGCGCTCAGAGAATACCGTAGTGCACTAACACAGCAGCAAGCAAAAGGCACAGCAGTGCTCGGCGCTGAGGTCGTTCTCGCCGTGGCAGTGATGAATTCTCATTCTCGAAAAATGCCAAGCCTTGTTCACTTAGCCCTGTGCAGTGTCAGGGATTGCACTGCATCTACTGCATTCATTACGAAACGGAGAACACGTCTTGATCGCTGCTGTGCCTCATACAACTTCTAAATGTAAAACATTCAGGGTGTTTTTTTTAGGCAAGAAAGGCGTGCCAAAATACAATAGCTCTATCATGGTCTGGCTGCTCTATAGAACGGTGCACTATATATGGCCCTTTCAGATACATCCATGGTGCAAGCGTCGTTTTAAACAATCGTCATCTCACAGCCAGCCACTTAACATATGACATTTCGTGTTTCTCGTCCTTAAGTAACTGCTTGCTTCCTTGGGGCTCTCTTACATCAGCTAGTTGCCATGCGTTGTCAGAAACATCATTAGCGCGACAAAGAAAGCTGTAAGCACTGCTGCACGTGAATAATGAGTCGCTCGATTTCAGGTACGTGGCGAATAAGGAGAGGATCAAGCGGATGTGCGTGGCCCCCAGATACGAACCAGTGTACGCGGATTCAAGTTTGAAGGAATATGAAACGCAAGTAAGTACCCGACCCGTGCTGTAATACACTCTGTCTGCTCGCAGTTATATTAACTAAATAACTGCAGCATGTTAACGCGATAGCGCTAAGGAGCTCGTACCTCAGAAAATCCGGTGTCGGCGTAGGTGTCCGGCGGATATAATCATCTCGTGCTATACTGCTACTGCTGTATCAATCTAGAGCGCACCGCCTGTGTTTGTCCCCCGGGGAGCAGATATTTCAAGAACAAATTTTAATTTATCGTAGTAAAATCAGTAAAAAAATCGTAAACTGAGGTTTTACTAATAGATGTGCACATGATAGCCCGGACTGTAATTCTATTACGTAGATACTGTTACTCTTGTTGCAGGGTAACTTAATCATGTTACAACGAAACTAAAGCAATTGCAGCACTTTATAGAGAAGGCGCTAACGCGGCGCCGGTGCACGTGACATTTGCATACGCATGCAAACCTTGTCCCGCTCACCGGTGCCGACAGAAGGCGCTTTGACACGAGCTCATAAGGCAAAATGCGCCACAGCGCGCACTCGCTCTTCACACTCGTGTCGTGGATTCGGTACCGTGTTCTGGTGCCGGGCGCACTGCGGAGCGTTCCTCATCGGCGAGTACCGATGGGGCATCTACGTCAACTTGTATGTGACCGCGAGGGAGGCTACGCAAGACGGAGACAGAGTGTGAACTAATAAAGCAATGTTGTTCAATGACACTTACCCAGCTATGAGAATCAAGTGCACGGCAGGCGAATGAGAAGGTGACGCGAACGGGGCACGATAACACTATCGTGTTCCACACTTGAAGGTGAAGCTTAAGCGTCCCCCTAATTTTTTAAACACGAGACACGTTATATGTCCCGCATTCAAGCGTTGCCGTAAGCCTCGTCTCTTCTCCGATCCTTTCTGAAACGAAATTTTTGTTCAGTGTTATAAAATTGGTCGGACAATGGTTGGTCGAAATGAAAAATAAAAAAAGAACAGTTAGGAGCCCTTCCCCTATCGACAAAATGTGGGCAAGCGAAGCTTGACCACTACGTGCTATTCTTTTCTTTCTTTCTTGGGATCATCCTTCCCCTTTCCTTTCTGTTTCCTTTCTTCTTTGGTTGTAAAATCCGAGGCATTCGTATTGCTCAGATATGTTCACATTTTCTTCCTTTGCCTAGCGTGCACTGAAGGGCATGCACGTGTTGCGGGCTCGGCTCCTTGCGCAGCGTCTATTTCTTCACGCATTCAAAACCCCGCTTCATAGAGCGCGCATACCGAATGAACATTGTCCCCAGCTGACCGTTTCATACGCATTTTAATAAATCCCATGAAAAAAAAAACCAACAGTGGCTCAACATTAGCATGCTGGCGTCGCAACCAGGTGGTCGGTGGCTCAAGCCTGCAGTTGGATGAGGAATGTTTTTTTTTTCACTCTGTTATATTATTTTCAGTGAAAGCGAATGAGGAAGTGCGCGCCCGCTGTTCTCACGTTGATGATGTCGTTTTCTTTTTTTCCGTGTGCCGGCAGCTTCCACGACAGCACAAATGCCGCACATGTCAGCCAATACAAACTTCGTTTCAATACAAAGAAGTGATTTAAATAATATCTTCTTCAAAATGATTCTTATTGAACTATACAATATGTGGGAGAAATAGATGCAATATAACAATTAGTGACCTGAACCCTAGCAGTAATGAAAAATCGGGAGTCATTTGGCACCTGGATAAATCCGGTGACCAGCTTCAGAAACAACTCTTTGAAACCAAACGCTTCAACGAAAATACTCACCTGGTGAGCTCATTACAAGCACTCGTGCTCAAAGCGCCCGGAGGTGCTTCTCCATTCAAAAGTGGAAGTGCACCGCCAAAGTCCCACAGAGTTTCGATCACGTGTATAGCTCCTTCAGTTGCTGTGAAAACATGTGAATCTCCCGCTCGGACATTTTGCAGCCTCCCATATATAGAAGCACTTTTTGTAAAGATAGAATGCTCTGTTGTTGTTGGTGTGGTGTATCGGCCGCCAAACGCCGATACTAGCTGTTTTTTTGATAAACTTGAGGGCATTCTGTCTACCCTGGCAAGGAATGGTCGTACTCGGGTAATTATTCTTGGGGATATAAACATTGATGCCTTTAGTGCTAGTTATAAAGACTACGCTTACCTTATACAATCATATAATTTCCGCAATCTGATCACTGCGCCTACTCGAGTAACAAGTACAACAGAAACTATGTTGGACCATGTCCTCACAAATATTCCTAACATAACAGCTGGTGTTCTTAATGAGCCTGTCACTGATCACACGCCAACTTTTGTCACTGTGGATGGAGGGCCTATAATAAATCATCAGAGGAAGGTTACTTCTTATAGAATTGATTACTCAAAGGTTCGTTATTTCTTACGCTCTTTTAGATGGCATGAGGTTTATCATGATGAGGTAGACCAGGAGTTTGCTAATCTAATTAATGTTATTACGGAAGCCGTACATACCTCGAAAAAAGTCATCCGAAGACGCTCATATGAAACACCAATCTGTCCTTGGATGACCCAAGGTTTATTAGGGGCGCTTAAGGCTAAAGAGTACTGGCATCATAAGTGGAAACGTGATAAGCACAATGCTCATCTACTACATTTGTATAAAACTGCTTGTAACAAATCGGTAGCCATGTCGCGTAAATGTAAAAAAGACTATTATTCGAAGCTTATTGAGCAAGCTTCCGGTAACTCGTGCAAAACTTGGCAAATAATAAACGAAGCAATCGGGCATACTCGTGCTGAAAAAAACGCTACCCGACAATGTCACTGAGGACATTGTCAACGACTTTAATACTTATTTTTCAAATGTTGGTCCTTCGTTAGCCAAAATGCTGCCTATTCCTAACAAAGCGCTGTATGAACCAACATCCTTACCAAATAGCTTCGTTATAAACAACATAGAGATTAAAGAAATTCTGCTTATTGTGAGTAAACTAGTAATTAGCAAAGCGCCGGGTCATGACGAGATTCCAGCGTGCGTTATAAAAGAGAACATTGATTTAATTGGAGAAGTATTATGTAACCTATTCAACCACTCATTATATGCCGGTCAATACCCATCAATACTCAAGATAGCCAAAGTCACCCCTGTTTACAAAGAGGGAGATAGGTCTGATCCTTCTTGCTACCGCCCGATCTCTGTACTGAGTGTACTTAACAATATTTTCGAAAAAATAATTTCGAAACGTATGCTTTCCTTTTTGAGCAAATATCATGTGTTATGTCCGCACGAACATGGCTTCCGGCCAATGCGCTCTACAAGTACAGCAGTGCTCACACTAAGCCAAATTTTAAATACTGCCCTCCAAGAAGACAAATTCGCCGCAGTGGTTTTTCTGGACCTCAGAAAAGCGTTCGACACAGTAGACCATGACATCTTACTTTACAAATTACGTAGATATGGTTTTCGCAACACTATGTCGAATTTTTTCCAGAGTTACCTTCAAGGTCGACAACAGATGGTAATTATCAATAACATTACTTCTTCTCTCCAGTCCATTCAAACAGGTGTGCCACAAGGTTCCGTATTAGGTCCGTTACTTTACTTGCTATACATAAATGACTTGCCTCTAGTACTAACAACTGCCGAGATGCTTATGTATGCTGATGACACTGCCCTAATTATTACCGGCAAAAATCTGTCAGACATAGAAGAACAAATGAATACTGAACTAGCTAAGCTGGCCGATTGGTTTACAGCTAACAGGCTTACCATCAATGCCAAAAAAACAAAATATATGTTATTCCACTCCCGTACAAATCCTACTCCACATGATATACAACTCTACATCAATAATTGCTCCCTGGAATGTACTGATTCTTTTACTTACCTTGGTGTTGTTCTAGACAGCTGTTTAAATTGGCAGAGTCAGATAGAAGCAGTCAGCTCGAAACTAGCTTCGAGTTGTTACGTCCTTTTGCAAGCACGTGAATATTTTGACACTACAATTTTGCGCACTTTGTATTTTGCTTTAGTTAACTGCCACCTTCTGTACTGCGTAGAGTCCTGGGGTTCGACGTATGACTCTTATCTTGAGCCGGTACGACGGCTGCAAAAACGGGCTATACGTACGATTACTTTCTCACCTTACTACGAACATAGCGAACCACTTTTTTCTAGGTTAAAGATCTTACCATTTGATTTTGTGCGGGAACTAAAATTAGCTACATGTATTAACGGTGTTGTTAGGAACAATGAACCATTCCCAATTTCATTACTGTGTATCCCCGACGTCAAACGAGGAACCAAACTTTTAATAACTTCAATATACCGCCCACAAAAAACGCCTATAGCAAACGTCTATTACAATATACCGGAGTGAAAGTTTGGAATGGCATACCGAGTTATATAAAGAATACCCAGAACTTTTCCAGATAATTGAAAAAATACTACTTTGAAGCAATTTTCTCTGCTTGACTTGATTGATACTTTAGGCTGTAATTTTTCATTATGTATATATATTGCCCTTTATGTGCTTAGTGTTTTCTTTGAAAGATGTTTTTCAATACCCTTGTTCTCTTTATTAAGCCATATAAGAGAACTACTATTGATACTTGCAACTACAAGTATCATTCTTCAGTTCTGTACGCCACTAATCACCAAATATTTGTGTTTACTACAAGTTATGAACTTTCCTTTTTTTCTTTGTTCAATCTAATTCAAGTGACTGTTGTTAGCAGATAAACATTACTTCTTGTTTGATGATATCAAATTTGAATTGTTTACTTCTGTTTATTTTTAATTAGAACTATTACAGTTTCATTCATGCATACTTTCAATGGGACCCGCACTAGCCTTCGGCTATGGGACCATACAGTTTGTGCTTATTTTTGTATAAGATATGAGTGCAATAAAGATCATTCATTCATTCATTCATTCATTCAATCTGGCTCCGTGCTAAGAAGGCTCCGCGTCGCTGCAAAGCGCGCGTCAGAGCACATGAATCAGTCGAATGTATTATTGTCAAAAAAACATTAAGCTCTACAAATACCCTACAAGCACACTTCGTTTGTGTGCAGAAACGGGTGGTGATGGTATTCATTTCATGTACCTTCCTTGGCATCGCAGGCTTCCACAGGGCCTATTTTTCCTGTCCAAGGTCTTCCTCCTTGGAGTTGTTAAATATATGCCCTCACCAGCTCCTCAGCAAGGAAAAAAAAAATTGAGGCAGCATCACTGACATAATGTCGCGAAGACTTTAACGCCGAAGCAGTTCTAGCTCGAAGAAAAAAGTCTGTCGGCGCAGAAAACCTCACTTCGCCTCGTGTCGCCTAACAACCAGCCACGCCACAGCTGAAGGTGAAAAACAGGGGGACACCAACCAAATTGTAATCATTTAAAAGTAAAATTTACTTCTAAACATTAAAAAACCCGACGTTTCGGGTCCCACTCGGACCCTTCTTCAGGGGTGACTGGAGGGCACCAGACAGCAGCAGAGCTTATAAGGCCTTCTTTCTTCTCTCTTCCTTCCTTTCTCCCTTTCTCTTTTTTTCCCGTTCTTCAAGCCGAGGTCATGCTAACGTTGAATCAGGTGCCGGAGTCCGCTAAAATAGACACTTGGCATTGCACCTGCAGACCGGTTCACGTTTGCAGGTGTCGCCTGAATGTGCCATGATTCATGGCACATTCAGGCGACACCTGCAAACGTGAACCGGTCTGCAGGTGCAATGCCAAGTGTCTATTTTAGCGGACTCCGGCACCTGAGAATCATGGCACATTCAGGCGACACCTGCAAACGTGAACCGGTCTGCAGGTGCAATGCCAAGTGTCTATTTTAGCGGACTCCGGCACCTGATTCAACCTTAGCATGACCTCGGCTTGAAGAACGGGAAAAGAAGAGAAAGGGAGAAAGGAAGGAAGAGAGAAGAAAGAAGGCCTTATAAGCTCTGCTGCTGTCTGGTGCCCTCCAGTCACCCCTGAAGAAGGGTCCGAGTGGGACCCGAAACGTCGGGTTTTTTAATGTTTAGAAGTAAATTTTACTTTTAAATGATTACAATTTGGTTGGTGTCCCCCTGTTTTTCACCTTTAATTTCGTCCCAACCAGACAGATCTCTGTCAAATGTTCACCTTTAAACGCCACAGCTGGCGCACCACCTTGCGTAACCTCGACATAACTGCGCATGCGCAGTAGTAACAGCAAGGGCTGGAAAGGGCAGAGAAGAGAGGGTAGAGCATAGCATAATCTCGTACGTTATAGTGTAGCAGGCACAGGGAAAGGGAAGTGACGGTGTGGAGGAGCGAAAGGAGGAGGGCAACGCCACCAGCTACTGTATGCACTAGTGCGCAGCTGCCCGGATTAAACTGCGGAGCTGGTTCAATGCACTTCGGTTGCTTCTTGCTATGACTAGCGTGTGACGTGCTGAGGGATGTGGCTAGTGTGTCGAGAGCACGCGGGCATCCGCTGTTCTCACCTGTGCAACCCGAGGCCTTCTTTCTTCTATCTCCACTATCATTGTCATGCAGCACTGTCACAATCACTATCGCTGTCATGTAGCAGTGGACTGAGAGCAAGGGCGCGGATAGTGGGTCGAGGCAAAGCGCGGGTCCGCTTTTCTTTTCTGCGCAGCCGACACTTCTCTTTCTTTCTTTCTTTCTTTCTTTCTTTCTTTCTTTCTTTCTTTCTTTCGCATTGTCGCTATCGTGTAGCATTGTGGGCAGCGGCTCAAGGGCAAGAGCGGGTTCGCTTTTCCCTACTGCATGACAGCTGCTTGGGTATTCTGCGAACATTTCTGAACGCCATAAAAACGATCCTCGGTATTTCACTATGAACACTGCGCCCTTTAGCGTGGGCTGCACTGCGATGGAATATTAAATGTGAAGCATTTCTTAGCGAACTTCGGCGACTTTGAGCGTATCTATCTATCTATCTATCTATCTATCTATCTATCTATCTATCTATCTATCTATCTATCTATCTATCTATCTATCTATCTATCTATCTATCTATCCGCCTACGACTTCGTGCTCTCGTGGCCGTTTAGTTAATAGTATGTATACGGAAATTAGTAGGCCACAACAGGACTGCATGACGAATATAAATGACAGGCCATAACATGAAAATCATGATATGCATGTCACGAGCGGCATGATTTAAGTGCCACGATCTTGGTGCTCTTGCGGGAGTTTTGTTAATTTGATATATACCAAAATTGGTATGGCGAGAGAACAATGTCTGACGACCTGGGTGACACGTTCTAAGAACATGCAAATCGTGATATGCATATCATGAGCGGCATGATTTACTTGCCATGCGTTTCGTTAATGGGATGTATACCAAAATTGCTATGGCACAGTACGACTGCACGAAGAACGTAGATGACAGGTTATAACGTTAGAATCATGACATGCGTGTCGTGAGCGGCATGGTTTACATGCCACAGTCTTGGTGCTCTTGCGGTTGTTTCGTTAACTTCATATGTACCAAAATCGGTATTGAGAGACAACAATGCAGATCCATTTTACGTTCCTGATGCGTGCTTCGAACTTCCTTGATTCCCACTGCACGTGAGATCTGGCATTTTTTGCTCTCTCCCTCTCCTCTGAATCTTCACTTCCGCTTTCCCCTTTCCCATTGCAGTGTAACCAACTGCGCCCAGCTCAGCTTAACGTTTCTGCCTTTCCTTTAGCCTACTTTTCCTTCCCTCCCTTTTTCTGCGCATAGACCAAAGCTTGATTTTATGAGCTCCGCTGTAAAACTGCGATGCCCTGGACATCAACATCTGTGAATCCTCCGTGTCACTGGAAGTTGCTTTTTGTCAACCCTGTTGTAGTGGAATATTCTCTCTTATTGATATATTTATTTTTCGGCGCGGAACGCTTCCGATACACGGTGGTTACCACAAGCGCGCATCGAATCTATCTCAAGCTATTGGATCTTTAACGAATCTGATCGCGATCGTACATGATGCTGCCCTTGACGAATCCATATCACGAGAGTAATCTGCTCTAGCATCGAAATAAGTTCACAGCCGCCTCAACCTGTACCATGTTGCCTTGCGTTAGCCCACAATAGCTCGAAAAACAGGGACGTAGTCTTCTCGAAGGTGAGAACTAGTGTACTTTATCGGAGAAGCCAACCGCGTTGTTCTGACCAGCCGCAGATACCGGCTTTCTACGTCCTGCATTCCCTTGAATCACCTGTGTAGTCTGCTTCCGCCTTCGTGTTGCTTTTCTCCGTAGCTGGCACTAATAAACTTAAAAATAAGTTCTAAAGACGCAATAAGATCGCTTGCTCTCAAAAAGAACACTACACAGTAAATAGCTGATCACTTAAAAAAATAAATAATCACTCGCCATAGAAGCAACGAAAAAAAAAAGAATTTGGGACGTTTCGAGACCACTACGGGTCTCTTGTTCACATAAACGCAAAATAAGGTGGGCCGTGCCTTTATATACGCAGTAGATGGCGCAACGATCTGGTGTATGTATAGGGTAGATTTCGACGTGTCCTATTAAGTGTATGTGGCGTCGACTGGATTAGTAATGATTCACAAAAAGGCGGGATGATAGTGATTTTTCGGTGTTGATGTCTGTCGCAGAATCCCAATCAATGCTGCGACCCCTGCTAAGGTGATGTTCAGCTAGCGCGTTGGCTTAAGAACGTCCTAAACACAACACTTTTTTAACCTTGCCCCTTAAACGCATTGCTGCTTATGGAATACCGGTTATGGCAAAAGTATTCAGCAGCGACAACTCGGGTAGCGACATGGTGCGACATGGAGCCTAATCAAAGATCACGTAACGTTAATACCTCAGTAAGCTATCGTACTTTACGTAACTGCCAGGAGTGTAATCCTTAGCGTGCCGTATCCTAATGACTTTCGTTCGACCCAAAAAGGCTCTCGAAACTAGAGAATATTTGCCGCGCATTGTATTTGGATAGAGCGTCAAAGGGTGTCACTAAAATATTTGCTGCGCATAGCTGTCAACAGCTCCGAAAGCTTGGTAACCTGTAGCTTTAAGAAGCTCGCTGACAACATAGAACTCTCGAATGAGCCACAGTCAATTTCAGAGTGTCCTCGTTTTTCCGGCTAATCTTGCCGACACGCAGCCACGATTGCATTTATGTGCCGGTCCGGCTGAACAAGTACGACGTGCTGGTAAAAAATGCAAGAAATATGTCGAGCAGAAATTTTTCTCGTTGATTGTAGTATACGTTGCTTGTTCTCCACATCAAGTAACTAATCCCGGAAAACAACTTCCGCACAGGCTCCGGTTTTGCTGGAAGGTGGACTACAATTGAAAACTGCGGGTTCCCATACCAGCTTTTCGTGTGCACGCAGGTGCTGCAGATGAGTGTACCAGTTGACGAGGACGGCAGCTGCCACGAGGCTCCCCTGGGGCTGAAAGGCGGTGGCGCCGAGGTGGCCTACTTGGGCGGTGGCCGAACCGCCTACGAGCGGGAGTCGCCCAGCTCCATTGGAAACGCGTCCACCGCCCGGGTGGGAAGCTGCGCGTCAGCGACGTTTGACGACGCACCGACCGCCACTCGGAACCCATTATACGTCGCCTACAAGTGAGTGCCAGTGCGTAATTTATGACCTATAAGTACGCACTGGTGATACGGGTTGTACTTAAGCAGCCATCGCGTATAGGGTAATTTACCTTACAAAAATGCCATATATGGCGATATCAGGAATTGGGCGTATGTTTCTATATATGGCACGTGCCCGTATGCGGCATTACTTGCCCAAATCGTGATAGAAACGTATGTGGTAATGAAAGACCAACACTAGGATTGCCATGTAAGACTCCGATGTGTATTGGGCAAACACGGCTATGTACACACACGTGCCATATATAGCCAGATATGCATATATGTCCATATATGTATATATGGACATATATGCATATCTGGCTATATATGGCACGTGTCTGTACGTATCCGTATTTGCCCAATACGTATCCGATTCTTACATCACATTCCTCGTGTTGGTCTTTCATTACCATATACGTTTCTATCACGATTTGGGCAAATAAGGCCACACACGGGCACGTGCCACATATAGCAACATATGCCCGATTCCTGATATCGCCATATATGTCATTTTTGTAAGGGTTGCTTAGGCTTGTCACTCCAAGGAAATTTTAATATACACGGCGTTTGTAGAACACATAAAGACGCTCGATCCACAGCATCTTTAGATGATTTCCTCTAGAAAACGTCGTGCTAAATCGAAGGTGATATGTTCAGATCAAGTACTAACTTAAGTTTTCGTGTCATACAGGCAATCCACCAGCACAGCATCTTCTCACAACAGTGATACGGAGCACGACTTCTATGTCCAAAAAGCAGAGCGTTGCACACTTCTTTGTTGCACTTCTGAACACAAGAAAACAAGCGAATGAGTACAGTCAAAGTTGCACTGACATACTGGAGTGTCCGAGCATTTCGCGACGAGGGTACAGTGGGTTAAGCAACGTAAGAATGGCTCGTGCGAAGTTGTCAGTAATAGTTATGCTTGACAGTGGGGATAGGGACAGCCAGTGAGAGTGACACGTGCGGCGCAATTCCAGTATATTGGCACACATCATGTACTCAACATATGTGTGGTTTATGCTTTGTGTGCTAAAAGACCAATTCGTGGACATGGCGGGTGTCACTGCGTTAAAGTCCCAAGTACATGGTTCTGGGACATACAACGGACAAAAATTTGTAGCGTCACGCAGCTAGCGGTTGTTGAAATTGTAGACATCGCGGGTGTCGCTGTCTTACAGCTCCGAAGGCATCTATTTATCATACAGAGCCGTCACAAATCGTCAGCGCCTTGTAATTGCTGTCGCAATAAAACAGACACAGAAGAAGATGCGAGACGACATAAGTGTCTTCGGGAACAGATTCTCGTGTTCGGCAGATTCTCAAGATTCGGGAACAGATTCTCAATAGGGCTCTACAATGAGGTCATTTCTTGATTTTTTAGAAAGATGGTTCAGGAACTCTTCGTATTTGGAAGCTAGCGGAAATTTCTTCCATATACCGTGTTTCTATTGACGGACGCGAGACGGGAGCGTTTAGGGACATATAGCCGCCAAAGAAGTAGCTAATCTTACGCTTTATGGGAAAGCGGGCCTACTACGGCCTAACCATTTATTTTCATCAATTCGAACATCCCGCTTCATCTGTCCCTTCAGCCCTGACGTTGTCGGTCAATGGCGGCATCTGTAACGGCATATCGAGGGAGCGTGAAAGTACATTCGTGCGTTTTGCTACATACGCCTAAGTGTTAATTTATTCATGGTAACAATATTTTTCAACACGAAAACTGTACTTATCTTGCTAAACGTTCCTTTGTCTATACTTTTTAATGGCCGCAGCTCGGACGAAGAGGAGCCAAGTCCGAGCGCAGCACCACAAGCAGCGAAGACGCTGAGTGGTCTAACCATGCTGAAGACGCATCCACCTGCGGCGACCGCCGGCGACAAGTCCAAATACATCGCGGGTGTTGAGACGACGACAGAGCTATGACCTTCATGTATTTATTGTGTTGCCCACTTGTACATACTGTAAAATGCCCCCTGTGCCAAACATTAAAGCACACGTTGACGACACGAGAGACTATACGCGACGAAATCCGATGTCTTTGTGTCATTTGTAAACACTCCTGCTTGCCATATCTTTCTGCACTGCAGGAGGGACTACAAACTGCACTGCTTGTTTAACACGAAAGTGTTTTAGGCCGGGGTCCACCACGACCCCATACGTCACTACCGTAACTGATATGACGCAGTAAAATAAACATGAACAACAAAGCAAAACACCAGAAAACTTCTGTTGATGCGCTGGAAATCGAACTCGCAGTAGCCCGCTCTACGACGAAACGTGGCCGGTGCTCTACCGCTGTGCTAACGCCGCACACACCCGACGCTGTAAGAACGCGCCTTATATTCCTTCTTTCTTCGACGCTATCGTCTGGCTCAGTGCGAGCGCATCTAGGCGCACATTGCCTGGAACAGTGCCGCCATCCAGGAGAGGCGAAGTGAATCACTGCAGCTTTACTTCGCCTCTCCTGGATGGGGGCACCATTCCAGGCGCGTTGCAAAGTCCGCCTCGATGCACGCGAGAGGAGTCGCGTATGCATTAGAAAGAAGCGTGACAAGAAAGAGCATTGCCGCGTTCGTACAGCGTCCAGCATATGTGCGGCAATAGCGCAGTGTTAGAGCATCGGTCCCCTTTCATCGTTCGTAGCGTTTCCGCCGGCCAGTCTTCGAGCATGATAGCAAAAAGAACACTGCTGCATTAGGCGCCCAAGCATGGCAAAGACGTTGACGGGTCAGTAGTGTGGCACAAGTAAATAGGACTGATACCTTTGTTGCGCGGCGTTTACTATGGACTGTGTCTAGTTATTAAGTAAACTACTTCAGTTACCACAAGGGGTTGGTCCTTGATGTTATGGAGGCGATGCGTAGACGTGTGTTCATCCACGGCAAACACTGCCGTACCAGGGAAACTCCGATAGCAATGGGCAAGTTCACCTCGATGAAAAAATTAACATTCACCTGCCTATGCGAAGACATATTTCACGTTCGTATTATACCGATCCCTTTGACAGAGGGATCAGCCGCATTTTTTTCCCATGGACATTAGAACCTAGACTTTTGCTGTCAAGCTTTACTTTTTTTAGGGTTGCGCGAATATCAAATTTGTCCAATAGGAATCGAGTACGAATATCCACTACGAATATTGAATCGCATATCACATATGAAAGCATAAATGTGCCTTCGATAATGATGCTTTATCAAACATAATTATGCCATGGAGACGTACTAATAATTTGTCAACGAATCATATATTGTTACCAGGCGCACACTGTCTAGACTAGCTCCTGATATCACAACGTTATTGACAAGATATCGCAGTATACAACAGATAAAGAAATTCTAAAGCCTATCATGAAGGAACATTAGTTGTTCCATATGGTCAGGACGCTGTAATGCATGAAGAGGTCCTTCACAAGGAGGCTGCTGCAATGTTACACAAGAACGAATTGGCTCCCTTTTGAACACGTGCAGTACACCAGCATGACAATTTGAGTGCAAACAGAGCTGCAGAACACGTAGTTGAAGATGTGCTTATCGTGAAAGCTCATGTTGGTGGCCACAAGTCGCGCTCGCGATTCTTAGCCGCCATTACGCCTCCCTGCACTGCCGATGCTTACCCGTGTAGGAATGGCCGCACAGTTATCGGCATGACTGTATCAAGGAAGCGGCCTCTCGACGAATATTCGAATCACTTTGAATATGCGACAGTTTCGGATACCTAATTAATCGAATGCGAATATCACAAATAGAATATTCGACGAATAATCGAAACATTTCAATATTCACACACCCCTACTTATTTTGTACGGAGAAGCTCAAGTGACGTTTCACTTAGAACATCACATTATTTCACATTCTCCAGCTGGTGTGAGCATCGTTTTGTGACCGACATTTGCAAAACCGTGTTTTACTAGGCGGTGTAGTTTAGCTTTCATAAAAGAAAGTTACGCGTTGCTGCACACTTCCTGTCGACAGCAGCCTTTTCAACTTTCTCCAACAGCCTTTCAAACAGGCTGATTACGTTCATTGCATTGCCACAGTTTTCACGGGAACTATATGACGCCGGGCTAGTGTTGCGTAGTAGCTCATTATACGCTCCATTTGTATAATCTTATCCGCCATGCTGAGAGGCTAATCTGAGTGGTAACAGTGGCGAGGGCTAGCTCCGCTTAGGGCATGATGAAAGGCGAAACGAATTGAATATGACATGGCAAAAGCTCTACGAGTTAAGACCCCTTACGTCTGAAAGTCGCCTGGGTTTGTTTTCGTGGGAGCGTCATGGGTGTAAAGGGGCCCCACAACAGGTCTGGCCTTATTGAGCTAACAAATGTAGTGCACACCGCAGCACTCGCCCACGATCGCGTTCGCAAAGAATTGCGTCGCTGCGCCACGTGGATAAAGCTGGAATTTCAAACTAAACGCCGTTTGCGCTTCTCGTGAGCGACGCGCATCAAGATGGGGGTAGCGCGCCTGCGTATGTGTTGTGATGTGGCTCGCAGTGATGACACTTCGAATGTCAGCATTCAGCACGCGATCACCTGTCCGAAACAATTAGGACGTGCCAATTCCGACGGCTGCTTTCTGGGAGGGGAGGAGCTGCTTTGAGCGCAAAAGCGTGCACTGCAGCAGCGGCAACTGGCAAGGGTGCCGATATCAGTCGCGACACTCGTCTCCTGAAATTATCGCGTCACGCGGCTTTAAATGATTTTATCTTTGCTAATAATGAACCAATTTGAAAAAATTCTTGTAGCAGAAGTCACCCTATTGGGCATGTAACAATTTATATCGTATAAACAAAATTTGCTGTGGCATGGCGAGGGGCCCCTTAAGAGGAACACTGAAAGACCAACGTAGATAAGGCTTTTACCGTTCTCTTTTATGAGTAGAAACTGTTACCTTTTGCAGAAGGTCATAAAACAACATACAAACTTCCTGTAGGAACTCTTTAGCATTTCCCGTCAACAATCTCTCCTGGCACAAGAACCACAATTCACTCAGAAGGCCCCGTCGATGACCGCACGGACCATCTCCTTGGCAATTTTCATAAATTTTAGCATAGCGTATCGTTTATCATGGTCTTGCGAGCGACAGGCAGCTCGACACTTTTCAGCGATTTTCAAAATAATGAAAGCCCCTACACCGACACCGAAAGTTTGATTTCAGGGGTTTTACGTCCCAAAACCACGATTTGATGATGAGAGGCGCCGTAGTGCTGACCTCCCGAAAATTCTACAACCTGGGGTTTTTTAACGTGCGCTGACATCCCACAGTACACGGGCCCCAACATTTCGCCTCCATCCAAATGCAGCCGCCCCGGCCGGGATTGGATCCCGCGACCCACGGATCAGCAGCCGTGTACCATGGCCACTAAACCACCGCGGTGGAGAAGACTGAAAATTTCTAAGAGCCTATATGTACAAGCAAGTGCGAGCTAATTCCATAGTGCGATTTACAAACATTGCGAGCGCCTAACTACAAACGTCGGTTAAGATAAATACATGCACACCGACAGCCATCGCCAAAAGTTTCGCTGTTTTGATGGCACTACATTTTCCCACGCACGGTACCATCTCTATGGTTTCACACCTAAAATTCTGGCATTCTAGTGCTGTCGATGCATAGACACGAGACATCTTCCAACAAGCAACTGTTCAACATGGAATGATCATGGCCAGATGTTACTCTATTGTTCAAGTCTAAGAAGGCGGAGAACAGGTTGTGCCATGCCTCAAACAGCGTGCTCTCAAGCCTGTCGTTTCGAGCACCCGCCGACGCATGTGTGGCCTGCATCTTCGAACCTCCCATTGGGTTGTCTTGTCAGCAGCCCTATCAGGAATGGGGAGGAGTAAACTTCACAATTTCATTTATTTTCAGGCTATTGTAGTTCGTGTCGATGTGACCAACGTCCTTTTGCGAGTGAGCCCGGCAGCAGTCCTCTACGCAAGGCGGCGTCACACACACAAGCGCACGGTCACAGAGCTTGCGAAGTCATTGGCGGACGCGCGGGTCCTTGCACATGCACTCGTCGACTGGGCAATTCGGGGGGAAGCTCCTGACCACGTGACCAGCCACAGTGGAGGCACAGCAGTCACCACCATCCCAGTCGCAGTGCTCCTGGTTGTTGGACGCGTCGCACCAGCCGTCTCCTATGTATTCCTGGCCGGACAAGAAGAGATTGAGGCGAGAAGATGTGTTACAACTGACGCTTGCTATACGTTGACGCGAGGTTTGATACAGGAGGAGTCGTCCGAATAGGATCAGCGAGCAAACTCGGGCGCCAACTCCGGCTCCGAATACTTACTTTGTTACACCTACGCCGACATTCTAAAGAGACCGTATCTGGGTGCCAGAGGCCCGTCCCAGAACACACGACAGCCTGAGTGAGTGAGGGTGGCCGGTTGTCTTGAGAAAACACCGGCTCATGGTCTGGTTGATCGCAGGTCACGTTGCACGTAGAACCTTAGGAGAGAAGATCTAAATATCAGCTTAAGTTGAGCAGCTACGAATAACTATTTGGCGGTCACATCATCTATCAAACTTGCGTAATCGCTGGAACTACTGAATAATAATAATAATAATAATAATAATAATAATAATAATAATAATAATAATAATAATAATAATAATAATAATAATAATAATCCGACACATTCCACACATTGTGGGAATCGATGTTATGCGAAGCAGTCAGCGAGAAAATTGCCTATGCCGAATTGTTTCGTATTAGCCAAGTGATACGAGTTGAACAACGCCATTGTGCGAATTGCAGGGTTATGTGCGCAACGCGGATTTAGAAGGCACATCGACGGCAGTGCGGCAAAAAAAAGGCAGCTGATGGTATGACGGAACGTTGGCGCTTAAGTTAGTGCACATAGCTCTGTGTTGGTACGTGCATATTATAAACGTCATTTGCTAGAGTACACCTACGGGTCGAAGAAAGCTGGGCAAAAGCATGTTGAGTGATAGTAGTGCACGTACACATGTGTTGTTCTTTACGTTACTATAACAGCCGTCAACACACAGCTATAGAACTGCAATTTACGTTGGAGAAGCATCGCCACCACAATTGCTGATGTAATGAGTTTATTTGCGATATGTATTGTGTGGCAAGGGAATCGCCGTGGTTTTGTGGTAGCCTGCTTCCTTGCCACCTTGGGGACTCGGGTTCGATTCCGACTCACCTGACACGTGGTAGGGTGCCTTTAGCAGTTACAGCACGCCTTCTTACGTGTACATTCCCATTACAAGCCACAGCAACGCTGCGCATTTCTCTGATTTTAAGCACGCAAGGTGCGCATCTTATAAAATTTCCAATGTCTATTTTGGTTGGTCTTGATTAAAGGTAAAATGCTAACATTCCGTCACATGTAGCTCATAAGCCGCCTACCTGAGGTCGACCGTTACGGGTGAGAGCCACAGGTGCGGGAATGACCCTATTAAAGTTAGCTGTGACGTACATGACAAGTATATATTGTTAAATTCGAAGCATTTCGTGGCCAACTTGAGAAACTTCGACCGTATACATCTGTCGAGCCGCCAACGTCTCAGCGCTCTCCTGGTCGTCTCGTTCACTACGTGTATATCAAGATTGGGATCGTACGGTATTAATGCATGGTGAACATGAATGATTGATCTAGGCATTGCTAAAATTATATACTTGTCTCGTACGTCACGATTATCGACAATACAATCACGAGTGGTTCATAACCGTAGTTATCGGCCCGGATTATGCAGGTATGCGATACGGCTGATTGAACCTTAACATTGGAGCTCATGTCTATCAATGACCAACCAGATGAAGACCGCATGAGAACACACTTTGTGTGAGTGAACAGCAAGAGAGGAACACATCATTTTTTTTGTAGCTTGCGATTGCAAGGTAGACATAACAAGCGGACAAACGCAGAGAAGTCAAGCTACGACTCGTTAGGCAGATAGGAATCGAACCCGGGACACCGAGGTGCCTGGCAAGCATGCGACCACGGCTGCTCTTCCAGCGCTTCATGTATTATAAATAAACCTTTGTGGTTACGTTGCTTGTGCTCAGTCTGCAGACAGACGTTAATCGTAGTCGTAAGCTGTAACACTTGGCTGAATTTCAAACAGTTAAGCATAGGAAAGTATCGCGCTGATTACTTCACATGACATTGATTCCTACAATGCGTAGGAAAAATTCAGCGTAGGATCCGCTGAATTTTTTTTACTAGCGTGTATATCACTTTTTCATGTTCGTTATACACTGACACCCCACCGTGCAATTTTGTCGTATACGAAGGGAACGAGAAGAACAGGAGAGCACCGAGACGTAGGCGGCTGGACAGATAGATACGGCCAAAGTTGCTCAAGTTCGCTAAGAAATGCTTCACAATTACTACTACTACTACTACTACTACTACTACTACTACTAATAATAATAATAATAATAATAATAATAACCTGTGTCTTAGGGGCCAAAACCAGGATATATGAGTATAAGGCTCGGCGTAGTGGGGGACTCCGGAGTGGTTTCATCCACCTGGGCTTCTTTAAGGTGCATCTAAACCATAAGCCCACGGGTGTTCTTGAATATAACCTTCAACGAACATGCGTCGTCGTGTCATAAGCGCGTCATCCCACCTGCTATGTAACCATTTGTAAGGTGGCTACTCATGCGCAATGGCATCCTGCTGAAGACCACATTTTGGAGGTACAGGAAGTGGCAGTCAGACTTCGGTGGAACGCTAAACCGTCCTGTGCTTGAAGCCGTGGCGCGTGTAAACAGCTAAAGGACACTGAAGCGCGTACGTAAAGTATGCAGGAAAGTGACTTCGAATTTTTGCATATTACCTCGGCTGCCAGTAACTACGACAACGTGACGTTATTTTGTTGACCACGGAATGAGCGAGGTGCACGTGAGCGTGAAATACAAGCCCCGTAAGGAAACAATGTGAGGAACTGCGATAGTATGCTACATATCGTAACTATTATCTTCAGCTTTCAAATATGCTCCAGTTAAGTTAGTGACGTGGCTTAAGCCGCCAATATACCCCCGGGAACGATGTTAAGAGTGATAATTGTTTACTAACCGACGCTTGTGGCGTCACAGCGAAAACTTATGACGCCCGAGCGATTTCGGGGTTCAGGACAGCTGAGGTGGCTGAAACTGCACACAGGAGGGTCTCTGTTCCAAACGCCATCCAGTTCGCACTTTAGTTCTGTTGTCTGCATAAAGAAGCAAATGAAATTAAATGTTAGTTGAAGTGCCACGTGAAACAATTCACGAAATAAATACTTAGGACATACGGGTCAGAAAAGAAAGAAACGAAAAGGCCCTCGCGTAGTCGGGAGTAGATATAAGCATTAATGGGTTGACTAACGGAAAAGCAGATTGGTTGGAGACGATGCAAGCCAGAATCTTAAAATGCAGAAGCATATGCATCCACGATGCGAAGCAGGCCTGAAAGCTTTCTGCTCCGGAATGAAATTGTCTTGAACTGAACAACATTTCAAGTCTCGTCTCGGCCAAGGAACATCGGTGCAACGCCGGACGCTTCCGGCGTGGTCACTCAGCGGGGCGCCATGGCTCGAAAGAGGCGACGCAATACCCGCGCCTCAGCCATCTGGCGTTTAAAAGAGCAAAGGCAACCCCGTCTCAGAGCCAAAAGACAATCAAGCGTCTGGTGCCCCACAAATAAAGTGTTTGGTGTGTAGTGCCTTTGGAACAACGCTATTGGAAATCACGCATAAAACTTCAGCCTATACTAGAAGTTACAGCTTCAGTGTTGTTGTGAGGAAAGAGTAAGCACAACTTGACAGCAGTATTTTTCTGTAACTCGTTTGGGCGATAACTAGCCTTTGTAATGCTGTCCCGAACAAAGGTTTGGGGGCAAGACACCGTGTCTGACTGGTTGCCCGGATGTTGTCGTTTGAGTGCCCGGGTAACGGCTCTCTTGGCTCAAGGTCACCTGAAAGTCTCCGACAACAGGATTAAAAACTTCCAGGCCAGCTCAGAGGACGCAGCACAGTGGCATCGAAAGCTAGATTTTGTTGCGAGCTCTGTCAATCTTTTCTTTTGGCTTTGCTTCATTTCTTCTCTCCCCGAACGGAGCTTTGAGTGCTCTTTGTTATGCTGCTCCAATTAGCTTGAAGGGTACTCGACATCCTATCATCTTGATAATTCAGTTGAACCTGCAAAACGTCATTAAGGCAGCTACTCTGTCGTAACGGTCAACACAATAAAGTTTTCAGAGCTAGCCGAGACCGGCGCAAAATTAATGTAATGTTGCGTTCTATGAAGAGGCCCACCATTTCCGCAGCACGGGCCTCTTCCCGTTGGCTCGATCACGTGACTTCCCTCTTCCGCCTTCTTGAACATCAGTGGCTACGGAACATCCTCTTTATGTCACAAGCAGTGGGCACCCTTCTCCAGCTTTCTTTGAATATAAGGCATTCCTTGCTCATGAAAGTCACGTTGGAGTACGTAAAAATACGTAAAAATGGGTTCCTGTTTCCTCTCCTGATGGAACCCTTCAATAAAAAAAAATTAAGTGTCCGAGGTTGGCTTTCAAAGCAGGGTCGTCCAGGCAAGAGAACGTTTCCGATAAATTACTATATTCCCACTAGGGGCGCCCATACACACACGCACCCAACCACCCACCTACCTATTTACCTTTCCCTTCCCCCACCTCCTCCCGCCACACACGTGCGTGTTTTGCTTGCGGAAAGGGTAGCACCACTTAGAGTCAGCTTGTGGTTTCGTCCCTTCGCAGAGTAACAATTCGCTTTGAAGAACAAGAGAAAACGCGCGGGCACTTAGAAAGAGGAGAAGGAAGGGAAGTCGACTACGAAAAGGCGTCCGGGTAGCTATACGGTATACCCCGCTTTGGGATGTTTTGATTCTGGTATGGAGGTAGGGATAAACTGCGCTTATAAGTGTAAATGTGATAGCTGCCCCGCTTCACGAATATTACATCGTATAGTAACGGGTCCATTCCAAAAGTAAGAGAGTACCAACACGGCACGCTCTCTTGCATTGGCATATAATTTACTCAGTTTCTTCCTGGTCGCCGCAAGTGCTTTAAGACACTATTTGTCATGTTGCCGCCTTCAGTATTGGCTCAGACGTCAACGGAAGATGTGGCATTTTTCTCACCAGTGTAAAATAAATCAGGCATCTTCCGATAGCACCATCACGGTCATAATAACGACGCTGCCTTGCTCCTGTGTCGGCGGCACACGCACAGTGCTCGTCTTAAATAGCATATATAGGTTGGTAAACAGGCCAACGTTCTCAAGAGCTTGAAATGAAAATGGGCAGCATTACATCTAATAAAGCACATACGATATCACATTCTGCAGTGGAAGAGCCTTTTCTATATATATATATATATATATATATATATATATATATATATATATATATATATATATATATATATATATATATATGAGTCGTAGACCCTCGAAATTGGCAACAAAAATGGGGAAAGCGTTTCTTCAACATTTCATTCAACATTTCAGCCGGAGACCGGCCTTCTAATCCCGCTTCTATTTATACCTGTTTGAGAGAGCTTTTCCTAAAAAAGGAAGGAAAAACATGAAAAAGGAAAATAATGTAGAGAGAATAAGAAAAGAAAAAAGAGAACAAAGAGAGACAACCTGAAAGAAAGGGACCGAAGAGTGGAAGAAAAGCAGACGACGTGTGTCATATGCGAGCATATTCTTCCCCCGTCTCCTCCCCTTTTCCACTCCTCCCCTCTTTACGAAGTGGTTTTCGTGGCCGGACCCAACAGTCATGTGTATAGTTCACAGGCCACCTTCAGGTGTGTCGATGTAAAAAAAAACCAAAATAGGAAGGAAGAAAGAAAATGGGTGGGGGGTGGGTGAGTACAATTGCAATGATGTCAGTGGCAATGACGTCTACAAGTCTGCGCCCGGACGGGCAGAAACGTGCACTGATGCAGCTGCACGTTTGACGACATCCAGGAGAAAAAAAAGGAAGGAAAGAAAGTTTTAGAGAAATAATTAGAATAAGACAGGTAAAAGATGAATGGTCAGGAAGTAAAAAAAAATCATCAAATAGGTTTACATGATTCGCTTTGCAAAAACACGTCATATTTCATTTTGGGAGGTTTAGATGTTTCGAGAGAGGTAGATTTGGAATAGATCTACCTCTCTCGAAACATCTAAACCTCCCAAATAATTCATTCGATAAATTAACAGTGACACAATTAGAAACGGGCTTCAAGTCAAAGCGAGAATGTGAGCAACGAGAATTATATCGAGTATACCAGTTCAAAACATTCGAAAAAGGTATAAATGAAAATCCAGGGACCATAGCAATAATAAAATCATTGGCAAGCGTTTAACCTGTGGCACCGTATGTACAGCGGGAAGCGGACCATTGAAATAAGACGTGTTTTTGCAAAGCGAATCATGTAAACCTATTTGATGATTTTTTTTTACTTCCTTACCATTTCATCTTTTACCTGTCTTATTCTAATTATTTCTCTAAAACTTCTTTCGTTCCTTTTTTTTCTCCTGGATGTCGTGAAACATGCAGGTGCATCAGTGCACGTTTTTGCCAGTCCGGGCGATCATTTCTTGATTTTTTAGAAACGTGGTTCAGGAACTCTTCGTATTTGCGAAGCTAGTGGAAATTTGATTGATTGATTTTTTGGAGTTTTACGTCCCAGAACCAGCTGTGATTATGACAGATGCCGTGGTGGAGGGCTCCGGAAATTTCGACCACCTGGGGTTCTTTAACGTGCACTGACATCGTACAGCACACGGGTTCAACTTTTCTCCTCCATCGAAATGCAGCCGCCGCGGCCGGGATTCGATCCCGCGACCTTCGGATCAACAGCCGAGTACCATAGCCACTAGACCACAGTGGCGGGGCCAGAGAAGATGGAACGACGCCTCGAAAGCCTCAAGAGTGAGACAGAGAACACTGTGGAGCAGCTCAAACCTTTAAAAAAGTAAAAGGTAAAAAAAACGGTGGTTAAAACGCATCTTTGCCATAAGCACGTCGTTTTTAGCTGTCAAGCAAATTTTCACGAAACGCCAGGCAATTTTCGTTCTCCAGATTGAAGGGACTCTAAAGTTAGAAACAATTGTTATCGCTTTAGTAAATAACTTTTTCACACTAGCAATAGCACCAACCTTGCAAGGAGAAGGCGCTTGGCAACTAGCAAACATGCAAGAATAAAATGCAGGTGGCGGCGCTGCTCTGGTGGTCCCCCACTACGCGTGACGTCAGAGATTCCGAATTACGTACGATAATTACGTAGGCCTCAGTACACTAAGGCCTACGTAATTAATTACTGGTAAAAAAGAGGTACACTGTGTTTCCCGGAAGCCGGAGACTCAATGGAAAGTCTGATTGCGCCCATATGGCAGCAATACGAACAAAGAACAAGTGAAACCAAAATAGAATCGTATTTGTGATAAGTCCCGTTTCGATATAAGAAAGCAAATGAAAATTTGACCTTCCGTTTTTCTTCCAATATTCAACAGAATATGGCAAAACTGCCTACGGTATAGTTCGCGAAAAGTCACCTATTGGCTCAAACCACTTTAGCATTTCATTTTAGTGTCCCCCTGACCAAAAGAAAATAATGGAGTCTGAATTTCTTGTCTTTCAACATAACGATAGCAACATAAATTGCGCACACAAGCAGGCGGAGGACGAACGAGCCTTCCTAGCTGCAACCACTGGAGTTATTTATACTTCAGTGCGGCCTTACTGTGTGTGCGCCCGGACAGGTGAGGGTGCAGATAGAGCCCGCGTACCAGGAGTCTGTGCAGGTGTAAAGCCCCGTGTACACGGACGGAAGTGGGGGACATGCCACTGGGGTGCATGCCGGTCCGGTCCACGCACCGCTCTCGCTACAAACCAGGTGGAACGCTCTCCTGCGAACGAAGAAAGACGGGGAAATTCGAGTATCTGCAGATTCCCCTGTTCCCATACAAAGCTACGCCATGCAGTCACTGCCCGAAACGGTGGTCTAGTGGTTATGGCACTAGGCTGCTGATCCGAAGGTCGCGGGATCGAATCCCGGCCGTTGCGGTTGCATTCAGGTGGAAGTGAAACGTTAAGACCCGGGTGCTGTGCAATGTCAGTGCACTTCAAAGAACCCCAGTTGGTCGAAATTTTCGGAGCCCTCCACTACGGCGTCTCTCGTAATCAGATTGTGGTTTTGGAACGTTAAACCCCAGAAAGAAATCAATCCTCGCGTGTTCAAGGACTTTGCCCTCAGTCGATCGCAAGTAATATTTATCAACAAAACACTGGCAAACATAGTCACTACCACGGACATAATCTATAAATGGCAGAGACTTCTGCTGACCGGAAGTATGGCGTCGACACATCTGCCCGCTGCGCATTCACATTTTGCCGCTGTTTTTGCGCAACCAACAATCAACACCTCGTTCTCCAGGGCTCTGCTTTCCACGCTCATCGAAAGGACAACAATATATATTTCTACGCTCCAACCTCGATGCTCTAGAAAAGGGCATATTCGAATACCCTGATCGGCTGGTAACCGGCCTACTTTCGAGCTTCTAGCGGCATGGTGCCCATGATTTAGTGTTTGGCTACCACTTCCCCGCCACTGTCATTCCTCAGCAGTGACCTTGAGTCCTCCCTTTCGTTGATAAATAAATTTTATCTATGTGCCTATCATTGGTTATCCTGACGGTTCAATGGCTTTTTAGAATGTAAATTATTTGTGCTCTCGTATATTTGTACAATACAACATTTAACACGTCCTCTTTCGTAGAGTTTACATTTGCATAGTATGTTTTAATACGAATTAAGCAAACGAAAACAATCTTCATTAGTCATACTGGTGATTAAGTGGTTATTTAGTAGAAAAGACCTATGCTTTAATTTTTTATCTCTCATACACAACACTTAATAGGTCGCGCTCCATAGAGTTTATATATTTTCATTTTGATGTTTTCATTCAGAAAGGTGAATGGGAAAGTGGTGCGCAAGAAACGATGGTGTCACTTGGTCTTGTTCCACTAAAAAACTAAGACCCCTGCTGAATGCAACTGCTTGGACAGTTACTTGGACCATGGTCAACAAGTCATCTAGCTGCATCAAGAGGCAAATATGCTTCAGAAGACTTTCCAGAGAGCACATAGACAAGTGTTTTTGATAAATACTGTTCCGTGCCAGATGAACAACTTATGCGGGGCACCATGGACTGGAGTAGACGCCACGCTCATCTGCACACTGTAGGTAGGCATGATTAGTGCTATTCATTGAGTATTTGGAGTACACGTGCACCTCTGTGTGCATAAGGGCTACAAAGTGCGTACATTATTTGAGGCAAGGATTAGGCAGAGGCGAGTGAAGTCTTCGATGCGATGTTTTGTTCATTAGCCTGACTGTCATTGTTTGTTTTTGAAACGTTAACATCATCATTTATAGCCCTATTTATTTTCTGCATGCAGAAACGAAGTAGCCGTCGCACAGCCTAGCTCTCTCTCCCGAGCAACGCCAGTTCCTTCACGGTATAAGAGAAAGGACCATGAGCGTGGCGTCAGAAAGGTTAGTCAACAAGAATGAAATTTTCACCCTGCCTTGTTTCTCTCAAAGAGAACCTCCGAATTCCTGACGGAAGCAGCATGACATAAGAAAAAACTTATGGTGCTCGATCAAGCGAGTGTACAAACATAGTTTACGTTTCAACGAAAGAATCGTTTGCATACGCTGTATTTGTCGGCGGAGGAACACAGCTGCTTAGTTCAGGATGTGTTTTATACCGCTAAACAAGGCAACCTAAGATCTTGTTTGGGACTGCCCTTATGCAGCAATGCGAATCCGCACACTGTAAGCTACGGGGCTTAGAAGACATCACGTCTCACACTTACGCGACTGTAAATCACTAAAAGAATATTTTAAAATGGAATATGTGCTGGGTATAAAGAAAAGCAAGTAAGGTAAAGAAATCCTCGCCACTCTCACTTCTTGTTGGCATGGCCCTTGACGTGGTATCCGGTCTTGCAGTGGAATCGGCACTTGTGGCCAAAGTGCAGCTGATCGGAGCCGCGGCAATTGGCCATGACGGCGTGAGGAGGAGCAGACGGTGCTGGGCAAGTCACGTGACACTGGTGCTCGGGCTCTGACCAGCGGCCGTCCTTCTGACATACAATACTAGCCAGACCGCCGATGCTTCCTGCGAATGCAAGCGATTCAATGAAGCGCGCTTATGAAAAAAAGGAATCGGCTATGGAAGTTACCGACACATAATCACCCTTTCTTATGCTCACTCGACCCAGTTCTCAAATCAAGACTACAATCCAACATTTCTCAATATCTGGAAACTTTATATCATCGACTTCGGCTGAACATTGCCTATGGTGGTCGGTCAAATGAGTGTACGGTAGAGCTCTACGAACAGTGCATGCAACCACTCAGACAGATCTCTTTATAACCTCACTCTCTTTTAGGCCCTCTAGCTTGCGCCACGCAACCGAGACATGGAATGAACTTTTTTTATTTGCATATTTGCAAAGTATAGGCCAACTCAGTAGGCCTTAATTTTATCTTCATTGTCACCATCACTCACCCCTCGTGCAGCGATTCCTCACCTCACTGCAGGATCATGCAAACTTGAAATACTATCGGTAGATGCAATTAGTCTTTAGTCAGAAACACAAAGCCCGAGTTGTTCTTTGGCACTGTTTTTTCTTTATTGCACTTATTTCTTCCCGTCTTCTAGTCCCCAATTCCCCTCCCCACAGACAGTGGCATGCCAGCGATGTTTCAACACCGGCTAAATTCCTTTCCTTTCAATAAAGAGCTCTCTCTCTCTCTCTTTCTCTCTCAATCAGGCATGAATCACACCTGTGAGGAAATAAAAGAAGTACAGTTAGGTGTATAGGTGTGAATGCCCGTGCAGGATATCGGAATTGTGCTCAATATATTATGCTCTGATGGTTTTGTGATTTTGTACAGCACGTAAGTACTACGAAAGTACTACAGCCCGGAAGTGCAACAACGGCTTGATTATAAACTACTGCATCACTGCGCCTGCGATACTAGAAAATCTGAACCTTAACAGGGATGTGAACAAATATTGCGCAAAAATTTAGGCAAATAAAAGTGAACGCGAAAATTGTTCCCCACTCTGACTGACGAACAGTGAAAGGAACCAGACAGACAATTGCTGATGAGTTGTCCAAAGAGTGAGAGCGATCCCGCATTTGAGTTAGGAATCATCACTGAAATGAAAAATTGGCCCTCAAACGTCACGAAAAAAGGAAAAGCGTCCATTTGGCGAGGTCACGGTTCACGCCTTTCTAAAAAAAACTCAAACTCAAGCAATGAATAAGAAATTACAACATTAATCGCCGCCTTAAAGGGCCCCTAAACCACCAAGAGGTCGAAATTTAGTTGTGGTGTTGCTTTTGTACCGGTGTCCGCAAGAAACACGTAGCCGCAAGAATTTTTCGAAACGGTGCAGAAATGGCCGAGTTACACCCGTTTGATTATTAAAACGCGGCGCTTGCTTGTTTCACTCTCTCCTGCGCCCTCCGGCCGCTTGCCAGTGCCACCTCCTCGCCGAGTGCTCCTCCGAATGTCACGTGACATACATCGCCGATGACGCGCATCCGGTTGACTTGCCTCCGCCGGGCTCCCGCGTTCGCGCAAATGTCTCGTTGGTGCTGTGCCAACGCTCTTTGTTAGCGCTATTCGTCGTGTTCTGACAGTTGCTGCAGTTTCTAGTCGGCTGTACCTCACTTGCACTTGCGTAGCGTAGCGCATTTACGAATTCGCACGCGAACACCACTCGAACGACACACGACGAGGAAAACAAACAGGCAGGGAGCGCGTGCATTTTCTAGCAGACTAACCGGAAGTCGACGTCCTCCTTCGACCAATAAGCGGAGCTCGGACTCTTTTGACGTCAGCAAAAACCACAATGTCGTCACGGCTAACTTGGGCATGCCGGAACTGGCCGGAGAGGCGCACGGGATTGTTTTTCGAGTTTGTGGCGCGCCCGCGGCGCGTAGCGCTGCCGCGTTTGACATCGTTCATCGCGACGGCATTTTCAACTTGATGCGCGTGCTAACTTGAAATGTTCAAAAAACTGTCGGGGGTGGTTTAGGGGCCCTTTAACGACAAATGCCTGGGGCGCCGCGAATATGGGGCCCCTTGGTCAACTCCGGCGATTTCTCATTGTCCACTGACCTCAACAAAATTTTCAGTGTATGTTCTCTTCGGTACTGCAATAATTTATGCCAAGCCAGGCGGTTGCATGTCATTTAGTTATCTAGAAAATGAATTTAAAATTTTTTTTGCGGATTACCACGCAAGCCACCCTGTGTTTTTGACGTCATTACCTACAACGCTGCCTACCCGAGGAGGCGGGCCGTCTAATGCAAAACGGCGATACTTCAGCACTCAAATCGTCGATGTCAAGTTCAGAAGAGCTCGATACATCGTTGGGTGACATCGAGACTTCAATTTTTTTTTGGCACAGGCTTCACCAGTTTCATATTTCTGATGGTGGTGAGGCTGTGGTGTTATCGCATAGGCTGCACGAGGCGTCTACCCGTTTTGGTTTCGTTTTGAACACACCGTTCATTCGGTTAGTTAAACTTATTGGTAATTGAACTTATTGGTGGTTAAACTTATTGGTACTAATGGAAAACAGCGATCTCAGATCATGGTGGGAAAACCGCATTCTCAACTAACGTGCATCGTTAGTTGAGAATGCTGTCACGATGAACGATGAGAAGTCAAACGATGAGAACACTCATCGATGAGAACGATGACAACGGTGAGAACGATGAGAACACTCAAAAAACAATCCCGTGCTCCTCTCCCGGCTTTACCGACATATCAGAGTTAAGCCGTGACGTCGGCAGCGCGTTTATTATTGTTATTATTATTATTATTATTTTTTTTTGAGATGTCAGGAAGCACAGAGCTCCGTGGATTGGTCGAAGGAGAACCTAGGACTTCCCGCTAGACTGATCCCTGCCTGGGTGCGCTTCCTCATCGTGTGTGTGCGGTGTGGTGTTCGCGTGCGCGCGCTTGTCACGTGACATTCGAAGGAGCACTCGGCGAGGAGGTGGCACCGGCAAGCGGCCGGAGCGTGGCGCAGGAAAGGGCGACACAAGCAAGCGCCGCGTTTAACTAATCAAACGTGTGTAACTCCGCTCTTACGGCACCATTTCAAAAAGTTCTTACGGCAACGTCTTTATTGCGGACAGCGGCACAACAGCAACACACCAACTAAATTTTGACGTCAGGGTGGTTTAGGGCCCATTAACGTGGTCTAACCAGGAACGTCGGCATCACGTAGCGACTTAATAATCGCAGCTCACGGGATGACGAAACGCTGGCACTCACGTTAGCCCGAAGCATAGACGCCTATTTTGCCGAAGACAAGTGCACTATAAGCTGTGCGCTGATGTGCTATCACAAGCGTCGTTCATTGAATTATTCCTACGGGATGGAGCAAACTTGCACAAGAACATACCGTATGGTAGCAGAGCATATGTATTGCTATGATAGTGATTATCACAAACTGGAAGCGCAATTCACGCTATACAAGCACCACCGTTATATCTGCAGGTGCAATGGGTTTATTTACTGTGTATACCATGTGGGAGGGGCCGCCGTAGCCCAGTCGTAGCGTGCTTGCTTGACACCTCGGGGGACCGTGTTCGATACCCCCTTACCGCTTGGTAAGTTGCATGTGTGTCTGTGCGCTTGTTATGTCTACATTTCGATCTCACGCGAAGACAAACGATCTTCCTTCCTTGTTTTAAGAGCGGAGCTCTTTCACTGGGCCATCCGGAGTGTGGGCCGATCCTGGAAATAGTGCACCGTGTGAGGTGCAGAAAAATACGCGTGGTTGCAGTACTCTCATTCGTGACGTACGTGACGAGTGTATCGTGCTAGTGATGTAAAGATCAGTCATTCATGTTTGTCATACATTTATGCCCTACCTCCCAAATATTTAGGGTATGTCCGGTGAGCGAGGTGACCAGGAGGGCACCGAGACGTTGGCGGCAGATAGATACGGTCAAAGTGACTTAAGTTCGCCAAGGAATTCACATTTAAAACGTCTCGAATATACGGCAACAAAATAAACTGCCGTGACAAGCGTTGACAAGATTTGTTGGCTTGCTTTCATGGCCTGCATGAAATGGGGCTGGTTGGCGCAGATAGCCGATGAGCCCACCGTAACAAGACCCGGAGTGTTTAGTTCGCGAGTTAAACAATTACATTTGTTGCGAGCCTCTGTAACATTTCTTACGGGGGTATCTAGAAAATGTTCAGCATGTCCTCGCGACCGAGAAAACTTGTTGTTGTTGTTGTTGTTGTTACGTGGGGTTTAACGTCCCAAAACAAGCTCTGATTATGAGAGACGCCGTAGTGGAGGTCTCCGGAAATTACCGAGAAAACCTGCTGACGCACTTGAGCAATCATTTTTCATGACTACTCGGGCGCGTCTACTCGTGCCGGCCCAGGAGTAGGAGCGCTCCTAGCAGAGTGCGCTGTGAACCTGCCTCACCTTTAAACCTGGCCGGAGGCCTGCACTTGAAGCTGCAGGTCTTTCCAAACGTGGTTCCGTCAGCGCACATTGGATCGGCGTGAGCAATCAGCGGCATCCTACAGTCCACCGGCTTGCACAGGTTTTCCGAGCCAGTCCACGTGCCGCTGTTGCATACGAGACGATCGCCGCTGTCGTCTCCGGCGAGGACGTAGCCTTCGTCGCAGCGAATTACGCACGTGTCTCCCTCTTCGTCGCCTTCACACAGGAGGCGCGCATTTCTCATGGAAGGCTTAACGCAACGAGGCCTCTCGCAGCTGTAGCTCACGCATTTCTGCAAGGTAGGGTGATATAGCTCCTTGGAAGAGCACTGGGACACAGCAACGGGGTTAAGGGTCCTGGAGGACCTCAGGCGTACGGCCCCTATCGAGACGTCCGGAGCTGTGAAGTTGATGCGCACGGACTTGGTGAGGCGAAACGGCCGAGTCAGGTCATGCACAACGGGCATTTCAATGGGATTTGCCCGACATGACACGCGTCGCGAGTCGATGAACTCGTAGCCGTCTCGATGCCCACCTTCCGTAGGACTGTCGTCATGGAGGAGTTCTACAGTGAGTAGAGGCAGTGAGAGAGTAGCCAGTCCCTCAGAGGCAATGTACACCTGCACGGCAGCCGCCACCACCGGTCTCTCGAAGGAGGCGATCAACGTGTATGCATGTGCTTCAGGTACATCGCATGGATGCCACGAGTGGTTGGTGTTCAGGTCACGGCCGCATACCTGCGCAGTTGCGCACACCCACAACTGATTTTAAAGCTCTGCTCACACATCGCTATATCTACAATGCACACGGGCAACATAGGAAAGAGTAATTTCCACCGCTTGTGCTTGTTATAATGGATTGCCAAGCCCTTCTCCCTTTTATGCTCTCTTTCTACCCGATTAATCCTGCTGTATTATAGGGCAAGAAACCAGGCGCAGCATATGGTTAACTTCCTTGTACTCGTTTCCTTTCGCTTCCTATCAGCAACCACACTTAAGCCACTTGTAACCGTCTGACAAACTTCCCTTATCCAGGTCAAACTGGCTCACCCAAGTACAGCCTCTACCACAAGCCTATTAGTAGCCTTGAGAAGGTACTTAAAAACGTTCAAATTGTTTCACCATACAAAATGTATGACGCAGCAATGTTTCCTTGTTCTCCCTTCGATGTGTTGCGTGCTAAGTCTTTCAAGATTATCGGGGTTATGCTACCACTAGAATGGTTAATTTTAGATAATATATATTACGCTACATTGATATAGGAGAGTTACTGCATGTTTTCTCTTAGCCTTAAAAAGCTATGAAACACATAGAAACGTAGGAGCGAATTCAGATAATTGAATATGCCAAGTTTAAAAAAATTAGATAAAAAATTCGACGGCAGTCCGACATTCGCAAATAAAAGGTAAGAAAGGCTTGTGCCCAGTGAAGCAAGCACTAAGGGCTCAAGAGGAACACAGAAGTTGTTTTTTCTGCATTAGCAAGTGAGTGTCCTAACATATTAGGGGCTACGCTAGCTTAAGCCCGAAAATCGGCAAGCACGATAAATAGTATCAAATGTTTCTGAAAATAAATGTTTATTCCTCCTCCTCTGCTGGTACCACTAATGGCGCTTGTGCTGCGACTGACTGTTCTTTGGGAACTGACCTCTTCTATGACCTGTTAGTATGAACCAGCTAGTCCATAAACACATCGCATTTAAGCCCAGTAGATGAAGCGGAGGATAAGACGGAGCGAAGTTCGTCGTGTGACGAG
The DNA here is from genome assembly GCA_013339685.2 of Hyalomma asiaticum. Lineage (NCBI taxonomy): Eukaryota > Metazoa > Arthropoda > Arachnida > Ixodida > Ixodidae > Hyalomma > Hyalomma asiaticum. The sequence goes on from CM023481.1 coordinate 88,427,172, forward strand.
TCGCCGGATGACGTTTTCGAGTAACGGTCCCTTCATGTAGCAACCTCTGTAGTAATTGTTCCAGCTAGCGACTGTTCTGTCCTCGTTTAAAAGAACGCAGGTTGCCAGTGAAAACCTCCGTACTCTAAGATTTATATGTACCACATAAATACATCGCAAGCCTCTTCGCAAGTAAAATAGAACGACAGGTTAGTCGTGAAGAAGCTGTGAAAGCGAGCCGCTTAATCGATTACGCGTATAGGCACACATGCCTGGTCCTTGGGCGGAGGACCCAGGATGGCTTCTGGCGGACAGTTGGCTCTTAGTGTGTCTTCTTCAATGTGAACGGAGGATGCCCACTGGTCGAAAAACCCTGGTGGAGTGTAGAAGCCGCAGTCCTTGACGTTGCTTTCCCGTTCCGATGGCTCGCAGACGCCATCGTCTTCGTATGCGTAGCACATACTTGGTGAACCTTTGAAAAGAATGGAGCAACAGATAAGCGTTCCGTAGATCTCAACTTCTCATTTTGTACTCTGGTGTGTAGGTTTGCGACAGTACTCTAGAACAAAGATAATATATATGACTAGCCATCGTGGCGGTACAGTGGTTACAGTGCTCGAACGCTGACCCGAAAGGCTCAGATGTGATCGCGGCTGCGGTCACCTTTCGATGGGGGCGAAGTGCTATGAGTGAACGGCCCACAATGCGACCGAATTGACGTTAAACAAGCACCGCAGCCACAAATGACGTCGAATAATCACCCCCACCCACCCTCCCAACTGCTGATCAAATAATTTCTTTACGATACGTACCGCGTAGTTGGCTGCTGCGTATCGTTATAGCAAGTACTGTGCTTGCCTGCTTGTGTGCCCTCTACCTATACAGATAAAGTCACCAAATTTAAAAAAGGAGTGTCTTTCGCTAGTTTATCCCGCACAGAATGTAGATAGATAGATAGATAGATAGATAGATAGATAGATAGATAGATAGATAGATAGATAGATAGATACGGCCAAAGTTCCTTTGATTTCCTAGAAAAGCTTCACATTTCAAAGGAAACAGACACAGCTTTCCATAGAAATACTGCACCATAATAGTATAATAATTCATTTAGAATCCACACAAACGCACCCGATATATGTCCCCATCTAATCATGATACACATAAAAAAGTACCTTTGCACGTAAACTTCTTTTCAAAGTGACATTTTGGATCGCAGCCGTCTCCTGAGCAGGTGTTTCCGTCATCACAGTCTTCACCTCTGAAAATGCAATACATGACTATTGATAAATTTTCTGCTACTGAACAGTACATGAGCGAGAAGAAGGTAAACATAAAACCTCGCATGGTGAGTTACTCTCCATGGTGAGTTACTCTCCATGGTGAGTTACGCTCCATGGTGAGTTACGCTCCATGGTGAGTTACTCTTTGCCTCTGCTTCGCGGACTTCCTCACTCCATGGAAAGAAGGCTTCACTTGGTGTTAGCAAGGAGCATGAGGATATGTTTAGGATTGTCACGGTTTACTTTTAGTGACTTGGCATATGAAGAAGCTCGTCATCCATCTTTGGCAATACTCCGAGCAAGAGAAACTTCCAGGCACTTATTTAAATTATTCACGCAACATAATCGTCATCCTTTAACTGACTAACTAAATTTTTGGACTGACACACGTATCCGTGACAGCATATCGTCATTCCAAACAACAGTGCCGGGTTATAAACGATGGCCATCATCGAAGGCACTTTGGACGCTACCTGTACTCAGGTTTTTTTCGCCAAATATTTAAGGCACACACAAAAAATCCGACATGCCTTTGGTAGCAATGCCAATGGTGTTTCATCGTTTTCATGGCATGCATAGTGGGCGATCAAAGGTATATACCGATGGATCCTGTACTGAAGAAGCCTCAGCCTCGGCCTTTGTTATACCAAAACTTGGAGAGAAGCGGCTGTACGAACTCTCCCACAGATCGTCGTCAACGACATCGGAATTAGTCACTATTTCTGAAAAAGCAGTCAACTTCATTTCCGATCACTCAGAAGACGGACACTGGGTCATATGTACCGATAGCAAATCTTCTCTTGAAATCATCAAAAATGCGAGAGCAGCTTTCAAGAACGGCAAAATAGCCCATCGTATAGCAGAAACCATGGAGTACGCTGCAGCAGCACAGGGCCACGACATAGTATTTCAATGGGTACCAAGCCACGTTAGAATAAAGGGTAATGAAGAAGCCAAGAGAGCCTTAAATGAGGGACGTGTTTGCTCAATCCCTATGACTAGGTCCGATATTCGGACTATTATAACTCAAGGCTCTAACCACTGTTCCTCAGAGAAATGGTTCGACAGCTGTTAAAGAACAATCGCTATTATATAAGGCTGATCCGCAAAGAACTTTCTCTATAGCCACAGATCTTCCACGACACAGAGGGACTTTGATTCACAGACCTCGACTGGAAGTGGCATATACAAATAGTTTCCTGCATAGGATACATCGGTACAACACACCTGAGTGCAGCTGTGGCAACAAAATAGAGAACGTTGGCCACATTCTCATGCAGTGCACAAAGTACGCGAATGAAAGAACAGAGTTAGAGAGAAAACTCGCAAGTCTGGACGAGCGCCCTTTCACACAAGAGTTACTTGGACCGCGGCATGCAAATCGTTTGCACCAACAGACAGACATCGCCTTAAAGGATTTCCTAGTGGAAACAGAACTGAACAAGCGTTTGTACCGAACAGTGATATGTTAACAGCCTGTGAAGCGACACACTGGCGCATTATCCTGCGTTCTGTCGTTATAATCTGGACCTAACCGGGTACACAGACAATTCTTCATCTTGGAAGAATTATCAGTGACCATGGATATAAAGTGTCTGTGAAAAGCAGTTAAGGACAGCGATGTACCTGAATCGATGTATAGTACTAGTGCAATATGGTCAGAATTGAGTGTACGCGTTCAATATGGACTCTGGACAGTAAACTGACCATTGGCATATTTTTATTTCTTTTTATCTGTGTCAGTTAGCTCTTAGTGTCCTTACATGTCTATTTATTTTCATGTAACTCCTTTATAATTTTTTGCTGCGAAACACAGAGCCGCACTCAAGATAGTACAGAACAGTACAGAACAGAATGTCGAATTTTGTTGGCCGTCTCATTATTAATTGAACAGGCAACGAAGCCATCAAAAGCAGAGAGGAAGTTTATTTGTTGCTCTAGTTTAATATGAATGATGATGCTGATGCTGCTGCTGGTCATGATGATTGTGGTTCGGTTAAAGAAAGGACGCTAATTTCTGCAGCGCATGTCGGGAGCACAACTACGCGTCCGTGGGGGTAGGGAAAAGGAAGTGAAAGAGGTAGAAAGAAGAGAGAAGCCGTAGTGGAGGGCTCCGGAAATTTTGACCACCTGGGGTTCTTTAACGTGCACTGAAAACGCACAGTACACGGGACTCTGGCATTTTCGCCTCCATCGAAAATGCGACCGCTGCGGCCGGCATCGACGGCGTTTTTGGCGTGGCAGTTGAGCACTATAACCACTACACCACCGCGGCGGTATGTAGTAGAAACGGCGATATATTAAAGACAGAAAAGTGTGAGAAAGGGCCTATTTAAATGGATGTGGCAACTGCAATTTTACTTCGATACTCAGAACCAAAATTTTCAAAAGAAAAAAAAAAGTTATACTCACGGATCAACGTTTCCGTCTCCGCAGAAGCCTTGGCCGTGGGTGTAGAGAAGGGGAGGAGATAATTCGCCGCTTTTGCTGCCCATCCAAGCTTGGACTTCGTACCGGTACGCGGCACCCTTTTCGACCTCGCTGCAAACATACAGCAGCTCGTTACAAACACAACGCGACTTTGACATCTAGCTTTTATACGTGCCAAACTTTCTTTTTGTCTCGGTAGAAAGTAACAGCCTCCAGATACGCGCTTCTAAACGCCCTGAACAATTGTCAGTATCCTTTTGGGAAGAGAAAGGTTTAGATATGGCACCGTCTTAACGACGTATTCGTGAGACTTCAGCCGCCACATTAAGTTGTGAGCCACCACTTCAGTGCACCTTGTTCACGTTCTCGATTTACACAGCATGAGAGATAGCGGAGTATCACAGAGCGTTGGGATGTGACTGCCCACGGCTCGGTCCCCTGTAAGCGTTGTGCTAGTACACGTGCCTAACTCACTTTAATTTCGGTTCACACTTCCTTGTTCTTGCCTTTTCTTTCGCTTCGCACCTGACTCCAATTAAGTGGGGTGAAGCGTCACACCTCAGAAAAAGAGTTATCTGGCCCAAATATTCCACCCTCTCTATCATAACGAACTTACGTAGAACAAGTTCGAGCGCCATTTTTACATTAAAATGATAGAAAGAAAACAAAATGAGCAGACTTCAGATATTGATGCGTCTATGATCTTGGTTGCAGACACCGCGCTCCAGACTCAAATATACAACTTGCCAGTGTGAATGCTTCTGTGAGGCCGTCCTCGCAGAAGCATTCACTTCTCTGTCTTCATTATAATCCTACTTCTCTGTCTTTATTATAATCCCGCTTCCTGTTCCAGGAGAGTGCGGTGGGCGACCAGGTGCTCCCCTGCTTAAATATCTTTACCTTCTCAATTTTCGCCAAATATGCTTCCTTGTCCGATACCTAAATACTGCGATAGCGCGCTAGTTGCTAACGTTCTAATTTTTCAAGCGGTCTCCTAATTAATTTTGAAGCGAAGGCTCTGCTATGCCATGTTTCGCAAGGTCATTCATCACGTCACGATGACCGTGAGCCGCCAGGGCGCAAATGTGCATTATGTGACGTAAGGCCACGTGATTCACTGCGGAGAGACGTCACCGCTGCACTCACTCGGAGTCTGCCGCCGCGGAACCACGTCACTAGGCGAGGATTTAGCGGCTGCTTCGCCGATGCTTGGTCCTTCAGTCTGCTTTGGTCGCCCATTCTTGCCATGGATAGGCAAGGCGAGGCCAGCTTAGTGCGTTAGATGAGCAGAACATACATTTCGCTCGCGATAACTTGGTTTACAAAAGCAAAAGCTAAGCGAACTTTTTATTGCCCTCCATAAGTTTCCTTAATATTTCATGTTTTGTTTTTTTCGCGGCAACAAAGGACTTTGCCGCCTTATGGCGTAAAATCCCGTTGCACCTTTGCAGCTCGAACAACCCTTCCTGAAGGCACGCGACCGCACTACTATTTCTCCCTATATCTCTAACCTCTTGCAGTCTACCTTGGATAGATTGAGTTGCAGCAACGAGTGGCGCTGCTCAGATTCTTCGCGGCCTTTCCTAATGCAGCCCCTAACTCATAATCTTGTGACTGCGTTCAACTAATCTGGGGGACGCACCCGGTGTCGTCGAAGAACTAAGTATTATGAATATCCCCTATTACTAACGACAAATCCCATAAACTGCTTTGAAGTTTCTTCTCGTATGTATGTGTAGCAAACATCGCAAATAAAAAATAAAAATAAAAAGGTATCACGTGCATGACGACTCTATAGTTTGCCGCATACGTTTGAGATGATACAGATGCACTATACTATAGTGATCTGCATGAAATCACAGCCCATAACTCAGTATAAATCTTACGTCATCATCATCATCATCATATTTAGGTCTAGTGCAGGGCGAAGGCCTCACCCAACGATCTCCAATCTACCCTCTCCTGAGCAATTTGGTTCCACTTTATGTCCGCAAACTTTTCATTTTCATCGTTCCATCTAACCTTTTGCCTGCCTCTGTTGCGTTTTCCCTCTCTTGGTATACATTCCGTCGCCTTTACTGTCCATCTGTTATCTTTCCTCCTCATGACATGTCCTGCCCAGGTCCACTTCTTTCTTTATTGACACAATAATATCAGCTATTCTTTTCAGTTCCTTGATCCATTCCGCTAGTTTTTTATCTCTTAGCGTTACGCCTATCATTTTCTTTCCATTGCACTTTGCGTGCTCCTTAGTTTCATCTCTAGTTTTTTCGTTATCCTCCATGTTTCTGCACCGTACGATAGCACTGGGAGAATGCAGTGATTGAATATTTTTCGCTTTAGTGACAGCGTCAAGCTTCCAGTCATGATTTCGGAATGCCTTCCGAATGCGCTCCAGCCCATCCTTAATCTACGGAGAATTTATTTTTCATGGGTAGGTGTTCCTGTTACTAACTGTCCCAGGCATACGTATTCGTTCACACATTCTAGGGGTTCACTGTTCATTTTAAATTACTGCTTTTGAGCATAACTTTGGTCTTTTGCCTATTCATTTTTAGTCGAATTTTAATACTTTCCCGGATTAGGTCATCAATCATGTTTTGTAGTTCGTCTCCATCATTGCTAAAGAGCACAATGTCGTCTGCGAATCTCAAATTGCTGAGATATTCTCCGTCTATTTGAAATTTCCTTTTCTTCCCAGTCTAGACGTTTAAACACCTCCTCTGAACATGCAGTGAATAGCATTGGGGAGATCGTATCTCCTTGTCAGACACCTCTCTCGATCGGGATTTCTCTGCTTCTCTCATGTAGAAGTAGTGTGGCTGTGCAATTCTCTGTATATTTTGTTTATGGTTTGCACGTATACGTCACGTACCCCTTTCGACGTAGTGGGGACGAAAGAAAAAAATCATCTGGAATTCTCAATGCACGCAGATTTTATTTTTCTGTTTTAGAGAATGTTGACGTTAGAAGCAGGAAGCAAGCGCGTTTGAACGCAGATATTTCTGAGGCATATCAAGTTTCCAGGGAAACAAATGAAAATTTGGCGTACGCACGTGTCCGTGAAACGGAGACCATCAGATAGTTTGGAGTCCGCCGATGAGAACGGCGGCTTTCGGTAAACTCGATACCGAAGCGGTTTGCACGTCGCACACGATGCGTGATTCGCCACGGACGTCACTTGCACCGCATCCACCGCAACCATCGGACTGGTGGTGACCGCATGAATCTGAAATAACAGTGAAAATACGCAAAATAAGCTCGCACAAGTGAAATATGGGTATGAACACTGAAAAGGTGCGTATTCACTGTTATGATTGCTCCGTAAGTTTTCAATGCTATGTAGAGTCAGTGCCCGGACGGAAAATTATACGTTTAAAGACGACGAAGACAACGAAGTCTCTTCTTGGCAGAACGCTTGTTCCTGTGCTCTCTGAACTTTTGGTGAAACCTTCGCGTTCTCGAGGTGCCTCGCGTCCCCGTCCTGCGGCCATGAACGCGGAGCTTGCCAGAGGCCCACCGGACCAGAAGTCATCACGGCTGTCAACCGCAAGAAAACGAGTTGGCTCCTTCAGCGACACCGAAGACACCGTGCTGTACTTTATGTCGGAAGACGACTCATCCGACGACAGCTTCATACCCGTCCGGAGCAAGAGGGCGAAGAGAAAGATCGCCAGCTCATCGCCATCTACTCTTGACAATACAGCGACTATGAAGTCAAGGCCTGCGCGCTGGCCACGCGTCATCCTCTTCATACCGGAAGAACCCTCCAGCAACCTACGATTGGTGAACAGGCAAGCCGTATTGCGGCACCACTCGTTCACGCCGCGAATAGACCCACAACTTCCACGAAGGAAGCGGATAAGGATCTTTCTTCAGGGGAATGGCCTAAGCTTCCGAGCAAACTCACACATGCAAACTCTCATTGCGCTGAAAGTCTTGAGAACGCACGTAAGGCATTTTGCATGTGCCCACTGTCACCGCCTTGCAACACTGTCTTCAGACAGGCTCGAAGCATCGCTCTCTAAAACTATCGTCAAGTAGAACGACAACATTTTTTAGGGTTTCACCACTGCATCTAAACCACCGATGCCCCCTTGGTGCCTTATTCAATCCACAGTGCATCTTAGTGTGCCAGGAATCGGGAGAAATCTGAGCTGTCGTCACCTGTGCTGAAGCAACTGCTGCTGCTTATTTGCATGAGAGGTATGCGAACAGCGTACATATCTGAACTGATGGTTCCACAGACCTCCAGTGTTCGCTTGGTGTCGGGGTTGTCCCAGTAAGAGTTATTACCATCAGCTTTAGCACTGAACACCCAACGACATCGACAGCTGCGGAACTAGCTGCTCTGCGCGCTGCACCTCGTTTACGCAACCGGGAACCACCTCGACAATGGTCGACCTTCACCGACTCTAAGGCAGACCTGCAAGCTGTGCTATCAGCTCTGCGTCGCGGGCCATACGAACACCTTGTATACGAGATTAGATGTCTTCTCCAAGCATTGCATGAGCAACGCTACCACGTTACGTTTCAGTGGTAGCCAAGTCACTGCGGTGTCATAGGGAACGAACACGCCGATAATGCCGCTCGAGCAGCTCTTGAAGGAACACACGATGAACCATTCCACTTTCAAGGTCCGACGTTGCCAGCAGACTTCGAGTGCTTGCACAGGTGATCACGCTTTCTCTATGGGGCACACGAGGCAGCCAGACCAGTCGGAACACTCGCCAACACCACCTCTCCTCTTTGATTCATCTCTGTATGCCAACTGGAATACGCCGAAGAAGGGCCACTCTGCTTTATCGCTTATGGCTAGAGGTAGCATTCACGAAGTCCTATGCATTTCGCATTGGAATGTTCGACAACGCTGTCTGTGACGCCTGTCGTAGCGAGGAGACGCTACAACACAATCTGTCGACTGCCCAGGATGTAATGTTCAGAGACAATCCCTGGCGTCTGCTATGCTCTATAGCGCGCCTTGATGACAGACCCGTGTCCGCTGAATCTAGATGTCGTCGACAGACGACATTGCAGCCGAGGGCCACGAAAGCACTACTGAAGTTTTTAAAAGACAGAGACTTGGGCAAGTGGCTATGGCAATTATGTCGCGTACCACGCAAGAGCGACAGACTGTGATTGTATGACAGTGTGTCTGTGCTCTATTAGATGCTCTTTCTCCCTTTTTTCTTTCTTTCCTCCCCATATTTCAATCTCCCCCATCCCGTTCCCATGTGTAGAGTAGCAAACTGGTTAACCTCCCTGCCTTTCCCTCTCCACCAATTCTTCTCTCCTCAATACGTTTAAACATCTCTAAATTGTCAGTGTTAAGCCTATATTAAACCGGTGTTCACGTCGTTTCGTGCGGTACATTCACATAAAGGATAGCTTGGACACAAGATGCACATCCGCATCAAGACATCAAGCTTACATCCCGCATATCTATGGATGCTGAAACCAATGAACACTATCTATTTTGCAGTTTCCTAAGCCGCCATGGGAATGATGAGTTGAAAATTAATTTGCCTATCTTCGTCCATGAGGCTTAAGATGTTTTGATGGCGTTTTTATAGCTGTTTTTCAGCTTCTGTAGCAATAGTGAGGTTATTGAACTTTTGCGGTTCGCGACAAAGACAGCAGCTGGACTGTGGTACAGCGTTGGTCTCTCGTTTTCATTTGTCATACCTGACAATTAAATATTACACATTCTGCCCCGGTCTCGCGTACATCTCTATTTATTTTGCGGCCTATATTATTCGTAAAGTTGTAGGCCCTAGCTTTATGAATTTCTGTTCATGTTTCGCAAGGTTCAACGGTGGGCTCTCACTGGCTTTCTTTTATCAAACGCGACAGAGACCACGGGGCTGCCTTCACCACACTTTCTTTGTAACCCAGCCGTTCGTGCCGGAAACTATAGCTCGTGCCGCAATTTTCTCACCCTATTTGATCAATACGCTCTCTACCCCGACCGGTTGTAGAAGCATAGTGGAAAAATATATAAACGAAACGGGGACCAAAACAGACACTAAACACTTTACAGTTTTTAGGGGCGAAGCTCCTTAGGGTGTGGGTCTGTCCCTCCTCTGTATGTATGTATGTAGCCACCTCTAGTTTAGTTTATGAATGGCTCAATAGATGGCGTTGTGTGTCCAGGCTGCCACCTGGACAAACGCATCATCATCATCATCATCATCATCATCATCATCATCAGCTACCTCTTTCCTGAAGCAATGCACTACGCCACGAAGCGCACATGGAAACATGCACCACGATGACACTAAATACCCAACATTAACGAAAGACTGCCCGTTTCTAACGATGTTGATGATGATGATGATGATGCGTTTGTGCTAGCGCGTTACGGCGCGTGTAAGAAGCTGGTGTAAAACGCTGTGGCCTCTCCGCCTTATACTCTTTCAGTGTTTCTCACGTCTTTACATGATGATCGACTGGGCGAATTACACGGAAGATTCACGGTTTACCGATGATTCACTCCGGAGCTTCGCCCACTCATCATCATTCACCCCGTGGATATGCTGTGATTTTTTTGGCCTTGTGCTCATTGCCCACTTGCTCAACTGTGCCAATTTTCCTACCCTTATAAAGCCAGCGGCCTCCCGATCACACTTTGCCCGTGCCCGTTTTGTGCACGTTTTGTGTTTTAAATGCCTCTCACATGCGCATCCAGCTAGCATTTCGCTAGCCAGAGCAACTTACACCTAGCGTTTGAATTGGTTTATATGAAGTTGTTTGAAGTCTGTCATATGTCATAAGTGTAATGACGTAAATAAAGAGAAAAAAAGTAGAATAGGCGAAACAAAGCCGTAACTACTACCGTGGAAAACTCGGAGGCTACAGTCTTCATTCGCCGAGTACCATATAACATGACCCTCGGTACGCAAGTTTTCAAATCTTGAAGTGAACTTTAGTGGCACGGTGCGCAAGACAGACCTATTACAGGCCCTTACGGACGCAGCTGCAGGTTTTAAAAAATTTCAGCTGTTGCAATACAGACGAAATCTACAGAACTTTGATGTCCCTATCTCTACGGTTAAACATTTTCAACGCAGGGTTTAACGACTGGCGACCCAATTTTGCCTTAAGTGTAAGTGAAACGAATTCGTTGTTATAACTGATATTATATATACGGTATATTATATTATACGGAGAGAGATCGAGAAACGTCTATGTGCGTAACACGTAATAATTTTACATTTCACGCCATCAAAGTTGCATGGGTAACACACTCACAGATAAACAACCGCCGTTGTCAGCGTATCCATGCACGCAGTGCAGTATAACCGGTTCAATGCGGAAAACGACGCGTGTCAAGCTGAATTTCTACGCCACACATACCTTTACGAGCTCCTTGTCAGCATGCAAGGGCATGGTGAAAGGCATGTCGCAGTAAGCTGTCACACCCTTGATCACGCTTTGTGAACCGTCGGCGTAGAAAAGAACGACCTCTCGAAGCCCCTGTCGTGAGTTCCAGGGAAGCCAGATAGAGATCGCCGACGGCACAACGTTGTGCTCGAACTCTAGGCTGAGCGTGCAGTCGCGTGGGTCATCGCACGACTCTGCGGCTGGCAGCCATGCGTTGTAGCTCAGCGTGCACACTTCGGCATCAGGAGGTCCTGCACAGAGATGCGCCCTTTCAAGCCTTCGTGCAACGTTTGTTTTTTGGTGCCCCGTGCAAGAGCACCAATCAAAGCGTGAATGCTGGCAATTCGCAGGCAGCGAAGGAAATGGTTTTAATGAACGAGCATTCTTCGGCAACGTCCCTTTAGTGTGTGTCCGCGAGTGACTAACGGCGGGACAGCGCAAGAAACAATAAGTGCGCCGGACCCAACGATTGTGCAAATCTGAACGTAGTTGTCGCGAAAGATAACCATTTTTCTGCACCATACAGTTGGTGCAGAAAAATAGTTGGCCGAATATCTTTTGAAGCACCACGACAAATAAAGAAAAGAAAAATGGCGAGAGAACAAATAAACGTCCATCGTACAGTTGACTTTCCCTTTTTAATTTAACGGATTTTGAAGAATAATAGGTAATTCTAGGTCCTGCTTAACATACTACTTGGCAATTCTGCAGCATATAGTGCGTTTCGGCTTAATTCTTTTTAGAATCATAGCTAGAAGGTTGCATACAGGCATATCTTTTACTCATGTGGGAGAGAAAGAAAAGTGTAACTCGGCAGCCTGTTTACTTATATTATTCCGAGGCACAGAACAATTGTAACTGACTTGTGCAGCAATTTTATACACACTTGCAATCTTTTAGGGAAGTAGCATACTTCTGCATTAATCGCTCAATTCTTGGCGGAATGAGAGCGGGAAGATAGGTGCATGCTGAGTAAGGGTACATTGATTGATTGATTGATGAAAAAAGCGTGTGCATTGTAATGCATGTCCGACTTGTTTCCGTCTGAATTTTGTTCGTTTATCGCACAGTTATAGCATGCACTGTAAAAAGTACGAAAATAGTTACAAAAGTGATATTTTGTACATTACAGCTCCTCCTAAAGAGAAGCAAGCTCTTGTGAAACCTCTGCATTCATTGTGTGCGTAGGTGAGCACCTTGAAGATCGCGTATACGTAGGCATAAAGATGTTGCCTCATTATGTAAGCATACACACACACATTCGATGTTACTTATAGTTGCTCGGTACCTCGTGACATCCTATGTAATGTCCGTGTCCGCTGCTAGTGAGAACCGTGGGTTCTTTGACAGCACCGCGAATTTCAAGCACCATGCATGTGGTTGACTCAGAGGCGCACTATGCTTTCCGTCGTACGAAAATGCACTTTGCAGTGGAATGCGAGGGTCCTCTGCGAACACAGGTGTAAATAACCAACCAAGTTGTCCGTTGTTACCTAATTGCTATACCTGGCGCCAACATCTGCTATACGAGGCTCAAGGGGTATGCGTTAATTGGAGGGCGAGTTAGTCACAATATATATGAGAACCAAAACTGTACTGGGGAACGAGACATCAGAGTAATACAGGACGAGCGCGGACTAACAACACTAGCACTGCGCCCGTACTCACAAAAACATCTTACGACGACAATGTTCTTAAGGCAATATTTTAGCCATTCCTGAAGCTGGACATATAATTAGCGAAGCCATCGGAGCAATCTCAAGAAACACTTACGAGGGAGAAGTTTTGTGAATTCGGCCCCTGGTCGTTAGTCTGCACTAGTTCTGTCCACAATATGTACCATACTGTACGCGTAGTTACTGCCATTTATGTTTATTTTGCAACACTTTAGTCCCACCTTTCGCATTATGCTGCAGCTGCATTAATACGAATCAATGAAAACTGCGGAACTTTGTTTTTCCGTAGAAGAAACAGTGAAAGAACGGGACGTAGTTAACACGACACAGCACTAGTCTGTCGTCTTGACTTCAAGGTCACTTGTAAGATCGTCGAAACAAAAATGTGGTCGCGAAAATGCACAAACACAGGGTGATAAACCGCGAGCAACAAGCTCGCGAGGTGTGCGAGGTGCTTGAAATACATAAGGCGACTGATGCCTCATTTTGCCCTCTTTATCATCGCGTCACAGCGAGTTATCGCTAACAATCAAATGCACGATAGCCTGCCGGCAACAACGCTTCGTTTTGAAGTGGTGCTATTTTTTAAAGCCAGCCGGTCTTTTCAATATACATAAATATCAGGTGAAGTGGTAGAGAGAATGGCTCCTAGCACTGTGCCGGGTCTTGAATATGTCCCGTTGTGGTGCTGGTTGTTCTGCTTCGCCATGCATCGACCAGGGGCGCGATCGGAGATCTTTCTTCGGAACACATCGCGTTGGCTTGCTGCAACGTCATCAAGTGGGGGCGCGGCTCTCGTTGTGTGCGCTGCCGATTTGCGCGACTGAGTGCAGCGCAGGCTTCCAGGAATGGTCACCCTCCTTCGTTTCAGCAGGTACAGTTTTATGATAGGGTGAGCCATAAAATAGGCGAGAAGGGGAGAGTGAGAGCAACCAATGGACAAGCGGCGCACATCCCAAAAAGTGACGAGCAGATTTCGGTGTCTTCTTTTAGATGATATAATACAAAACGAAATGCTTTTCGACTTCAAATTTACCTTTCCGGTTAACCTCCCTGCCTTCCGCCCATTATCTCTCTCTCTCTCTCTTTTCGACTTCAAATGAGTAACATTGTTTTATGAGCAGGAAGAATGTTTTTTTTTCGTGAGCGTAAATGCGTCACGTGCAGAGAAAACGTGGTCATGCAAAAACGTAGCCGCGCCCCGCGAGCTTACGAGGAAAGCATGACCACGGCCAATGACATGCAGTGGAAAGAACAGAACCGCCCGCGTTCGCAAAATACGATTTTCGATATCGCCCCAGTTCTGCATACCCTCCCGTGTTAACTGCACCTTCACGTGCATCGGTGGAAATAAATCGCACTGAAATATGGCACACATGCAGTAAATAGAACGCTAAGACCGGTTTAATCCGCTTCTGATTGCGGGGAGCACGCACCGGTGGCTTGATGAGCCTCCCAAGAATCCCTGGGGCCGGCGTTGTCGGCGGTGCGCGACGCGAACTGCGTCAGGGAGCGGTTGTCGTCGCAGGCTGCGCAATCGCCCCTCTGCGCGCTGGCTGCAGGCGGAGCCCAGGACAGGGTTACGCTGCGGCCATCCACAGCCACGGGTGCCGGAGCCAGAGGAGGCTGGCCTGGCCGGAAGGCCTGGTCGGTGCGCTGCCAGCCGCCGTACATCAGGTCCGCGAAGCAGTGCATGCGCGCTGCCTGCTGGGCGCTGAACGAATTCGTGCACGTGTCGTCTGTGCCCATAAGAAGTAGTCGATATATTTAGCAGATGTATAGCAGAAACGCTTTTGCGTTTTTGTATGAGGCAGCGTCCTGGGGCCGTATGGAATATGGAACACTATTCCGTGCCGGTCGTCCCTGATTGGTCAATTCTGCCACGTTAGGCAGAATTGACGAATCCCTGACCAGCCTCGAGTCCCTGATCGGTCAGTCCTGGCTTGACAGGCAGGACTAGCCAATCAGGGAGGACAAACACGGAATAGTATATCGTATTCCATGGTACGGTATGAGACCCTCTTTTTTTTCTTTTTTTTTCACTCGCTGATCAGAACGCTTGAAAAAATGAAGGACTATATAAACTTTGTTAGAAGTGTGCGAATATTCCAAGTTTACAACAGTTTTTCAATAGCGTTTGCTCTTCAATTGTATTTGCACGCAACCTTTACTATTCGAATTGTTCGAAGTATTCAAACGTAGCAGCTAAGGGACAAAAGGCGCTATGTATGCGGCAAGCGGCCCATGTGCGAAATTGGGCGAGTTGGTTCACCTTCATTAAGAAAGAACAGTGCAGAAAAACGCACGAAGCAAAGAAGGGCACGAACACTGGTCAGTGCGTGTCCGATGTACTTGGTTGTCTTGTGCGTCTTTCAGCACCGTTTTCTAAAAAAAAGTACTAAGTAGCATGGTTCGTGGCAAAACATTCTTGTACTGAGGCGCCCCCAGCTAACAGTTGTGTACTGCGGAAAAGTTAACTCATGAATCTGCACTGTTCTCTGTTGGGCTGTTCTTTAGGGCTCGAAATTTATTTTAGGGGCGAAGCACCTTAGGGCCGAGCCGTGCTCCTTCACATGTCCGTGGTCGCCGCCGCTGGTTCGAGAGGAGTCCACTAGAGGCGCTGCGGTGCACAAATGCGCGAGAGCAAAAGGCGCGCGTTGAGTATAGAAACGCTCTTTCTTCGATGAGCGCTTTACCAGCTCGCAAAGAACGAGAACGCGCCCTCGCCCGCGAGAGACAACGCTGACTCAGGCAGCATCTGCTAGCGAGTTTGTTGATTGAAAAAACGGATTGCTCGCGCTGCACAACCGTTCACCGGCCACCCCGTATATACTATAGGCACTGGATCTTGACCTGCAATGTATTGTCGGTGGGAGATTCCTCTTGTACGTAGTTGAACCATACGGATTCGCAGCGTGCGCGTTGACTAAAAGTAATCCGGAACTCATCACAATCTATGACGTGGGAGCGCAGGAACCTCATAAACACCAGGAGAATAACTGACAACGCGTGTGTAAATATACACACTCGTTGTCACTCATTTACGTGCATGGGTGGGCGATGTCGCGGGTGGTTTACGGTAACACCGAACGATCCCCAGTGCTTCGCCAACTCGTCATGGTTAACTTCGTGGAGATGCGTGAATTTTTTAACGGAATAACATTCCGAGAGCACACTTGCAACAGATTGCTTCCAATCTATTTTTTAGCAGTACATTTTCTCAGTAACTTAACATGGCATTATTTGAAAGATATCCGAATGTTATTATAAAAATATTTTCTTTGCTTCCAGCCCAAAATTGTGCTGTTCGCACAGGCCTCAACTTTATGATCGGCCATTGTACACCGACTACCTGCGTTCTTGGGACATTACTTCATATGCTTCATTTTTTAAAAATAATAAGTTTTTTGCTTTCTCAGAAACCTAGCTATTTGCTGAGATGCACATATAAATATAGCCGCGTCAAGGAGCAATTGGGACCACAGATTAATGCAGGGCTACACAACGCACGATCCGTATGCCTTATGCGGCTAGTGAGCAAACCTGTAGCAGCCTGCGAAAGAATTAAGATTTCAGTGTTGTACTTGCTGCAACGAATCAGGGTGGAAGACTGGGCGCTTTGGTGATACATGATCCAGGTATAATGGGCCGAAGCAAACGAGGACTACGAACAAGGACTGCGCTTGTCCCTGTCTTTGACGTAGTCCTTGTTTGCTTCGGCGCAGCATACCATATCTTGCTGCAGCCACCGTACGATGTTTCTGCATCCACCCGCTTGTAGCACAAAGCTACAAGCGGGTGGGTGCTAATTTCCCCCTTCATATCTGTCAGCATATCAACGCCATGTTACTGCGGTCTTGACATTCTCATTGTGGTCTCTATAGGAGGATCATATAAGATGGAGGTAACTTTCTGTAGTTAATTTGCTTCTCCCCTAATTACTTCCCCAATTACTTCCTTAATTCTTCAGTTACTCGCCTGACCCCCCCCCCCCCCTTCTTACCCATCCACTTGTCATCCACCATAAAACCGTACGCCATGGTTGTTTCATTTTTCATTTTGATCTCTGTAGCAAATGGTCGTCCAACGAATCATCAGTAGCGATAACCGACCAATGAGTTCATAGCCAACGTAAGATACTTCGCACCATTTGCAGCCGATGGCGAGTATAACGGTGGCATCGTGCAATAATTAAGTTGCAAGCTTCTCTTACGGCGTACAAAACCAGTTTGTGCTCATGGTGAAACGAAGATATGTCGCGTTACAAGCCATTACTATAACATTGGTCAGTATTTCTCTTTATGGTGGAGATGAATCCGGCTACTTCCTTTTATGGCACCCTAGCAATCATAACGATGAACAAACAAGCCGTTCATGTACCGCGTCTGGTTTACATTTTGCATTATACCAGCAAACAAAAGACCACTAACTCTAAACGCCCACTAAGAAGCAGCAGGTAAGAGTTGGCACTAAGATGTTGGAGAAGCGGAATTCCCTTCTACATTTGATATTTCTTCAAGGCGGCGGTGGCGGTGGCCGAAAGCAATAGGGCGACCGTACCGGTGTAACCCATGTAGTTGTGGAACGGAGTATCCGTGAAGCGAGGAAGCGCACAGCGGGCGGCTGTGGCTGGCGGGTCCTGGCACATGTAGTTCTGAGGCGTGGGCCGCGTGTCGGCACACAGGTCTCCAGTGAGAAGTGATGCGTGGACCTCGAGGCACTCGTCGTGGCACTCCACTTCGGATACCCCACGGTGTACGTGCCACAAGCCAAGCACGTGTCCTAGCTCGTGCACCAGTGTATGCAGGCTGCCAGGTCGGCCGAACTGCTCTGGCTGCACGACGACACCGCCTGCGTTTTCCAGGTACGTTAACCGCAGGCATCACTTGTTTCTTGCCTACATTAGAGCCTGGCTTATTATGCAAGAAATGAAGCATGACAGCCGCGGAGGTGTGAATACGCTTGTTTAACGATTGGCCAGTGGCTTTAGCAACATCGCAGTTGTATTTATCTCAAAACGTGCGTGTGCAATGAGATGGGTCCAAAATAAACTACAAAACAACAAGTAGTCATCCGCTAAATAGTCCCTTGTACCGTACTTGCTCATGAGAGGCTGTCAGCTAGGAAATGTAAAAGAACTGAAAGAAAAACATTCTTTTTTAACTGATACATGGCAATTGCCAGGCGCATTCGTTCATCATATATGTCCAACGTCAAAATGGCTGCAAGTTTCTCTTAGAAACAATGTAAGCCTAAGAAAGTTTCATAAATACGGGTCCAGTAGGCCTGCGCCATTGTTCACCAGCTAAGTTCCATTCCTATTCCTCCTTTTAAAGCGTTTGAAGTGTGTTGAAACGTTCCAAAAGCAGTGGCTTCATCGAAGCCACTGGCTTTGGAACGTTCGATTACAGCACTCATTTCACTATTTTCGCCCTTGTTGACTGCTTTGTGTACATATTTCTCATTGCCAGAGTACTTCTCTCATGAAGGTGACACTGGATGAACTCGTGGAAAAGAGTCACAAAAAGACGTTTCGTACGGTGACAGTGTTCACTTAAAAGTGCACTCTGAAGCAAGCTTCGTGCAAACATGGTGCTCTCTCACACGTTTCCGCCGGGATCTCTCGCAGTTAAAAAAGATCTGACACTACACTTATTTCGAAGAGAATATTAGGGACATTCTAGACACTGGACAAATCATTCAAACACGGCACTATCTTACACATCTGTGCTAGTACCCTCGTATCACTAAAAAGCTCTGACAGGAGAATTATTTGTAACATAATACTACGCACAGTCCGGATACTAGACATATCATTAGTTCAAGCGACCGGCCAAAGGCAAACACCACTGACGAATAAAATCCTCCGTAAATTCACGCTCATATGTTTGTAAATTGCGGAAAAAAGACATCTCCAGGAACTCCAACTCACCAAGCACTGCAAATACGACCTTGTCCCAAGGAAAGGTAGCAATTCCAATAATATCTTTGTCTGTCCAGTGTGCAAATAGGACGTTTATATGCATGGTGTTGTTTAGTCCGAGCAATTCTTTGTACTCTTTCACGTCGATGTACGACCTGCGAGAAAACAGAAACAAACCGCTAAATTGTATGCTAGAGGTTGAAAGCTTTGCCTTCAGAAGAAGGCACAGACATGCATATATGTGACCGGAATAACACCAATGGAGATCGCATAGACCCTTCTACACAAGTTTTCCTGAAACTGAACTTCAGATCTGTTGAATGGAAGGTATCGCTTTATCCGGAAAGTAAACAAGCAAATGTAAAAAAAAAGTCGGGAACCTCGCTCTGAAATTACGTGATTATTCGTGGAGACAGCATCAGATACTGAGGAGGTATAAATTTAAACAGAAAATAGTAAAGAACGCTACGTAATTTCGAGAACACCCTATTTTTGCTTATAAAACTCATACCCTGACCAGCTTACATCATCTTCAACATCATCACAATCATTACCACAAGCAGCAGTAACAACAACAACAACAAAAGTTACAGACATCTACAATAATAGAGAGTGTGTCAAAATGTTTCTCGCAGGATCTGAATGATACGAGACAACTCAATGAAGGCGCGATGCGGTTGATAACTCCTGCGTGGAGTGACTGCTTCTTCAAAAGGACTGGCCTTTCTTTTCTTTAATTGCATGTTTGCCTGCGCATGCATGATAAGGGGTATCGCGAACTACAAAATGTAGGTGTCGGACACGAGGTCACGTCTTTAGAGCACGTGACAACGTGTTGACAAGGGCCAAGCGCCATCTGCACACAGTAGAACTTTAAGGATTAGATAAAGCCCGTGATGGTGTTTTGAAAGAATGATAGAGCAGCAGAGCTGCTACAAGGGTGGTGTTAGCCGCGTACAAGCAGACATATATTTGTTATTTCTAGAGGAAAGAGGAACACTGAGCAGCGAGGGTATCGTGCACTAGTACACACACACACACACACACACACACACACACACACACACACACACACACACACATAATATATATATATATATATATATATATATATTGATTGATTGATTGATTTATGGGTTTAACGTCCCAAAACCAGTTCTGATTATGAGAGACGCCGTAGTGGAGGGCTCCGGAAATTTCGACCACCTGGGGTTCTTTAACGTGCACTGACATCGCACAGCACACGGGCCTCAACATTTCGCCTCCATCAAAATGCAGCCGCCGCGGCCGGGATTCGATCCCGCGACCTTCGGATCTGCAGCCGAGTGCCATAACCACTAGACCACCGTGGCGGGGCTATATATATATATATATATATATATATATATATATATATATATATATATATATATGACACCGAGAAGAATTAATTTTTCTCTGGAACTGAGAACGCTACATTCCAAGTAGCTGCTTACCGGTTCGGCGACGCCGGGTCCAAACAGTTGCCGTTGTTTTCGCTTGAGAGGCAGCAGTCTCCACCGTCCCAGCTGTTGACAGCCTGATTGCACGCCTTGTGGCAAATGCCATCGCCTACCATGGGTGGGTCGCATGACTCCAAGGGCGGGTCGCAGTCACCCCCGTCACCGGCCACAAGTTGACAATCTGGGTTGCAGATGCCATCGCCCAGATTGTAAGATGGGCAACCTAGGGTTACCTGCCTTCGTCGTAAGGAGCTGTTCAGCACTGACGCCTGCAAACATGTGTAGCGCTGAATGTGTGACAGAAACGGGGTTGGCGTCGGTGTCAGTCGCGAACCCCAAGTTTACAAGTAGTGTAGCGGTGTGTGGATGTCTTGAAACCAGGCGTCTTTGAATGCATTCTCAAATGGCATTTTGCGTTTACAGAACGAAACCATATAGTATGTCATTGTTGCTAATGCAAAATGCTTTCCTGATGTCTGCTGCATCGCCAAGTTGCGAATAACGCCATACGCTGTAATATAGAGGCTAGTTCATACTGTTGCTGGAATATTTGGTCATTTTTGTGGAGTCAGGACAAGAGATGTAAGGACCACTGTCTGTGAAAGTACGAAGCAAGTACATCTGTATCGCCATCAACCGCTGATATATAGATTTCTGCGGGTGCTTTGGAAAGTTTGGTATAGAAACCAACCCACAACATTAAAGTATTCGTTCTTCGCATACAGTCAAGACACTGTAAATATTCAAGGACTTGCACTATATATATAGCAGCCACCATTTACAGCGCAAAAATTAAAGAAAAGAATGACACTCTCACCTGCGTTAGTTCCCAAGTTATGTTGTATGGTTCAAAAGCTCTGTTTAGAGCGGCATGCTGCCTCTTTATCTGTTCCTCAGTTACAGTTGGATTAGATCCATCTGAATTCTTCACATTGACCACTCTGTACCTGAAACAGAGAAGCCGGCCGCCAAAAGCCACAAGGCCTGAGCATTTAACATGCTCTGCTCTCGTTTGAGGGCGTTCAACATCATCAATTTACCCTGGCCTGGAATATTGCCTTATCCTTGTATGTAAATCCTCATTGACAAATCTCAAGCCAAAAACTATATAGCTGGTCTTGGGTTTCCCAGGGCAAGCATAGTATTGCTACCTTGTAAACAAGGAATTCGCTTGAAAAATACTTGCTATTGCTTTTTTTTCGAAAGTGCGAACCTTTATGCACATAAATCGCCAATTCTTCACCTACGCTAAATTTTCTATTTGATCTTACAATTTCTCAAAAGTGAAGTGTACGTAATTTATAAAATGTTCCTTCAAGGTTCCCCACATACAGAGTTCGCAACCACCTTGCCCTTTGTCTCACCGGGACAGTAAAAAGTTTTTTTCCGCATTATTTGTCCAAGAGCCTGAAAGTTGCTGCTCTAACACACTCGCTCTACTATTAACTTCATGCAGGGACGTAGCCAGGGGGGGGGGGGGGTTTGGGGGTTCAAACCCCCCCCCCCGAAATATTTTTCTGGGTCAATTTTTTAGAGAGCGTTTGTACAAAATAACTCTCTCTTCTCCATTTACACCTTTCTCAAATGACGCGATAAGAAATATGACGCCTGCTGCCAATCCAGGAGAGTACTATAGGCGAAACGTGTATTTGCCTTTCTTGGCCGACCTAGAAAACCAGCTCAAAGAGCGTTTTGAGAACCACAGAAGTGTTGTGGTGGGTGTTCAAATGATCCCACCAAAATATTGTGCATCAGCAAGCATTTCTCGGATCACTGATGCAGCGCAATTTTACCTCGGTGAGCGTGCGTCTGTGATCGAAGGGGAATTGATGCTGTGGAGGAGAAAATGGTCTAAAGTCCCCGAAGCGGATCTCCCAGCAGGCGCTTTGGGTGCCCTAAGCATGTGCAATGCTGAATTTTTTCCCACCATTCACCGCCTTCTTGGCATCTTGGCTACGCTTCCTGTCTCCACATCAACTCCAGAACGCACATTTTCAACTCTGCAGAGGCTGAAAAAATACCTAAGGAATCGGGTTCAACAAGAGCGGTTGACCGGACTGGCGCTCCTGAGTGTACATAGGGAAGTCGAAGTGACCCCAGCACAAGTTCTTGCCGAATTTGACAAGCTTCCAAGAAGGAAGAATTTCGCAGTGTGACAAAAATTTCGCGAAAATAAGGACACCAATTCTCGGACGAATGTGTTTGTGGCGAATGTGTTTGTAAAGACCTCTGGAAATGTGAAGTTTTCATTATCCCTCAATTACCTCTACCTTTATTACCTTTACCGTATAAGTAAACACTGTCAAATTTTAATGAATAAACTTTTGTGCAACATCCTTAAACTTCATTGTTCAGTGCATAATTGGGAGAGGTGTACTTTCAAATTGTGTTGTGCGCTTTTTTACTTTGCCTGGGGCCATCCACATCTCCCTGTCCCTGTCTTTGTATCAAAATGGGAACGAAGCATTCCGTGGAGAGATTGAGTTATAACTGGGAAGGGTTGTGGAATTGAGGGAGGTTACCCGGGGGGGGGAGGGGGGTGTAACTGAACCCCCCCCCCCCCCCAAAAAAAAAATTTCTGGCTACGGCCCTGACTTCATGCATGACTCACAGGAGGGTAGCACGTCTTAAAATTCGTCTTACTACAAAATAAAGTAATTTAAAATGCCCTAACGTATTCAAGAGGTTGGTTTGCTTCAAATATTGTTGTGTCCATCAAATTGTTCCCATCAGAAAAGTGCGCACTTCCCATCAAGAGTTGTTGATCAGAGAATAATTGCCGCCACTACTGTAGGCATAAAATGCAGATATAAACTCTATCTACCAAAGGCATACATGGGAAGGTATCACATTCTCCAAGGGGAGGCGCGTGAGACGCACCTGAGTCTCTTGGGTGTCCTCAGACTCCAGTGACGCTGGTAGCTAAGAACCATATCGGGGTCGTCACATACGGTGAAACCGCAAGGAGCTGGCTGCAGCTGGATGCCCTCAAGTCGCCCAGGTGTAGGTGTCTGCACCAGGTGTGCCGCGCTGCCTGTCCATTCCCATTGATCCAGAGACTCGAAATTATCCACGATCAGTGCACCCTGAGGGTCCTCTGGTTGCCAGAGGTCGCGGTGCACCTGTGAATGTTGAAGGCCGCGGCCCCAGATGCGCAGCCGGTCCACTAGACCCCGATAGTGGCGGCTACGTGTCCCACCCATTGACAGACTGCGGCATGATGATCCGGACTTCTGGAACATGCTGCCCTTCTGCTGGTTGCTCACAGCAACCTAGAAAAAGGTAACAAAAACAGACAAACGACTATTGGATGTTGCCCAAATGGGTGTGACTGTCTGAGGCGTAGCTTCCCAATGTAAATATGTTGACATATTAAGTGGCGCAGCCAAGTCCCATTTCGGTGGCACCAGTGCTTTAGGCTTGTGGCTGTTGCAGGAACGAGACTATACGAGACTCAACTGATATGCTCATTTCATATAATATAATATAGCGCTGAAGTGCACGAAAGAACTGGTGCCATTTTCTCTTCGCCAAGTGAGTGAACTAATAAAAAGACAACCTTCAAGATTAGATGCACATCGTATGAGGTCTGTCGAAACCCCGTTGTGGTACACCACACGGGCCAGCAGGTTGCGGTCCTACACTTCTTCCTGGCAGGCGTGTCTGATTGGACTGTGACGCCAACGCTAGCGGCAAACAATCCTGCCGCCTTTTTTGTGACTGGCTGTTTTCTGTCGCTTCTCTTCCTCCAACCATGATCAGACAGATGGTCCAAAGTTGGGGAAAGTGGGAAACGAAGATCAACGCTTTGATACCACCGAGACAACGTAGTTAATTCGGTGGTACTAACCTTTGGGGTACACAACGTGCTGTATGTTTGCTGCAGTCAATGCTCGTTTCTGCAGATTTCGGTAGCTCCGATAAGTGATTTCGAGAGCTCGCGCGCTCATCAAACTGAACTCAGCGATTTCATCCTTCTGACGCTGCGTTCATCTGTGTCCGTCAGGAAGGAAAGACAGCACCCTGCGTTTACGAGCGAAAGCAATGCACGCTAGCGCTGTGCCTGATATGTATCACATTTCGAGAATATCGAAGGGCTGTATAAGAACAGACTTCAGTGCATGTGAAATATGCACGTTTGAACTAGTTTTTGAGGATATCAGTAAACTATGAAGTATTAAGAGTAATTCCCGACCTTGTCTTCGCCCGACGCCCATTACCAGTCTCATCTACCACACGCAATGTTGCCTGCCACGCGATGAGCTTGAGGACTGCAACTCGTAGCGATGTTCGAGCGCTGACCGATTTATGTTACACGTGTACTGATGTATAAAAAATGAAACTATAAGCTACAAATTCTGGTCAATTAGCCTCATTACTCAATGGATATAACATACACAAAGAAGTTCGTTCCGGCTAGAAATGCGTTGATGGAGCTGAAGAATTTCTTAGTGATCTTATCTGCTGGGTTTTAATTAGCTCTTACTATTTAACTAAAGCGGGTCCTTCAAACGAATGAACCGCACAGCCAAGAAAATCAAGCAAAGAGTCGATATATATTCATAAATCTCGTTGTGCGCGCTTATGAACATAGCATGTTCCATGTAAAGTAAAAAATACGGAAAATTTTGCTATTGGGGAAACAATGCTGAACGAAGCCTTTAAAAGCTACCTGGCCATGGGACTATCGGTTAGGAATGTGACAAACTGCTACCACCGACGTGTTTAGGTAAGGTGAGGAATTGCAAATTCGATGGAAGCGTATGTAAGGCGACATTAACAAGATGAGAGAAGAAACGCTGAAGCCTTTTTTTTTCAAGCTAAGGGCCGACCGATTCCGAAGATTGTTTAGCGTCACACATGAGTTTCAATACGCGAGATGCTATAGGATGACACAAACGGGTAACTTTGCTCCCCTATGAAGAACGGTGTATGTCCACGTGTTCCTCGCTCGCGATATGGTAAGGTTCACGCGTACGCGAGTGCTCACTAATTTCGGCCTCAAAAAGGGTGCCTGTGCCCGAGGAGGTGGAAATGTCCAGTTAGCAACCAACCTAAACATTTGCAACCGGATTGATCACACACTTGTAAAAAAAAATAACGGTAGAAATAAAAGGGCAAATGTAAATACATGACTCCCAGGCAATAGGCAGGCTGAGCGTGGTGTCACTCCGATATATATACGAACGCTCTTACCTGGGCGCCATTGACGAACAACCGGGTGTGAGTGCCGTCGAACGATACAGCCACGTGGTGCCATCGTCCCGGTGCGTAGGGTACAGGGCTTCGCAGCACCGACGTCTCCTGCGAGCGGGCCGCCTGCAGGTGTAGCGTGAAGCGTCCGCTGCGCTCGCCGTCGCGGCCGTCACCGTCGATCTGGAGCGACCAGCGCTTGCTTCTCAACGGAGAGCAGACGTCGCGGGCTTC
Source organism: Hyalomma asiaticum (assembly GCA_013339685.2). Taxonomy (NCBI): domain Eukaryota; kingdom Metazoa; phylum Arthropoda; class Arachnida; order Ixodida; family Ixodidae; genus Hyalomma; species Hyalomma asiaticum. The sequence continues at coordinate 88,452,754 of CM023481.1, forward strand.
TGTATGTGCGCGAGGGAGAAATAATAACAATATTAAAGCGAGTTATTCACAGAAACAGTGGAGTGCGCTCTATCCTTTGCATGTTGTCATTTGTTACGCGTTAATTACTGATCAGAGCGCACGCATGGATGTTATACAGTGAAGTTGCCTTGATGCTGTAATGGGAAAGACTTGCCCACATCCATCATTATTTCGCCAGTGACAAGTTCCACTTTAGTGACAAAGTAGGGATGTCGAGAAGCCAACAACATAAGAGATGTGTACGTTGAAAATTACTATAAATCAATCATTAAATTCTCATTCATTTATATGATTGATTTACAATACACAAAATTGCCGAGGCATTAGAGATATGTGTGGTGTAACAAGGCATTACAGTTTTAAAAATTCACGTCCTCTTTCCTTATCGAGAAAATGGAGGGCAAGCTATTGCCACGTTTGCCGTGAGCTTTTTGACTTGGGAACATATTAGGTGAATTCAGTCACATGTGGGTCGTACCTGTATGCATATCGAAAGTGGGTATATGAGCCGCCATACGTGATTCTTTCTTTCTTTCTTTCTTCTTTCTTTCTTCTTTCTTTCTTTCTTTCTTTCTTTCTTTCTTTCTTTCTTTCTTTCTTTCTTTCTTTCTTTCTTTCCTTCTGCGTGGGGCTCATAGCCTCATATCGAATGACGATATGAGGCACACGCTAGGCAATACAAGCCTTGCTCGAAATTTCTTTCCTTCTTTTCTTGCTTTTCCTTGCTTCCTTTTATCCCGGTGCTTTTTTTTTTGTTGCTCTTCGAAAGTCCTAAACATGGTGGTAGAAAACCCAAAGCATTTTTTATGGTTCAAATATGTTCACTTCTCTGAACCGCGGCTTGTAGTCTAGCGGTTAAGACACTTGCCTTCGCAGCCTGGAGTCCCGCTTTTAGCGTGAGTATACCCCAATGCCGACTACACCGAGAGAGGCTAAACTATACAAGCCTCATTGGAAAGATCAGGATACACGGAATGGTTGCGAATAACAAAATGCCCAGAAAAGCTACATTTGAATATTGGAAGTCAGAGTTGTTTTACTATGAAATCAACTAGTAGAAAGACAGAAGAAATGACATCATTGCAGTAAGTGTTTGTTCCCAAGTACAAGAAAAGTCTGCAGTCAGGTTAAAGACAGAGAACTCTTCATTAAGAGGGGAGCAAAAGCGATACGTAATTACGTACCATAGGTCAATAGTGAACTGAGCGTGCAGCTGCATTAGCGAATTTCCGCATGGACCATGGCGGGCGAACGTTATTTCGACGCGATGTGACTTCAGCCAGTTATTGCATGAGAGACTTTTGAGCAAGACAACGAGCTTGAAACAAATAATTGACACACACACCGACCAATGGCAAGCATCACTTACGAAAGAGAGACCTTGTGAATAAGGTCCCTAAACCTACTGCAATGGTTAGCGTACCTTGGATATAATTCTTTTCTGGACAATATCTCCGGTACGGTATTTTCTAATCCTCGCACGACACCCATCCAGTCTCGTTACAACATTTAGTGTTATTCTTTCTGTTTCATATGCAATATGTTCAATTCTGCGTGCATCTCTTGTATATTCTAATGACCGTGCGCCCCGCCCCTGCCGCAGATCAACAAATGAATTGAGTCACTGAATGGTAGCATGGTTCAGCTCGCATAAGTGCGTACCTAATCTAGCACAGATTTCAACATTGCATAAGACTAGGTATATGACAACAGGTGGCATGCCTATCGACATCTTAATGTTGAAACTAATGAAGTGAGCAGTTTTTCCTCACAGATTATAGACAACCTCTGCTAACCTAATGGCTAATTCCGCCAGTTCTAACTAACAAAAAATGGCTGTGCTGAAACTACATTGTGAAGATATTCTGCAGTGATGGCCGAAGTTTACCTGCCTGCGCCACGGATGTAACAATTCTGAAGCAATTTTTGTGCCGTTTAATCGGGAGCCCTACATGCACAACAAAAGTTTTTGTAATACTCTGTCTTCAGACATATTATGGTCGGCGCATAGGGAGCTCAAGACAGTCACCATGCACTGTAATTACGCAAATCTCTTAATGACCACATAAATTGACGCATACGTGATTTCACATAGTCGAAGTAGGTAATCATCTCGCCTCATTACGTACCGACGTTCATTTGGCAACAGAGCGTTGTGTGACGAAGGCTGGCAAGGCGCTAATGACGGCTCGCTATATATATCCTTCTTTAGCGCGCACTGGAGCGGATGGCGGCTGCATACGGATAGGAATAAATCGCGACGGCGCTTCCTAGTGGACCGCGATCTGTAGTCGGCGGCGGATGCTGTTCCATTGCTTGTTCAATTACGTAGACATTGGACGAAGTTTACTGTTAAATATCTCGAAAAAGTTTCTCTTTCGCAAGAGTTGAGCAGTCAAAATCTAACCATACACAGGGTGTTTCGAGATGTGTCCAAAAATCTCATAAATATTAAAAAATCAGATGTTTGTGCACGTATCGCAGGACTGTTTGTTCACAACGACACACCCTGCAAAGCAAGCCACTGTGAAAATTTGAGCAGTAATAACAAGATTAGACTAATTAACCTTCAAACCAGTACAGCTAGCCAGTCGCTCGTACCTAATGGAACAGCTGGAAAGTAAGCTGGAATGTAAGGCTGGAATGTAAGTTATCTACAGAGGGTTACCCGAAAAGAGAGAATATGGCGTTGAGTTCATAATTCACAAAGATACAGCGGGCAACGTAGACGAATTCTACAGCGTTAACGAAAGGGTAGCATGCGTCGCAATAAAACTAAATAAGCGGTATAAACATAAGATAATCAAGGGATATGCGCCAACAACGAGCTACGACGACGAACAAGTAGAGCAGTTCTATGAGGATATCGAATTAGCAATAAAAAGAATACGGGCACAATACACAATATTCATGGGGGATTTCAACGGAAAAGTAGGAACAAAACAAAGTGGTGAACAGGTGATTGGAAACTACGGCGCCGGCCTTAGGAATAACCGCGGAGAAATGATAGTACAATGTGCTGAAAGAAACCGACTCCGAATAATTAATACATTTTTCAGTGATTGTCATCAGTCATTGTCTACAGGTACCTAACCATGTGATTGGAAAGTGGGAAAGGTCGTTCCAGTCCTCAAAGCAGGTAACAAAGACTCCCCCTTAAACTGCCGTCCCATTTCCCTAACTAGCATCCCTTGCAAATTCATGGAACATGTCATATACTCGCATATCATGGCCTTTTTAGATTCAGTAAACTTCTTTCATCCTTCCCAACACGGTTTCCCTAAAGGACTCTCTTGTGAGACACAACTAGCCATCTTCCTTCATGATCACCATGCTAATCTTGATAACAACGTTCAAACAGATGTTATCTTTCTAGACTACTCTAAAGCGTTCGATACAGTACCTCATAACCGTCTACTAATGAAATTATCCCTGCTGAACTTAGACGCGCATGTAGTAAAATGGATTAAAGAATTCCTAACTAACCATTCCCAGTTTGTTCTTGTAAATAACCACTTGTTCAAGCCCCTTCCTGTCACCTCAGGCGTCCCCCAAGGCTCAGTCTTAGGACCACTTCTTTTTTTAATATATATTAACGATCTGCCACAGCATGTATCCTGTCCGATTTGTATGTTCGCCGACGACTGTGTAATTTATCGTACTGTAACTAACATTTCAGACCAAGAATTTCTTCAGAGACACCTTGACAACGTACATAACTGGTGCATTCGTTGGCAAATGGCTCTAGACCCTAAAAAATGCAAATTTATTTCAATTTTCCGCAAGCGTAATCCATTCCCTTCCACTTACACAATCGCAAACGTCCCCGTTGAATCAGTTCTCACGTATAAGTACTTAGGCATAACTCTATCCCACGACCTTTCCTGGACTGTGCATGAGACTAACGTCATTTCATCAGCTAACAGGACCTTAGGATTTATGAAACGTCACCTCCGTCACGCGCCGCAACAAGTCAAACTACTCGCGTACAAATCATTTGTCAGACCACAATTATAATATGCCGCTGCCATCTGGAACCCTCACCAAGCATATATCATCAATGCACTTGAATCACTTCAGAATCGTGCCACAAGATTCATGCATTCTTCATATTCATATAACAACAGCATTTCCCTCTTAAAGGCTGAATCAAACTTGTCATCCCTCGCTTTTCGTCGTCGTGTTGCCCCGGTCTCTCTTTTTCACAAATTCTTTTACAGCTCGCTAAACCACCCACATTACATCACGCAAGCATCTTCACGCACGTCACAGCACACCAACCATCAAATGCAAGTAACCCGTCCACGAACACGGCCCGTAACATTTCAAGCCTCATTTTTTCCTCGAGCTGTCAAAGACTGGAAAGACCTGCCTCACCATGCTGCTGCCGTGCCAAGACATGCCGAATTTCTGGACGCGGTGCAAACGCGTATCACACCATAACACCTGCTTTTATTGTACAGTTATGTTAACCACCCCTTACGTAATACCCCAAATCGGGGTCTTTAAAGGCCAACTCCGGCGATTTCCTGACCATGTCAAAGTAGTGGCATTTTTAGCTTCTAGAGACCCCCCTGTCGCCCGTATGACAGCATAATTGCCCCTAGAATTAGAAAATAATTTTAAATAAGCGAGAAAACGTGAAAACGAAACCGAAAACTCCTCCGAGCAGCCAAGCCGCGCCCCTACGAGTGACGTCACAACTGTCTAGTGGGAGGGTGCGCAAGGCATGCCGGTCGCGACAGCGCGAAGCTCGAAAGCGCTGGAGAGCAGACGCTCAGCGCGTCCGCCGGATAGCACTGATCCACCGCTCGCGAAGTGCATCGTCGCGAGGAAAGTTGTGATAACTAACTTTCCTTAGTTGCTGCGCGTTGTGAGTTGTTTCTGCAGCCAACAACGCAACACCACTTGCCACCCGACAGCACTATACGATCCACACGGCAGCAACTTGTAAAGGCCGGTCCCCACTAGCGGAAAAAACGCGCGCGGCGAGATTCGTGAAAAGCGGCAGCAACGCGCGGCAGATGCTCGAATGGGTCGAGACCCATTCTTTCGCGGCCGCCGCGAAGCAAGCACCAATCAGAAGCGAGCCGCGAAGGCGTGCCGACGGTTGGATGGATGGATATTAGGATTCTATTTGCTCCATACTTTTGTGCCACCAATACTCTAAGCGCCTTTTACTTATCTCTATCGCCGACATGTTCAGCTTTCCCGTGTTACTCCTGAAACCCATGGCCTCCTGTAGGGTAGTGTCCACAGCTACACCTGGGTGGACATCTGTACATTCAATCAAAATATGATCTGTCCTTTCCCTAGCTTTTCCACAGCACGTACATGTGTCCCCTTCTTTATTGAATTTCGCTCTGTAACTTCGGGTTCTCAGGCAACCGGACCTCGCTTCAAACAGTAAAGCGCTTCCCTTTGAATTATCTTAAAATTTTTCTCTCTTGATTTCGTCTTTCCCTTTTCTGTAGTTGTTCAATGCCGGCTTCTTCTCCATTCCTGCTATCCAATCCGACTTCTCCGCCGCTCCTTTTTTTTTTTTTACACGGTGGTGCGGACGCGTGGCGCCATCTATCCGTCAAGCGTCGAACCATAACACACAGCTTCTGAGACTTGAAAGTTACATGGCCGTCGTAAAATCTCAGAGGTCATGCCCAGACCTATATACAGTTTTCTTTAAGCCTACCCGTACCGAGACGCCGAGCAAGAAGTATCCTCGCAGTAGCAGTTTTTTGATAGCGTGACCAGCAGTACCGCTAGAAAGACATGCATGGTCGACGAAAGACGAAATCGTCTGATTAGAGCTCACGTTTTCGCGAGACCTTCCGAATGTAACAACACAAGGTCGTTCTTGGCTGCCTCGTCGCCGCTTGCCGCAAAACGCGAGTGGGGACTTGTTGACGCGTGCGTGCCGCGGAAGCGCTCGCCGCGCGCGTTTTTGCCGCTAGTGGGAACCGGCCATAACGCCTGGCTCTAGCGCACAATCGTGCACTTGCCCGCGTTCTCGTCGCTGCCGGGCTGGCGTCGTCTGCACAATCCCGGCATTCTCAGCGTTGGACACTTGTAGCGCCATACCCAATGTGGCCTGTAACTGAAGGGGTGGTAAGGTAGGGCGTTCGAGTCAATTAATTAAATTCATTTGTAAGGAATATGTGCAACTCTCGAGCCTCATTTTCTCAGGGCATGATGTAAGTACGCAGAGTAACGTACCCAGTGAATTTCATCAGCACCCGTTGACATGAAAAAATCGCCGGAGTTGGCCTTTAAGGTAATAAAATGAAATGAAATGAGTTTTTTAAGAAACACAAGAATAGGAAGTGGACGTGAAAAAGACCTAACGGGGAAAAGAAGAATGAAACTGACTTTATAATGTGCGAACAATCAGGTATAGTTCAAGACACAGAAGTAGTGGGGAAGATAAAATGTAGCGATCACAGATTAGTAAGGGCGAAGTTTGTACTTAACCTAAAGAAAACAAGAACTAAATTATTTACTAGAAAAAACGCAAATATAGAGGTAATCACAGCGAAGAACGAAGAACTTAAAGTCACCCTAAGCAACAAGCTCGAGGTAGGCCAGAACGATGATGATTTGGAAGAAATAAACAAACCATAACGACAATAATCCTTGAAACAGCGATATAAGTCGGAGGTAAACCAACAAAGCAAGCAAAAAATAAAGTTGTCCCAATCTGCCAAGGATGTATGAAAAAAAACGCCAACAAATGAAAATAACTTCGTCAAAAGATAATATAGAATTCGCAGAACTATCAAAATTGATCAGTAAAGCCAGGCAAGGAGATGTAAGAAACTTTAACATGAGATAAATAGAGAAAGCAGTGGAGAAAGGCACCAGCATTAAATCGGTCAAAAAAAAAAACTGCACTTAGGACAAAACAAAATGCATGCGCTAAAAGATAAACGAGGTAACGTTATCAACAGTTTCAACGAAATAGTAAAGGTAGCAGAAGATTTATACTCTGAACTGTACAGCTCTCAGACAGGCCATACAACCTTAATAGAAATAGAATCAGAGGAGGACGCTGAAATTTCATGTATAACTGCTGAGGAAGTCAAAAAAGCTGTGAAAGGCATGTCCCGCAGTAAAGCAGCAGGTGAAGACGGCATGACAGCCGGCTTGATCAAAGACGGAGGATACATTATACTTGAGAAACTTGCATCGCTCTTCACGAAATGTATCAAGACATCTAGTGTACCACGCAGTTGGAAAAATGCTAATATAATTCTAATCGACAAAAAGGTTCCATAAAGGAGTTAAAGAATTACAGATTAATTAGCCTATTCCCAGAAATATACAAGCTATTTACGAAAGTAATCTTTACGAGGATAAGAGAAACACTCCACTTTTACCAACCAAGATAACAAGCTGGTTTTATGAAAGGTTACTCAACAATGGCTCACAGCGAGGCTATCAACCTAGTAATTGAGAAGTATGCTGAACATAACAAAGCTCTTTATATGGCGTTTATAGACTACGAGAAAGAATTTGACTCCACAGAAATACAAGCAGTTCTAGAAGCTTTACGTCGACAAGGGTTACCTGACGTAGACGTGAAAACCATAAACAACATCTACAAAGTTTGCACAGCCACAGTACTCCTACATGAGAGAAGCAGAGAAATCCCGATCGGGAGAGGTGTCAGACAAGGAGATACGATGCCCCCGATGATATTCACTGCATGTTTAGAGGAAATGTTTAAATGTCTAGACTGGGGAGAAAAGGGAATTCACTAGACGGAGATATCTAAGTAATTTAAGATTTGCAGACGACATTGTGTTCTTTAGCAATGTTGGAGACGAACTACAAAACATGATTGATTACTTAAACCGGGAAAGTATTAAAATTGGACTGATAATGAATAGGCAAAAGACCAAAGTTATGCTCAATAGCCTAGCTAAGTAACAGGAATTTAAAATTAACAGTGAACCCTTAGAACGTGTGAACGAATACGTATACCTGGGACAGTTACTAACAGGAACTCCTACCTATGAAAAAGAAATTCTCCGTAGAATAAGGATGGGCTGGAGCGCATTCGGAACCCATTACGAAATCATGACTGGAAACTTGCCGCTCTCACTAAAGAGAAAAGTATTCAGTCACTGCATTCTCCCAGTACTAACGTATGGTGCAGAAACGTGGGGGATAACTAAAAAAGTAGAGATGAAACTAAGGAGCATGCAACGTGCAATGGAAAGAAAAATGATAGAGGTAACGCTAAGAGATAAAAAACGAGCAGAATGGATCAGGGAACAGACAGGAGTATAGCTGATATCATATCAATTAAAGGAAAGAAGTAGAGCTGGGCAGGACATGTCATGAGGAGGAAAGATAACAGGTGGACAGTAAGAGCGACGGAATGGGTACCAAGAGAGGGAAAACGCAACAGAGGCAGGTAAAACGTATGGAGCGATGAAATTAAAAAGTCTGCGGGCATAAAGTGGAACCAACTCGCTCAGGATAGGGTGGATTGGAAATCGTTGGCAGAGGCCTTCGTCCTGCAGTGGACCTAAATATGATGATGATGATGATGATGATGACGACGACGACGACGATGATGGTGATATGTTTGTTACGGTCGACCTTGTGCCTCCGAGATTTACCGCAACAGCTGTAATTTAAAATTGGCGTCGCAGGTGTTACCTAGTTCAACAACTATGGAATTTAGGTCAGCTCGTAGGCATAACGACGGCTTTATAACATTTTGTGGATACTTGGCGCCGTGAACTGGAGAGACCCGCATGCTGGCTGGCACTGTGCGTCGGCGGTTTAATGCGGACGCATACGAAGCCTGGTAGTATGAATTTTCATTGATTCATTTGAATGTTATAAGGATTCTAAGGAGGGTACATGTTCATTGGGAGGAGCCGAAGTACTGAGCATGCGGCGGATGTGGCGATGTGACATTCCGCTGCAGCGCATAGGCTTTCTACGAGTGCTCACATTGCATCGAAGTCTAGATTAACAAGATTAACAATCGCAGCTGATTTTAATGCTTCTCAACTGAACTGGCTAACAACGCAGCAACATTCCCCTGTGCGGATGTGTTATTTGTTTTTATATTGTTTCGCCACCTTACTCACGTAATAACCTAACCTGAAGGTGTACAGAAATCCATCTTATCCGTGCTATATTCGACGTATTGTCGGTCGAAAGCGTAAAGGGACCGTTGTTTAGGCGTCCGAAGTGGCTCCAGGGCCACAACACCGCGCCACTATGTAGCTCCACGAACTCCAGTTGGGAGTGTCCTGAGTGACGCTAAACTACGCCCTCACGTTAAACTTCACCAGCGTTGTGGGTCCCTATAGTACATTACTTAGCAGGCATGTTATGAATGAAGAAAACAAATTAAATTTACTATCTTACATTTCTTATTGCGAGATGGCCTTCCGCGCTATACCCTTTCATGATATTGTTAGTCATCGGCAAGTAGTCGCTCATCCTCACTACTCTAGTATACTAGTGTACTGAACTAGTTGCCTGATTAACGAATACGGCTTGTTCTGGAGTTCAACCTAACAGCAGCACGGACATTGGTGCTTTGTGAGTCGCGTTTAAAGTGATTATAATTATGTCGTTGCATAAGGAATTGCCCACTAACTAACAAGGAAATATATTAAGCATGATATATTGATAACACATGACGTGTGACATGCAAATCGTAATGAAAACAAAATAAGAAATGCGGGCAGCTGCGCACTAGTGGTGCGAAGACTGAGCACGCAACGTGGCTGGTGGTGTTCCCCTCCTCGTTTCCCTCGTCCACAACCTCCTTCCCCTTTCCCACTCCTTGGTACACCGTTCTGTACAAGACTATTCTAGCGCTACTTTCCTCTTTTCCCTCTTTCTCATCATCACATAATTCTTCCTCACCTCCCTTTGCAGCCCCTCCTCCTTCCTTCCTTTTCGCCCTCACTTGTCTTCCACACTCCTTGCCACTGTATAGTTTCGTAGACTATGCGATGCTATTTCCCCTACCCTCCTCCTTTCACTTCTCCTTTCCTCACCCTCACTTCTATTTCCCAATTCTTGCTACACAATACTTATAAGACTATGCTATGCTCTATCCTCTACCCTCCTCCTTTCCCTCAAGCTCGCCCTCACCCCACTGTCCCACTCCAGCTCATCACCCTCACTTCGCTCTCCTGCTCATTGCTACACTATACTGTACGAGGCTATGCTAGGCTCTATCTTCTCCCTTCCTCCTCATCCATCACCCTCAACTGCCTGTCCCGTACAGACTACGCTGTGATCTACCTTCTCACTGCCTTCTTTCCCTCCTCCTCATACTCACTTTCCTGTCCCATTCCTTGCTGTTACTACTGCGCATGCGCGGCTATGTTGAGGTTATACCAGTTGGTGCGCCAGCTGTGGAGTGGCTGATTACTACGGGACGCGAGGCGATGTTTTCTGCGGTCATTGGACATTTTACCTCGAGCTAGAATAGCTCAGCTGTCAAGAATTGCTGTAAAGTAACTAATTAAAATTCAGGATACATCAGTGCAGTTATACAGTGTAAGAAATACAAAGTTAAGATAGGTAAGCAATCTTTTCTACTGGTATACTAGAAAATGTTTTGAAGACTGCCTCAACAAGGTTCTCGAACATACAAACATAGACACGCGCACATACATACATACATACATACATACATACATACATACATACATACATACATACATACATACATACATACATACATACATACATACATACATACATGCGAAACGTTATGACAACTCAGCCTCAAATGAACATTACAAAAACTTTGCTATCTCGCTTAATGAGTACTTCTGCTACGTTTTCACAGATGACGACAGCACACTACCACAAGCAGGCTGCACTACAGAAAGGACCACAGAGGCGCTTACACTAACCGAAACTGGCATGGTTGACGCACTACTGAGATTAGACCAAGATAAAGCACCGGGGCTTCAAAATATATCAAATGCATTCCTTCACAGGTAAGCTGGATGAATGACCGGGTACTTATTAATAACTATAGGCCACTCTCACTAACATGCACAATTTTTAGATTATATATTAGAGCGCATAATTTTCAAGCACATAATCAAACACTTTCAACAGGAAGAACTGAGAGCGTGTCAGCATTGTTTTCACAAAGACGTGTCCATGGTCGCACAACTAATTGAGCTTGTTCACGATGTATCGCTAAGTATTGACTTAATATTTCTAAATATTTTCTATATCTTTCCATCGTATAACACATAAGAAATCAATTTGCAAAGTCTAGTTTACCTTGGGGAAAGGATCTCTGCTCGAGTCGATCAAAACCTGTCTTCACTGCCGCCAACTTGCAGAATTCTGCCCTTAACTTGCATACTTAACCAGTAATATTTATTTCAACCTAGGTTAATATCCGGGTATCCACAAGGAATATTTCTAGTTGCAGTTTTAGTTTTGCATACATTAATAATCCTTTTTATCTAAATGTGGGAACATTCCTGTCAGTACTATACTTCTTGCGAACGATTGTGTTCTATAACAGGTAGTCAATTTTTATGGGGGGCATCTAGCTTTGAACGACGCTTTATCATTAGTATACAAATGTTGTAAGAAATGGCGTTGACTTTGCACATTCAAAATGCAGCTATTTTATGAAGCACTATCAAACAACACAGAACAGAATCTAATTTACTTCAATTCAATGCAAGTTTCAGTTGCATAAAGATGGAGGAAGGCTTGAACAAAAAATGGAATTTTCGACTGGACGCGGAGCGGGGCCCCTGTACTAGGCATACAGCGGAACAACGGCGGACAAATTATAGCCAGGATAATGCAGGCATATTTCATGCAGTTTCATGCAATATATGGAATGCAAAGCACACATCGAGTAGACAATTATAAACAAGCATGTGCACGTGTGTCATGCACGATTTCTCTCCTTAAAAGATCCGGCGTATCCCACGCATTGAGGGAATCGGCATCATGCGAAGTAGTCATCGAGGAAATTGTCTATGCCGAACTGTTCGACACTCTGTTATGTGGGGTTTAACGTCCCAAAATCAGCTCTGATTATGAGAGACGCCGTAGTGGAGGGCTCCGGAAATATTGGCCACCTGAGGTTCTTTAACTGTTCGACACTCATCCAAGTGTCACGAGTAGGACGAACGTCTTCGTGGGAAATTGATTGGTTGTGTAACATGAGCTTTCAAAGACGTCGACAGCCCTGTGGTATCTGTGCACGTCAGTGCACGGATGTCGGCTCTGTCGAAGAGAAACGTACACTTTGGTGTGTTGACGTGCATATCACAAGCGTCCTTCGTTGAAGTATTTCTACAGGGTCAAGCAAAGCTGGACAGAAAGCACGGTGAACGACAGTAGTGCATATGGTTTGTTTCTTACAGTTACTATATCTGTGCTTTAAAAAAAAAACAGGCCTGCGCGGAATCGCAGGACAGTGACAGCGTAAGCTGGAGGAGCGACCTCCTTAGAGGCCATTGTAAGCGCTTGGTGATCTGGCCAAGTGATCGGGCCATCAGGTATATCGAAGAGCCAAGTCAGGCTGCTGTCGGGGCTGCGCACGTCGCCTGTCGCGTGACGCATGGCACGATACGACAAAACTGCTTCACGCGGGAGCGCTTCGTAATAATGATTACGGAAATGAAGAAGATTATTTCGTAATGATGATGTTGATGATGCCTCTGTAATGGGTGCAGAGCTACAAAGCATGCACCCCTGTGTTCTTTCAAATGATTCCTCGCACTCGTTATGCAATCCACTTTCCGCGACACGTAGTGGCGTATTACTATTCCGCAACGTAACATTACATTTCTTAATGCGATTCCTCGGCAGGCTTTATACCTGTATAGGTCTTTAGCAATGATTCTTCAATTGCAGTTCCCCGCCACGGTAGTCTAGTGGTTATGGCACTCGGCTGCAGATCCGAAGGTCGCGGGATCGAATCCCGGCTGCGGCGGCTGCATTTCGGTGGAGGCGAAATGATGAGGCCCGTGTGCTGTGCGATGTCAGTGCACGTTAAAGAACCCCAGGTGGTCGAAATTTCCGGAGACCTCCACTACGGCGTCCCTCATAATCAAAGCTGGTTTTGGGACGTTAAACCCCACAAAAACAAACAATTGCAGTTTAAACGCATTTACTGGAAATACTTCAATGCAACACAGAAAAAAAAGTGAGGGCATAGCTCAGTGGTACAATGCTCGACTACCACGCAGAAGGACGTGGGTTCGAATCCTCCTCGATTACGGTTATTTTTTTCTAAAATTAGCGCGCTAGTGGTTACGGACACCGGCGGCGGCAGCCAACTACGGTGCCAAAAAATAAAAAACGGCCCTTGTTGTGATCTCATAACAGCTTACGCTGTAAAAAGCTTGCACTACACTCTTAGCACGATAACCTTTAGTTCATTTTATAGGTACACAAGAATGTGAAAATAGGCTCCTTTATTAAACGTTATATCACTTTAACCTTTATAAAGGAGCACATTTTCACATTTTTGTGTACCTACAAAATAAACTAAAGGTTACCGTGCTAAGGGTGTAGTGGCGCAACGCCAGCGAAGCTTATGGTATACTTAATTGGTCCGGGCTTGTCTCCCGAGACACTGTGCACCGGACAAGCCGATGCACACTGCCTTCTTGCGTGCGCCAACCCCACTTTTGCCAGAATAGTAGTGGGTTGAGGGCATGAGCGCAAGAGAAGAAAGAGGCGCGCGTACGGACCACATATTGGGCATTGCATAAAGTTCACGCAGTGGTACAAGATATAGTGAAAAAAAAGAGAAAGAAAAATTGGGCTTTGTGTCTCTGACTGTGATGCCTAATTGCGTCCAATGATATTTCACGTTTGCGCCAACCCGCAGTGATGTGATAGGATGTGTTGCATGATGGGTGAGTGATGGTGACGACGGAGATAAAGTTAAAGTCTATCGAGTTGACCTATACTGTTTAAATATGTAAATAAAAAGTCCATCGCACGTCTCTGTTGTGTGGGGCAAGCTAAGGGGCCTAAAACACACTGAGGTGATAAAGGGAGCTGCGTAAGTGATTGCATGCAATGTTCATAGAGCGCACGCTCATCATTGTACGCTCGACACTCAAACAAAATATGCTCTACGGTTTCAGTAGAGCCACAGTTGCTGCAGTGTGGGCTTGTCTCCTGATGGAAGCGGTACCGTAAGTCGTTGGAATATGCGATGTTCAGCCGTAGTCGATGATACAATGTTTCCAGATGCCGAGGGATGTTGGAGTGTAGTTTTGATTTGAGATCTGGGTCCACTGAGTATAAGAAACGGTGATGATGTGTCGGTAACTTCCATAGCCGGTTCCTTTCTTCGTAGGCGAATCGTTTAGCCATTTGGGAAGCATCAGATTTGGTGAAATAGATTCACTTATAGTTTTGATGTCGCAGACCGTTACGTGCTGCTTCGTCGGCTCCCTCCCCACGCAGAGTAGCATGTCAGCGATATTTTAACGCCAGCTAAATTTTCTGCTGTTCAATAAAGAGCTCTCTCTCTCTCTCTCACGCAGTGGTAGTTTTGCGATACACGGTCCACTTCACGGCGAGCAAGAAGTTCTTCGCATTTAAAAACACAACAGAAGTTGGCGTTAGAGAACTACCGCCACCAGAACTGGTGATGAAATAATTTTTTTTTCCAATATGTACCACGTGGGAAAAGCCGCCGTTGACGAGTGGTAGCGTGCTTGTTTGGCACCTTGTTGGCCTGGGTTCGATTCGTACCTTCGGTCATTACAGCGCGTTTTCTGTATCTGTGTGCCTGTTACGTCTACATTTCATTCTCAAGCTGCCCCAAACAGTGTCCCTTTCGTTTAACCAACTCAAATGTGTGTCATCAAATTTTCAGTGCTCATTTTCGTTGGTACTTGGTTGACAAAGGCTGTAATGTTAGTATTCAATCACCTGTGGCGCATACCCGCATTACCTCGTGCCTGGCAGTGTGGGCATGGGCCACATGTGATGACATTAACGTTAATCGGGACGTGAATGCCAGTATATCGTGTTAGCGATGGTAACATTATTATTCATGTTCGGCAAACGTTCATGCCCCACAATGCCAATTTCTCTGTGTACCAAGTGAAGAAGGCGACCAGGAGAGCACCGAGACGTAGGCGTCTAGATAGACAGATACGGCCAAAGATGCTGAAGTTCACCAAGAAATGATTCGCATTTAAAACCAACGTCGCATACCCTTTACGTTACAAGTGCCAATTCCGCGTTTAAAAGTGCATTTAGGAAATGCAGGAAGCACACACTCAACGTTCTGATCACCACATTTGTTTCTAAAAAAAGGCACTTCCAAATGTTCGTTGCACCTCATATATACAGGTGTATAGGTTTTAAATTCGGCCAAAGAAAGAAACGTTTATAAGTTATTGTCTAAGCTTTATTTATATTTCATGAACTCGGTATATGGGTTTGGCATTGAAATGAGTTAAACCGAATAGATAGCTGCTTTGTGTGCGCCACCATAGTTTGCATCAGCTATCTGTGGAATGGCTTTATTCATGAAGTGCATGCAGTTGATTCAAACTAGGTGATGCGGTTGTGGCCCATGCTAGAAAGCAGTTAATTAAGCTGGACAGGAACAATGCCTTAATATCAAACCCTAACATTTAACGGGAGTCATCAGTGCACTTTGGCCATGGTACCAACGCATCTTGAAAGCTTTTTGATCAAATGGTTAACACTTGTGTTCCTGAGCATGCATTTGCGGAAGTATATGCCGAATATCTTTATGCAGTGTACAACCTCAATCGCTTAGTGACAAAGAATGATATTATATGTCATTTCCCCTGGAGATTGCTCCGGTGAAAAAGGCAGTTCCTTTGTTTTAGTGAGAATGATTTTTAAAGGATTGAGCTCACTGCGTCTTTTTAAATCTTCGAAAATCTTCGAGGCATTTGTTTCATTCAGACTGGAGAGTTTAATTTCTGAATTAGAAAACGAAAGTCACGTCCCATCAGCAGCATATACAGTTCTTAGAGCGTCATTCGCATAAACACTGAACACGATTAGCCCAAGAGCTCTATACCTGCGGTGCACCTGTGTTCATAGGTTTAAGCAACGATATGTCATTACCTAACAGCGCACGCTGTCTACAGTACTTTAAGCAGGAAGTGGCTGATGAGTGTGGTACAACCCTGGTTGCATAACGCCTTCTAAACGCCTTCTAAAAATCTACGTATGTTCTTATAGACAAGGGTTTTTTGTTAGATGCGTCTGGAATTATTTCTTTCTGTGTTTATAGAGCGAGTTCGGTGATTCTTTGTTCGCGAAAGCCATACTGACACTTGTTAATCAGACCAAGTTCATTTACAAACTCTGAAATTCTTCTATTCGATGACTTTTTCAATGCTTTAGAGAACGCTGGCAGTACACAATAGGGCGATAATTGCTGACACTGGTTGGCTTTGTCCACGCGTTTGAATATTAAATTGACGTTTGACAACGGCACCTTCTGTGGAGACGTACCCGTCTAAAAAGCTAAGGAGAGGCAGTGCGGAGGAGAGGCAGTGGAGTCAAGTTTTCTGTGTACTTGACGGTGAAAAGTTAGCTAGTAGTATATAGGCCGCATCAGTGCGATAACCTGTCCGACTTTTCTTACGAAGGCTGTTACAGTGCCGTAAATGTAAAAGGAGTCGTTATGGTACGAGGTTTCTGCACACGTGTTTTGGAATGTGCCAACTGCGGCGAAAACGGCAACTAAAGTTTTTCCGACAGCTCGACAACAGACAAAAAAAATGCTGCACACGACAATGAGAATGAAAGCTCTAATAGACAAAAGGTAAAAGGGAGCATCACGAGAGAAGAGGCGCTGGCGTAGTGCCACAGCCGTGTATGTACCGCCCGTTCGAGAAAGAGCGACGACCCGTGCATTGAAAAGGTATAGTATTTCTGCCTATCAGCGACATCAAGCCCGGTACTTCCATCGAAAGCGTACTAAACAGTCCCTGCCAAAATCACACCCCTGAAAGCGTCCAACCAGCCTTAGTCCATAGTAGAAAACACTAAACGGTGTCCTAGAACAATCTCAGTTAACATCAATGCCAAACATTGTAGGAGACCGCATGAGTTTGAAGTTTCGTTGCGCACGTGATCTTTCGTAGCGCCTAATTAGCGCCTGTTCGACATGTGCATTTATTTGGTCCCCGTTCGGTGCACCAGTTCAGCGTTGGATTGATTCGATAGAGTGGTGATTTGTGGTGTTTTACGTCCCAAAACCACGATTTGATTATAAGAGACGCCGCAGAGAGGTTGCCGAAGACCAGCAGGCTTTAAAGGCGCACCTTGCGTCGCTGACGATCCCGAGAGCTTCTGACGCAGTGTTGAACAGAGGAGAATAGTTGTGGCCAATAGTATCTTCGGTGTATGCGCGCTAACGTCCTCGTGAATCCTAGGTGACCGGCACACGGATCGTGAACGCACGCCTGCACGTCGCGCAGCGGAACTCGACGACAAGCAGGTACGTTTCTTCTCTGTTCTCAAAATTCTTCTTGTAGAGGACGTTGTCGCTAAGGCAGTAAGAAGTAAGTCCTCGCGGTAATATCTAGTTTTGGGACGTGAAACCCCAGAAATCAATCAATGTCCACCAATGGCTTCGTGGTGCCAGAGTTCGCTCTAGTATATATTGTAGGAAGATCCATGGCGAAAAGCACTATACAGGTTGCCATTTGCAACACAGAGCTGAGGTGTGTATAGTATGCACACCGAGTTCGCAAACACGAGGTGAAATGTCTGCCTTAAGAAAGGCGTGACTTCACGAACGAGCGCCAATCGGTTATTTCTCGACGAATATTCTTTGCATGAGCCTAGTCCTTGGTGCTGCAGTCCTGATACGCTTTCCGCACGCTTCAAGTGAGTGCCCTTCGCCCCACTTTCCAAGGTACTCCTGCACCCACCAGAGAAACCGCCGACAGAGGCATCAAAGATAGCACCGCGCCGAGAGCTTCCGCGATATCCAGTCTGAAGGACGGGGAGCGCGGAAGATACAACAGTACTGCCCGATCACCTCCTTTCTTATGACGCACTCCCTTGAAGAGAAGCGTTGCTCGTCGACTTTAGCAACAATGAAGGCTACATGTGGAGAGTCATTGGCGTGGTTACAGGCCAAGAGACTTCGCCTGCATGTGACAGTACAATGAGAAGTCACGCGATGGAAGCTTCAACAGAAAGTTGTCTTTGTGATACGAAAGCCAGCACTTAAGACGACGAAGAACATGCACTGCAATACGCGAACGGATGGTATCGGACGCGCAATACTTTTGGAGAAGCAAGCCAAGTGGTAAGAAGGTAGCGGATAGTACAAGGCGATAACATGCGTGCCGACAACGGCAACCTAGGAAGACCGTATCATAGACACGTTTTTCGAACCTTGAGTAAGCCCCCCTCGACCCCCCCGCCCACTTTCCGGTACCTTAATCATATAGTGATAAATGTATATAGGAGTCACTAGACAGAAATGACAATTTAGTGACCCGGGCTGTCGGCGTGTATCGCTGTGACGCTCAGAAAATAGCATTTCAAAACGAGGCGAAAGCATGCCAATAAATGAGCAAAGCCGGCTAAAGTGAATCCAGTATAAAAAATGGTTAAGATAAGTAAGATTAAAATAATAAAATAAAGATACACATAAGATTCTCATCCTTAATGTGGCTTAAACCTATGAACCTTAATGAGTGTCTCACTCATTAAGGTTTAATGAGTGAGACACTTGTTCTCACATGTTTAATGAGAATGTTTCCTATTTTCTACTGTTAGACACTGCGTTCTTTTTGCTTTTCTGGCGCGCTCTAATGCTTGTGTAACAGTATTTACCATAAGGGCCCCCTTTCACAATTCCTAAGAGAGTTATGGGGCCCTAGTTTTGTATTATAATCAATGTATGCATCATGAAGTGAATAATAAAGGATTGAATTGAATCACATATGCAATCAAATTAAGCCAAAATGATTCGAAAACGCCGACGACAAACGCAAGAGAAATAGACGGGAAACAAGGGCCCCGAATCGCCACTCTGCAGCAACGTAACCCTACATGCACCGATGAATTCTCGTAAAACCGATCAATAATGGTAAAAAAAAAACTAAATGGGTCCGCAATAATAGCGTTTCAGATAAGCCGGATGAGTATAATAAAATAAGATACACACCAAGAGCAATTATACACTTAATGAGATAAAATTAAGCCAAAATAATACGAGAACACCCAAGATAAACACAATAGGAGAAGCACAGGCGAATTAAATATTAGCGCACTGCACCGCACCACGCAATTCTCAATTCGGTTTCAAATATAGCACGAAATCGCCTACCCTCCTTTCAACACATGACGTCACAAGCAGCCCCGACTACGTCGCTTATCTTCTTTTGTTGTTCTGGAGGAAAGGTACGCGCACTTTCTTATTTGTTGAACTCACAACGAACAAATAACTGATTTATTACTGGTGTTTAACGTCCCAAAACTACGATCTGATTATGAGTGACGCCGTTGTGGAGGGCTTCGGAAATTTCGACCGCCTGGGGTTCTTTAACGTGCACTGACATCGCACAGTACAGGGGCCTCAACATTTCGCCTCCATCGAAATGCAGCCGCCGCGGCCTGGATTCGATCCCGCGACCTTCGGATCAGCAGCCGAGTACCATAGCCACAGCGAACAAATAATACACTACCGAGTATATGTCTGCGAATATGGAATCGCAAACGTTAGTTCTACTTCAAGCGACGGAGTCAACGTTGTTTGTGACGTCATATGTTGAAAACAGAGCAGGCGGTTTTCAGCCGCATACCTAATTACGTAATTCCCTTGGGTGTGCAGCGCACTAATATTTGGCTCGTATGTTCCCAGGAGCCCCCACGATTGATGGGCATCATTTTGAGACTACGTTAGAAAAGTGTTGCAGTGCCCTTTATTATGAGTGGAGACTCTGTAAGCCAGAAAATGCTCAACATGGAAAGACTATAGTGGTTAGGTCGAGTTTAAGTGCACTAGACGGCCCCTCTTCGGGCCTAGTTAATATCTTTCATTAAATATGGACTGCGTCATACGGCATAAAAACCTGAAAATCAACCAAGTTTCCAAACCATTTTCTGCGTTTGGGCGTCAGTCTAACGTGCTAGCGTATTGCCTTCAGTGCAAAATTCGAGGGCTAGAACACTGAACTTCGTTGTATTTTACCTTCTTATAATGCTCATAACGCTTAGAAGTCGCCGAAAATTAGTTTTTGGGAGAGCCTTTATCAGCCGAAATAAAGCTGGTGTTTTTCAGCCTTTTGAAGTCGCTCATGTAGAGATGACTGCATTCACTTTCTCTGACTCTTTTTTTTTTTTTTTGCTGTTTGGTTAGGAACTGGTATTGCGTTCGTTGGATAACCTGAACGAGCGCTTATCTAGACGTCTAATAAGACGATATAGGCCACCTTTACCTCCTGAATTTACTGTGTGCGCTAAATATCAGAATGGCATAATAAAACGGTTCAGAGACCGAGATGGTTTTTCCCTGCCACGGTGGTCTAGTGGTTATGGCACTCGGCTGCTGACTCGAAGGTCGCGGGATTAAATCCCGGCCGTGGCAGCTGCATTTCAGTGGAGGCGAAGTATTGAGGCCCGTGTGCTGTGCGATGTCAGTGCACGTTAAAGAACCCCAGGTGGTCGAAATTTCCTGAGACCTCCACTACGGTGTCTCTCATAATCACATCTGGTTTTGGGACGTTAAACCCCACAAATCAATCAACCGAGATGGTTTCTATATGCCACCGCATCTATATTGCCTAGGCTGCCCGTCATGGGGCTTAGCTTCACAAAAGACAACCCTCAGCTTCGCATAACCCATTCCCATTAAGGGCAAACGCAGGTGGCAGTGGAAAAGGCTTCAAAGCGGAGCCGAAATGTGGCGCAGTCACTTTTTTACCAGTGACAAAGTACGATGAAATGAAAAAGAAACCGTGCCCGCATTGAACGTGGCGCATCTTTTCACATCTTCTCGCGATTTCTAAAACATGAATTTTCACGCATAACTAAAATATACGACGAACCGAACTCCCCTCTTTACGAGACATTGGTGGGGAAAAGCCATTGCCCGGCTTTTCATGCATTTGATATATACCGCAACATCAGCTATCGCAAATCGATCACTGTTCTTCACATGCGTTGTCCCTTTAAGTTTATGCTGTGTTTTATTAATTTTTTTTTTTTTCAAAAGCAGTTATGAAGTTTTCCTGTGCTCACGGTGGTCTGAAAACGGTGAGCGGCTGCCTTCGTGAGACGCGAAGACATCCGCGAAGGGGTCTATCGCGAGTCTAAGGGCAAGCCAACTAGCTCCTCCAGCCCATATATATATATATATATATATATATATATATATATATATATATATATATATATATATATATATATATATATATATATATATATATATATATATATATATATATATATATATATATATATATATATATATATATATATATATATATATATATATATATATATATATATATATATATATATATATATATATATATATATATATATATATATATATATATATATATATATATATATATATATATATATATATATATATATATATATATATATATATATATATATATATATATATATATATATATATATATATATATATATATATATATATATATATATATATATATATATATATATATATATATATATATATATATATATATATATATATATATATATATATATATATATATATATATATATATATATATATATATATATATATATATATATATATATATATATATATATATATATATATATATATATATATATATATATATATATATATATATATATATATATATATATATATATATATATATATATATATATATATATATATATATATATATATATATATATATATATATATATATATATATATATATATATATATATATATATATATATATATATATATATATATATATATATATATATATATATATATATATATATATATATATATATATATATATATATATATATATATATATATATATATATATATATATATATATATATATATATATATATATATATATATATATATATATATATATATATATATATATATATATATATATATATATATATATATATATATATATATATATATATATATATATATATATATATATATATATATATATATATATATATATATATATATATATATATATATATATATATATATATATATATATATATATATATATATATATATATATATATATATATATATATATATATATATATATATATATATATATATATATATATATATATATATATATATATATATATATATATATATATATATATATATATATATATATATATATATATATATATATATATATATATATATATATATATATATATATATATATATATATATATATATATATATATATATATATATATATATATATATATATATATATATATATATATATATATATATATATATATATATATATATATATATATATATATATATATATATATATATATATATATATATATATATATATATATATATATATATATATATATATATATATATATATATATATATATATATATATATATATATATATATATATATATATATATATATATATATATATATATATATATATATATATATATATATATATATATATATATATATATATATATATATATATATATATATATATATATATATATATATATATATATATATATATATATATATATATATATATATATATATATATATATATATATATATATATATATATATATATATATATATATATATATATATATATATATATATATATATATATATATATATATATATATATATATATATATATATATATATATATATATATATATATATATATATATATATATATATATATATATATATATATATATATATATATATATATATATATATATATATATATATATATATATATATATTCAAATAAGACAAGCTCTTTTTTGGCGATCTCTAATCTCACTGAAAAAATCATATTGTTACATCTGCACATGGTAAGTATATTCGACAGTCATTTCATGGGAAAAAAATTTTCTTGCCCCATGAAGGCGCTTCGAACTTCTCGTTATAAGTGAAACCGTTCGTGCAAATAAATTTATACAAAATTATTTCTTTGATACATTGCTGCAGAACAATTTTTTTCTTATTCTTAAGGTGTCGTTCTTTCATTACTGCTATAGCCTTCTCATCCTTTTCTTAATTTACACTATTTTTGGCCATGACGAAAAATCACTCAATGTAGCATATTTTACAGTTTTTAATGAAAATGCCAGCTTAATAATAAGAAATGTAATTACATTTCCCACTTTACAGCTTCTAGTACTAAGCGATAAAGTACTGTGATATAACGCGGAAACCTTGTGGCTAGAGAGGGAAAAGTTTGGTAAAAATCATTTTGACCGATACTGAGGTATGAATTTCGCAAGGTAGCAGTCCAAGTAAAAATGTGGCGTATAACTCATAAAGTAGAACTCCCTACGGGTACTTCACCGAAAAGGTTTTAAAGGAGTAATATTTGTTTTAAGTGAGAAAGAAAATTTTGAACTTAACAATCGCATGGTTGCACAAGGCTTCTCTTTGTTTCAACTTCACCGCACAACACGTCGGTGCAGGTGTCTTTTCGCAGTCACCCAAGGTACCTTACTGTGATTACTCCAAGTCGTACGCCTCTTCGTCAGAGATTTGTGTAATCTGGTTTCATAAAACATCGCGCTAAAACACCAATAGTGTGTGTGTGTGTGTGTGTGTGTGTGTGTGTGTGTGTGTGTGTGTGTGTGTGTGTGTGTGTGTGTGTGTGTGTGTGTGTGTGTGTGTGTGTGTGTGTGTGTGTGTGTGTGTGTGTGTGTGTGTGTGTGTGTGTGTGTGTGTGTGTGTGTGTGTGTGTGTGTGTGTGTGTGTGTGTGTGTGTGTGTGTGTGTGTGTGTGTGTGTGTGTGTGTGTGTGTGTGTGTGTGTGTGTGTGTGTGTGTGTGTGTGTGTGTGTGTGTGTGTGTGTGTGTGTGTGTGTGTGTGTGTGTGTGTGTGTGTGTGTGTGTGTGTGTGTGTGTGTGTGTGTGTGTGTGTGTGTGTGTGTGTGTGTGTGTGTGTGTGTGTGTGTGTGTGTGTGTGTGTGTGTGTGTGTGTGTGTGTGTGTGTGTGTGTGTGTGTGTGTGTGTGTGTGTGTGTGTGTGTGTGTGTGTGTGTGTGTGTGTGTGTGTGTGTGTGTGTGTGTGTGTGTGTGTGTGTGTGTGTGTGTGTGTGTGTGTGTGTGTGTGTGTGTGTGTGTGTGTGTGTGTGTGTGTGTGTGTGTGTGTGTGTGTGTGTGTGTGTGTGTGTGTGTGTGTGTGTGTGTGTGTGTGTGTGTGTGTGTGTGTGTGTGTGTGTGTGTGTGTGTGTGTGTGTGTGTGTGTGTGTGTGTGTGTGTGTGTGTGTGTGTGTGTGTGTGTGTGTGTGTGTGTGTGTGTGTGTGTGTGTGTGTGTGTGTGTGTGTGTGTGTGTGTGTGTGTGTGTGTGTGTGTGTGTGTGTGTGTGTGTGTGTGTGTGTGTGTGTGTGTGTGTGTGTGTGTGTGTGTGTGTGTGTGTGTGTGTGTGTGTGTGTGTGTGTGTGTGTGTGTGTGTGTGTGTGTGTGTGTGTGTGTGTGTGTGTGTGTGTGTGTGTGTGTGTGTGTGTGTGTGTGTGTGTGTGTGTGTGTGTGTGTGTGTGTGTGTGTGTGTGTGTGTGTGTGTGTGTGTGTGTGTGTGTGTGTGTGTGTGTGTGTGTGTGTGTGTGTGTGTGTGTGTGTGTGTGTGTGTGTGTGTGTGTGTGTGTGTGTGTGTGTGTGTGTGTGTGTGTGTGTGTGTGTGTGTGTGTGTGTGTGTGTGTGTGTGTGTGTGTGTGTGTGTGTGTGTGTGTGTGTGTGTGTGTGTGTGTGTGTGTGTGTGTGTGTGTGTGTGTGTGTGTGTGTGTGTGTGTGTGTGTGTGTGTGTGTGTGTGTGTGTGTGTGTGTGTGTGTGTGTGTGTGTGTGTGTGTGTGTGTGTGTGTGTGTGTGTGTGTGTGTGTGTGTGTGTGTGTGTGTGTGTGTGTGTGTGTGTGTGTGTGTGTGTGTGTGTGTGTGTGTGTGTGTGTGTGTGTGTGTGTGTGTGTGTGTGTGTGTGTGTGTGTGTGTGTGTGTGTGTGTGTGTGTGTGTGTGTGTGTGTGTGTGTGTGTGTGTGTGTGTGTGTGTGTGTGTGTGTGTGTGTGTGTGTGTGTGTGTGTGTGTGTGTGTGTGTGTGTGTGTGTGTGTGTGTGTGTGTGTGTGTGTGTGTGTGTGTGTGTGTGTGTGTGTGTGTGTGTGTGTGTGTGTGTGTGTGTGTGTGTGTGTGTGTGTGTGTGTGTGTGTGTGTGTGTGTGTGTGTGTGTGTGTGTGTGTGTGTGTGTGTGTGTGTGTGTGTGTGTGTGTGTGTGTGTGTGTGTGTGTGTGTGTGTGTGTGTGTGTGTGTGTGTGTGTGTGTGTGTGTGTGTGTGTGTGTGTGTGTGTGTGTGTGTGTGTGTGTGTGTGTGTGTGTGTGTGTGTGTGTGTGTGTGTGTGTGTGTGTGTGTGTGTGTGTGTGTGTGTGTGTGTGTGTGTGTGTGTGTGTGTGTGTGTGTGTGTGTGTGTGTGTGTGTGTGTGTGTGTGTGTGTGTGTGTGTGTGTGTGTGTGTGTGTGTGTGTGTGTGTGTGTGTGTGTGTGTGTGTGTGTGTGTGTGTGTGTGTGTGTGTGTGTGTGTGTGTGTGTGTGTGTGTGTGTGTGTGTGTGTGTGTGTGTGTGTGTGTGTGTGTGTGTGTGTGTGTGTGTGTGTGTGTGTGTGTGTGTGTGTGTGTGTGTGTGTGTGTGTGTGTGTGTGTGTGTGTGTGTGTGTGTGTGTGTGTGTGTGTGTGTGTGTGTGTGTGTGTGTGTGTGTGTGTGTGTGTGTGTGTGTGTGTGTGTGTGTGTGTGTGTGTGTGTGTGTGTGTGTGTGTGTGTGTGTGTGTGTGTGTGTGTGTGTGTGTGTGTGTGTGTGTGTGTGTGTGTGTGTGTGTGTGTGTGTGTGTGTGTGTGTGTGTGTGTGTGTGTGTGTGTGTGTGTGTGTGTGTGTGTGTGTGTGTGTGTGTGTGTGTGTGTGTGTGTGTGTGTGTGTGTGTGTGTGTGTGTGTGTGTGTGTGTGTGTGTGTGTGTGTGTGTGTGTGTGTGTGTGTGTGTGTGTGTGTGTGTGTGTGTGTGTGT
Source organism: Hyalomma asiaticum (assembly GCA_013339685.2). Lineage (NCBI taxonomy): Eukaryota > Metazoa > Arthropoda > Arachnida > Ixodida > Ixodidae > Hyalomma > Hyalomma asiaticum. Next base: position 88,479,081 of record CM023481.1, read on the forward strand.
GTGTGTGTGTGTGTGTGTGTGTGTGTGTGTGTGTGTGTGTGTGTGTGTGTGTGTGTGTGTGTGTGTGTGTGTGTGTGTGTGTGTGTGTGTGTGTGTGTGTGTGTGTGTGTGTGTGTGTGTGTGTGTGTGTGTGTGTGTGTGTGTGTGTGTGTGTGTGTGTGTGTGTGTGTGTGTGTGTGTGTGTGTGTGTGTGTGTGTGTGTGTGTGTGTGTGTGTGTGTGTGTGTGTGTGTGTGTGTGTGTGTGTGTGTGTGTGTGTGTGTGTGTGTGTGTGTGTGTGTGTGTGTGTGTGTGTGTGTGTGTGTGTGTGTGTGTGTGTGTGTGTGTGTGTGTGTGTGTGTGTGTGTGTGTGTGTGTGTGTGTGTGTGTGTGTGTGTGTGTGTGTGTGTTTGCTCAGTATTGAAGGAGTGGCGGAGAGGGGTCTATAAGCTGTTGCATAGCTTATACACCCCCCGTATTGCTCTCTGAATACATACATGCCCTCTGTAACTAAATATTAGCAATAAATAATTGTAATAGCCTTGTGCAATTGTAGTACCAAGGATTACATAGGCTATCTCTGCCACTCGGGAAGGTAACTTCACGCAATGACTGCAATCTGGACTCCGATCGCATACTAGTCAATACGTTTAGTTTGCACGTATGCCTCAGCTCTCTCATATGTTGACCACTAAGTTTTTGTGTCCTTCAAAATTGGAATAACCCGTCGCAGTTGTGACAGTGAGGTTGTTGACCCTTGTAACAAACTATCATGATTTCCTTGGCGTGCAACACCTGCCGTTGTGTACTCTAGCACCTTGTAACAAAGTAAGAGGAGGCACTATTGATGTTTAAGCCCGCCGGGATTAAATTCCTCAACCTCAATTGGCTCCCTTCCGAATCTTGCATGAAGGAATCAATGATGACCAAGCAATTCAATCCTGATCTGGCCCGCTCTTCTGGCCGATCAAGATAAAAAGTGACCGCATGGCACCGGTATTACAGTCTTAACGAGAGCAAAGTGGAAGGCATTACGTGCTTGGCGAATGTGCAGTTTTACATTGGACACAAGGTCAAGGCCATTTGGCTTAGAGAAGGTTTGTATGAATTCATTTTTTGTTAAAGAAATTTGGTGGTAAGCACTCGTCCAGTGGTTTCTTGTTTTTCCCTGTAACAAGTGGTCAGCCCCGTTTATGACTGTAATGTCACGTATGTGCCCATTTATAATTTCACATCTGCAAATAATGCCTGTTTTTTTTTTCTAGGAGCAGGTGAAAGGACCACATGCTCTGTGCATTATCTACATAAGTGAACCCATGAAGATGCAGAGGCCATATTTCTGTCAATGCAAGAAACGCAGATTCCAGGAATCACCGATGCTACCGAAGGAATGTCGACTATTATGGCCACATACTCAATATTTGACGCCATCTACACATCACTAGCACTGAACCTGTACTGTTAATTGAGTATATATTTTAAAGCGAAGGTGCGTCCACAATTATTTAGTGCCACTCAGAGTGCAGCTATATACTGTGATGGACAAGTATGTGAAATGTTCGTTCCAACATGATATGTGTTGCAGATGGTATTGGTGCTAATAAACAAATAAAACCGCATCCCTGTTCAATATGTCTGGTCTGAGCAGCAGTACATGATGCAGCATGTGAATACTTGCTGCTGTGTGCTGTAATACTGATTGATTATAGCCCCAGTAGGAAGGCCGCGTAGAGGTTTCCTTGGGACCACTTTTAAAGAACTGATTATATAAATACTATATATAAAGAGCAGCACGAGAATCTGTTATATGCATACTGGACGCAAGATTCAGTGCTAGATCTCATTTCCGTTCGTGGCGTGTATCCGTCCCCTGCGCTGTTACAAGTTTTAGAGGCGAGGGCAACAACGCACAACTGGCATTATGCATTTCAAGCGATTTCCGTTCAGATCAGACGCCAGATGTCAAGTTAATCCTGGCCCATCAAGTGTGACGTCCGTTCGGTTGTATGCATTGCATTTCCTTCATTGCTACATGCCACCATCACTTAAAAAAAAGGAAACAATAGACGAAAAAAGTGCACAGGAAGTTTTACCGTTCCTGTGAATGCGATTCTCTTGTCTTTATTGTGGAGCAGTACATGTAATATTTAATTACAGAACACGTAATATTTAAATTCATGAGATATTTGAAACTTCTCATTTGGGCTTAGATAAAAAGAGCGGTCATAAGTAAAACACATTGGCCGGGATATTTTATTAAGAAACAGCACTTTCGAAAGTAAAAGTACTTGCTCCAATTCATTCCAAGCTCCTTACAGCAGAATGTACATGCATACACTTCAGCCGCCACACACATATTTGCATTCATTGTTATTGGCTTGTTATGCAATGGAGCACGAGGTTTGACACATTTCTTTTATTTTTTTTGTCAATTACCTATTCAATACCTTGGTTTACCTTAAAATCTCTGGAATAAAGTAACAGAAATGGTGTACACAGCTTAGTCATCATGCTGTACACCTGTTATAAACACCATCCTGTAGGTGGGCAGAGCTACACTTTTTCTACACGGAATAATGGAAAGTCTACGACTCTCTGCAACAGCTTTGCACGCGGAAAAAAAAAGAAAAAAAAAAGCCGAGTGCAGCGTCATCAGCGCCATTTTTTAATGTAGTGGATTTCGAGATCCGAAACATTTACCGGCTATTTTGCATTTATTTTCTTTTTAATAATAAAGCAGTTGTCACTAATTAAAATTAAGTGTAGAAAATAATTATCACCAACCATTTTTTCAATAATTGCCATTACAAATGAATTTCTCGCAATAAAGTTGCAGCGAGTCTCAGAGGCAATGCTTGCATGCGCTTTTAAAAAGTTGTTTTCGTTTGCTTCGCTTCCGCGGCAGTACGATTGCCATCGCCAACGCAGCAGGTTTCAACTTGCTTTGTCGCTCGCAGAATGCTCGCAGGGCTGGCGCACATGGCGTTCATGTTAGCGAGTTTGTGAGTTTGCGTTCAAATCTGGTGTTCTACAATTGCTTGAAATGAGCGATGAGACACTCGACTGCACGATGTTGGCGGCGACTGTTAAGTGCTTGCGGCAACGGGTAGCCCATGAAGAAATCTGACCTGAGACCTCTGCCCGTGAGTGCGATGTTTTCGGTCCCGTCGTTGACTTTGGACGTCGCAGTTCTCAGGTAAGCAATAACACTGCTAAATTGATTTATAGTAGTCAGATTCATTACAGGCGCGAGACTTTTGTTGTACGTCGAGTCATTTGCTATCTGTTGCCGTATTTATCGCGAACAGCCACTTGCGTCGCGTTATTTAGCACGTGTGCAGTTTGACTGAACTTGTCCGCTTTTTTACCAGTGACAAATAGTGAAGAGATTGCCTGCATCGCGTGGCAAATAGCCTTTAATTAAATGTGGCAACCTGCACGTGCTTTCGCCACCGAGACAGTGCTTCGATTAATAAAGTTCAACACAGCAGAATATTCACATCTGCCACGCAACACGTGTCGCGTAAACGTTTGTCGTCCGTTGTGCCTGTTCGTCGTAGTCATGGACTAGCTCGCGTGATGACTACGTTGGGCTGATTTGCGTCAGCGACGTCAAGTCGATGACAAATGTGATTGTAGCTGCGTACCGAAGAGTGTGCACGTAACGCTAGTTTTCAGTAGGACACTGATGTTTGAGCGCGCACTTATCAATATAAATCTACTTTGCAGTGATGCAACAAGGGATTTACTGATACTAAACATCCAGCCAATCATTGGGAAAGTGCTGTAGGTGAGTCTCCCCAGGTAAGATATCGCACCTTGAGTGTTTGTTTTTTTCATGCCTCCCGTTAGTCACCAGTGCTTTGATCGCTAATTTCATGCTGCTCCCTGTACTCTTCATTGGTAGAATCTATTTAAATAAATTAGGTCGTCCCATATCTGTGATTCTGTACATAAATTTAAACTGTTTCTGTAGGAATTTTGATTCTTCTGCAGTTGTGCCCAGGTGCTGGACAAATGCTTTGATGAGTCCGTCGACCTTTGGGACATTGACGTTGTACCTGACGGAGTTGCCAAAGTCATAGCCAATAGCTGCAGGTCAACGTGTACGCCGACATATATTCGATGAGGTATGTCGCTATTGTTTACAGAATCTCTTTTCCTCCTTAGATGCAAATGTTGGCAAGACATTGGAACAGTTCACTGCATGGATTATTTTTGTTATGCACACCCTCATTGATGCTGGAGGTAAATGGACAATTAGTTTCTTAGAGGAAATGGTGGAAGAGGTGAGCGCAAATTCCTGCCTCTCTTATATGATGCATGATGCGGCTTTATATATATATATATATATATATATATATTCAAATAAGACAAGCTCTTTTTCGGCGATCTCTGTCTCACTGAAAAAAATCATATTGTTACATCTGCACATGGTAAGTATATTCGACAGTCATTTCATGGGAAAAAAATTTTCTTGCCCCATGAAGGCGCTTCGAACTTCTCGTTATAAGTGAAACCGTTCGTGCAAATAAATTTATACAAAATTATTTCTTTGATACATTGCTGCAGAACAATTTTTTTCTTATTCTTAAGGTGTCGTTCTTTCATTACTGCTATAGCCTTCTCATCCTTTTCTTAATTTACACTATTTTTGGCCATGACGAAAAATCACTCAATGTAGCATATTTTACAGTTTTTAATGAAAATGCCAGCTTAATAATAAGAAATGTAATTACATTTCCCACTTTACAGCTTCTAGTACTAAGCGATAAAGTACTGTGATATAACGCGGAAACCTTGTGGCTAGAGAGGGAAAAGTTTGGTAAAAATCATTTTGACCGATACTGAGGTATGAATTTCGCAAGGTAGCAGTCCAAGTAAAAATGTGGCGTATAACTCATAAAGTAGAACTCCCTACGGGTACTTCACCGAAAAGGTTTTAAAGGAGTAATATTTGTTTTAAGTGAGAAAGAAAATTTTGAACTTAACAATCGCATGGTTGCACAAGGCTTCTCTTTGTTTCAACTTCACCGCACAACACGTCGGTGCAGGTGTCTTTTCGCAGTCACCCAAGGTACCTTACTGTGATTACTCCAAGTCGTACGCCTCTTCGTCAGAGATTTGTGTAATCTGGTTTCATAAAACATCGCGCTAAAACACCAATAGCACTAAAACGATGCAACACTTCATCTGGTATCCGATGTGGCTGAGAAAGCTGAGGCCCCCACAGAGAGAAAGTGGCGCCCTCTTGACGCTTTATTCTTCTGGAATTGGAATCCCAAAGTTTTTTTTTTCGCGATTAAAACAAAAATTACTCCTTTAGAAACTCTTTCATGAGGTACCCGCAGAGAGTACTACTTAATCAGTTATAAGCTACATTTTCACTTGAACCGCAACATTGAGAAATTCATGGCTCAGTATGGGTCAGTATGCGATATTTGTCAAATTTGTCCCTCCCTAACCACAAGGTTTCTGGGTTATAAGATATCACAGTATCTTTATCGCATAGTACTGGAAGCTAGAAATTGAGAAATATAATTGCATTTTTCATAATTAAGTTGGCATTTTCATTAAAAATTGCAAAATACGCTACATCAAGTGATCTTTCGTCATGGCCAAAAATAGTGTTAAATTAAGAAAAGGATGACCAGACAATAGCAGTAATGAAAGAACAACACCTTAAGAATAAGAAAGAAATTGTTCTGTAGCAATGTCTTAAATAATTTTGTATAAATTTATTTCACTCTTTAGCACGAAGTTCGAAGCGCCCTCACGCGGCGAGAAATTTTTTCCCATGGAATGACTGTTGAATAATTAGCATGTGCAGACGTAATAATGCTATTTTTTTTCAGTGAGATTGGAGATGGTCGAAAAGCAGTCTGGTTCACTTGATATGGAATGACCTGTGTGCGTGTGTGTGTGTGTGTGTGTTTGCTCAGTATTGAAGGAGTGGCGGAGAGGGGTCTATAAGCTGTTGCATAGCTTATACACCCCCCGTATTGCTCTCTGAATACATACATGCCCTCTGTAACTAAATATTAGCAATAAATAATTGTAATAGCCTTGTGCAATTGTAGTACCAAGGATTACATAGGCTATCTCTGCCACTCGGGAAGGTAACTTCACGCAATGACTGCAATCTGGACTCCGATCGCATACTAGTCAATACGTTTAGTTTGCACGTATGCCTCAGCTCTCTATATGTTGACCACTAAGTTTTTGTGTCCTTCAAAATTGAATAACCCGTCGCAGTTTGTGACAGTGAGGTGTTTGACCCTTGTAAACAAACTATCATGATTTCCTTGGCGTGCAACACCTTGCCGTTGTGTACTCTAGCACCTTGTAACAAAGTAAGCGGCGGCACATATTGATGTTTAAAGCACGCCGGTATTAAATTCCCAACCTCAATTGGGCTCCCTTCCGAATCTTGCATGAAGGAGTCAATGATGACCAAGCAATTCAATCCTGATCTGGCCCCCTTCGGGCCGATCAAGATAAAATCACTCAATGTAGCATATTTTACAGTTTTTAATGAAAATGCCAGCTTAATAATAAGAAATGTAATTACATTTCCCACTTTACAGCTTCTAGTACTAAGCGATAAAGTACTGTGATATAACGCGGAAACCTTGTGGCTAGAGAGGGAAAAGTTTGGTAAAAATCATTTTGACCGATACTGAGGTATGAATTTCGCAAGGTAGCAGTCCAAGTAAAAATGTGGCGTATAACTCATAAAGTAGAACTCCCTACGGGTACTTCACCGAAAAGGTTTTAAAGGAGTAATATTTGTTTTAAGTGAGAAAGAAAATTTTGAACTTAACAATCGCATGGTTGCACAAGGCTTCTCTTTGTTTCAACTTCACCGCACAACACGTCGGTGCAGGTGTCTTTTCGCAGTCACCCAAGGTACCTTACTGTGATTACTCCAAGTCGTACGCCTCTTCGTCAGAGATTTGTGTAATCTGGTTTCATAAAACATCGCGCTAAAACACCAATAGCACTAAAACGATGCAACACTTCATCTGGTATCCGATGTGGCTGAGAAAGCTGAGGCCTCCACAGAGAGAAAGTGGCGCCCGCTTGACGCTTTATTCTTCTGGATTTGGAATCCCAAATTTTTTTTTTCGCGATTAAAACAAAAATTACTCCTTTAGAAACTCTTTCATGAGGTACCCGCAGAGAGTACTACTTAATCAGTTATAAGCTACATTTTCACTTGAACCGCAACATTGAGAAATTCATGGCTCAGTATGGGTCAGTATGCGATATTTGTCAAATTTGTCCCTCCCTAACCACAAGGTTTCTGGGTTATAAGATATCACAGTATCTTTATCGCATAGTACTGGAAGCTAGAAATTGAGAAATATAATTGCATTTTTCATAATTAAGTTGGCATTTTCATTAAAAATTGCAAAATACGCTACATCAAGTGATCTTTCGTCATGGCCAAAAATAGTGTAAATTAAGAAAAGGATGACCAGACAATAGCAGTAATGAAAGAACAACACCTTAAGAATAAGAAAGAAATTGTTCTGTAGCAATGTCTTAAATAATTTTGTATAAATTTATTTCACTCTTTAGCACGAAGTTCGAAGCGCCCTCACGCGGCGAGAAATTTTTTCCCATGGAATGACTGTTGAATAATTAGCATGTGCAGACGTAATAATGCTATTTTTTTTCAGTGAGATTGGAGATGGTCGAAAAGCAGTCTGGTTCACTTGATATGGAATGACCTGTGTGCGTGTGTGTGTGTGTGTGTGTTTGCTCAGTATTGAAGGAGTGGCGGAGAGGGGTCTATAAGCTGTTGCATAGCTTATACACCCCCCGTATTGCTCTCTGAATACATACATGCCCTCTGTAACTAAATATTAGCAATAAATAATTGTAATAGCCTTGTGCAATTGTAGTACCAAGGATTACATAGGCTATCTCTGCCACTCGGGAAGGTAACTTCACGCAATGACTGCAATCTGGACTCCGATCGCATACTAGTCAATACGTTTAGTTTGCACGTATGCCTCAGCTCTCTCATATGTTGACCACTAAGTTTTTGTGTCCTTCAAAATTGGAATAACCCGTCGCAGTTGTGACAGTGAGGTTGTTGACCCTTGTAACAAACTATCATGATTTCCTTGGCGTGCAACACCTGCCGTTGTGTACTCTAGCACCTTGTAACAAAGTAAGAGGAGGCACTATTGATGTTTAAGCCCGCCGGGATTAAATTCCTCAACCTCAATTGGCTCCCTTCCGAATCTTGCATGAAGGAATCAATGATGACCAAGCAATTCAATCCTGATCTGGCCCGCTCTTCTGGCCGATCAAGATAAAAAGTGACCGCATGGCACCGGTATTACAGTCTTAACGAGAGCAAAGTGGAAGGCATTACGTGCTTGGCGAATGTGCAGTTTTACATTGGACACAAGGTCAAGGCCATTTGGCTTAGAGAAGGTTTGTATGAATTCATTTTTTGTTAAAGAAATTTGGTGGTAAGCACTCGTCCAGTGGTTTCTTGTTTTTCCCTGTAACAAGTGGTCAGCCCCGTTTATGACTGTAATGTCACGTATGTGCCCATTTATAATTTCACATCTGCAAATAATGCCTGTTTTTTTTTTCTAGGAGCAGGTGAAAGGACCACATGCTCTGTGCATTATCTACATAAGTGAACCCATGAAGATGCAGAGGCCATATTTCTGTCAATGCAAGAAACGCAGATTCCAGGAATCACCGATGCTACCGAAGGAATGTCGACTATTATGGCCACATACTCAATATTTGACGCCATCTACACATCACTAGCACTGAACCTGTACTGTTAATTGAGTATATATTTTAAAGCGAAGGTGCGTCCACAATTATTTAGTGCCACTCAGAGTGCAGCTATATACTGTGATGGACAAGTATGTGAAATGTTCGTTCCAACATGATATGTGTTGCAGATGGTATTGGTGCTAATAAACAAATAAAACCGCATCCCTGTTCAATATGTCTGGTCTGAGCAGCAGTACATGATGCAGCATGTGAATACTTGCTGCTGTGTGCTGTAATACTGATTGATTATAGCCCCAGTAGGAAGGCCGCGTAGAGGTTTCCTTGGGACCACTTTTAAAGAACTGATTATATAAATACTATATATAAAGAGCAGCACGGGAATGCATGGCTGCTAGGCAAAGGGTGTAATAGCTTGCCTGGCACCCTTCGCTAAGGGTGTTCTACTGCATCAACACCCTTCGGTAATAAGGGTGTTTTGAAAATGGGAAACCCCCCATTAAAAAGGTGTTTCGGTGCGTCAAAATGCCTTTTCGCTAGGGTGGAAGGGTGTTAGTTATAGACACTGTAAAACACCTTTAAGGGGGTAAACTGGTTTACAGTGTACAAAGAGAACCACCACCCGTTCATATTGTTACTACACACTAAACAAAAATAACCAGGAACGGGAGTAAACAGCATGTCCTCTAGCGCACAACCTTTTCTGGGTTTTTTTTACTACGTAGCAGTCAAGGGAAAAATTTACTCTCACGCTAACCGAGTTTTTGAACGTAGAAACGGCAGTAATTATTTACCCCCCTAGAGGTTTTCAGCGAGTATACGTGGAGTAATTTTTTACTGCCTAAACAATGTTTTCTCGGCTTTTTTTAGAGTTATTTTTAAAGCTCATTCGAGGTTTACTGTGGCTGGGTAAACATTAGGCTTACGCAAAATGCAGACATCACTAAATTTATTGAGCAGTAAACGAGGACTCACCCTTCGAACTTATAACATTGGAAGCACGTTTTCACTCGTTGAGAGCGCAACAAGCACAGGCACAAGCGCGGGAGCAGAGATACTCGAAAGTGCGTTTTCACTTGGCCGCCGTCCACCAAGACCGGCGCTATAGGACAGCGAGCATCGCTCGAACTCAGCACAAAACCACGCCGCACTGGTAACACTCGGGGTAGTTCGCCGTGTCATTGTCGTACTGGTTGACGATGCGGTCAGTCAAGGAACGTTTGCGACCGTAGTTTCCGTGCTTTCCCAGAACTCGGCGGTGCCTTCGAAACGACGGTCACTAGGCATAGCTGACGGAGATGTCGCGGTATCACGTTCTAGTTGACGGGCGCCGGCGTACGCCTATCGGCACGCGCCGATACGCGTACGCGCTGATCACACTTACGCCGTTCACACTCACGCCCCGAGACGTCGCGTCCCCTCTTCCGCGACCGAGGCTTTTGACGAACAGTTGCTTGCAAACGCGCACCATGTGGCTAGGCCTAAACAGTCATTCGAGGGCTATCACGGCCTCCACCCCTGCGCCACGGCAGTTTGGAGTTTTTTACCACGTGACGAGGTACGTAGTTTTGATCACGTGGCTTTAAACTCTAGACTGGGGTTTTTTTATCACGTGACACAAAACCCCCTACGTAGTAAAATAGGGCAATAGCATCCTTTTACTACCTTTCTAACAGGTGGTAGTAAAATTATGTCATATGCTCCTTTTACCTCAACAAGACGTAGTAATTTTGAAAACAAGGGAGTTTTTAAGGCTCATGAGCCGCAAAAACCCAAATATCGGGCAACTTTTGCTTACAGTGTAGGAAACATGTAGCCTAGAGGCTATACGCGCAAGTATATATACAAGCATACAAGCAGCGTGCATGACTAAGCAGGTTAGTGCATTAATAGAACAGAATTAATGGAACGGCGCTTCTAGCGTCGTGTCTGATGAATTCGCAAAAGGGTTGTAAGCCATACGCCGTGTCTGTACTCGCTTCCTTCTCCATGAAGCGCTTTCCATTCCGTTGCCATATTTTAGTACAGACGTACACGCTGGCACAAGCCCAGAACCCCACAACGGCTTTGACTTGTCGTCGTCCGTCGCCACGGGCGTTATCCTATTGACTTAGACATTTGGATAAGGTCCGTGGCAATATCACCTGTCTACTTAAACAATGTCACTTAAAGTTTTCTTTACCACCACAACAATTTTTTGATGTCATGCGATGTCATACACTTCAAATGCAGTCCTATCAAATAATTGTGCTTGTAATAAATAAATAAATAAATAAATAAATAAATAAATAAATAAATAAATAACGTTACATTAATTATTAAGGAATTACAATGAAAACTACAGGAAATGTTATAACTGCGAAGCATTATTTTACCTAACTACCCAACTTTAACTAATTGGCTTACCGACTGACTTTGTACCTTTCTCAGACAAGAAGAGGCAGTTACTTGGGCCTCACCTTGGAAGGACGCCTTTTTTTATTTATATCCACGTTTTGAGTCAATATACCGCAAGAAGACGGCTTTTCCCTAAGAAGTGGTTCTGATAGCATACAAGCAGTCGGTCAGTGACCAGGGAATAAAACAGTTGCAGCGAGTTTCCCTATAAGCAAATGTCGAAGTACGCACATCCATAAATTGCAGTGAGGCAGAGCCATGATAGCAGCACGCACATATTATTTGATTGCATCGCGATGAAATAAGTATACTAAATTTGATACATCAGGGGCAACGCTGCAGAGGCTATAGCGAGACTTCTTGCAGCAGGTGTGTTGACACCAGGAAACAGCTCGTTTCTTTTTCGGGACTGCGGTGCAACCTTTTCCCTCTTTTATGCTGGGTAATAAATCAAACTGTTTCGTCACTTAAAAATATACGACTACGTTACGCGACTGTGTATATAGACATTTTTAGTTTATCGGGCTTAGCGTAATAGCGTAGTTATCGGAATAGCGGGATGGAAGTGCGCATGCGGAGTACCGTAAACGGCCGATACCGTCTACCGTGCCCACGGTATTTCGCAGACTTATAACGTTACCGTGTTTGCGTGGTTATCGTAGTTCACGTAAAACATGGCGGCGGTTTCGGACGCCTGCTTCGATCTGAATTTAGCGTTGCTGTGGCAGGATTCACTTCCTTCGCAGCAAATGACTGTGCAAAATGGCTTCGCTTGCCTTCAGGTAGCTTCGACGACGCAGTATTAGGGATAACTTAGCCGAATTTTCGAGATCGCTTCCCATTTCGAACGTTGCTAAGCCCAGCGAGAGCGCATCTGTTTACATTTCTGCAACATGTCAGTTTATGCTCTTGGCGCTTGGTTCGCATGTATTCATTTCTCTTTATTCTCGAAAAGTTAGAATTCCGCTGTACGCGGGAGTGTACGTGAGCATTTCAAGCTTGATTTATTTTCACCTTTCTTTAACGCATGTATCCTTCGCTAGATGGCGCCACAATCACAGCTATCGGGCCGTAAACGCTTCTCCGATCAACCAAAGCTCGTTTCTGCAACGAATTTTTGCGGTACGGTAACGCTATTCCTATAGTCCCGCTATCACGCTAACGCGCTAAACTAAAAATGTCTTATGTTGCTCCACTTCAGCTAGCGTGTCGTTGATTCCGTTTTCTTTTTTTTTGTTTCTTTTTAAATTGCAGCCGGTGGCGGCGCTTTGCTGGCGTTCCCTTGCCCTCCTGCTCGCTCGCGCATTTACAAAGACTAAAGGCGGCTACGAGGCGCGCGGATTTGCACATTTTGCTGACCGAACCTCTTTCGTAGCCTGCACAGCGTTGCACCAGATGTATGAAACGGCACTGCTGGCTGCCATTGTTGAACGTTTTACAATGCTAGTTTTATACGGGAAGAAAAGTTCAGAAAAGCTGGCATAACTCAATACGTCGGCGGATGACCTCGCCACTGTCATTTTTTTTTCTGGCACCAGCTCTGTATTTATGATCATGGGAAGGCTGTGACGTCATCGATTACGCTCACGAAGCGTCTAACCGTTTCGGTTCGGAACACGCCTTGAAGTCGGTTATTTAAAATTATTGGTGCGTTTCTAAGCAGACTGAACCATTCTGGCTGCTATAGGGCTATCAGTACCGTTGGATAACATCAATACCAGAACATGGTGGAAAAACCTCCGGAGTTGTCCCTTAAGCCGTAGAGCGTTATTGCACTTAGCGACTACTCTATTCTAGATATGAGCTTTATTCATTTATTATTTTCCGTGAGCGATTGTAGCGCCGGCATTTATTTTATGCATGAAATGTTTATTCAGTGTAGTGAAAAATCACGCCTGTCCCTGTGGCTTCCACAGGAAAATAGCCATGCATGAAATAATAGAACCTGCCATCGCAACGACTTTCAAGAGATTGCGTAGCGTAAGAATTTCCATGGCGCTACGATACTGCATAAAACCAGTACGGCTATGACACCGTACTGCTAAGCAACAGAGCACAGGCTTCCTCAGGCTGCACGTGTCAATCCCACGACATGATTCAGGCAAGCTACAGTGGAGTCCTCTGGAAATTTTGACCATCTGAGGTTCTTAACATGCACTGACATAGCAAAGCACACCACCTTCTACCATTACCTCGCCATTGAAAATGCGATTGGCAGATATGTTTGATCTCAGATAAAAGCGGAAACATTCACACGGGGGCTTAAATGCAACAGACCCACGTACTTTTGATTTATTTGAAAAATAAAGAAGCACTTGTGGTCCAGATGATGCCTATTGAAAATCCGCCCGCCGCCCATCACCCTAATTCACCATAACCACCATTCCTATGGTGGTTTTCGTGGCGGTCATGGTGGATACATGGTGGGTGATATTTTGTGCTTAACTAAATGCAGTCCACCTAATTGCCTGAATGAGCCCCGCCATCTCATACACCTGCGCACAGTCGACTGCTATTATAGAAAGTGTCGACACGAAAAGTGTCTTCTCTGAATCAAAGAAGATGCCTACTGTGTACATTACTTTAGGTTTTCTGCGCTTTCGCCATCCACATAATAGCAGACAACAAGACGGAAGTGCATGAAAGGCCCGGATGGACTCAACCAAATAAATGTGCATTCAGTTAGGCACACATCAGCAAGCCTGTTACCACCATGATCACCACCAAAACCATCATCAGAATGGTGGTTATGGTGAATTATGGTCATGGGCGGCGAGCGGATTTTTCAATATGGGGAATCGTTCACTATGGCGTGCCTTATAATAATGACATTGTAGTTTTGGCTGGTGAAACTCCAAGAACACTCATTGTCTGTATTGAGTGGCTAACTTTGAAAACGTGTTCTTATTTTATTGCCCTAAAATTCCTCGGCGTGATGCAAGCATCACTTATTTAAGCGACATGTACAAAAGACAAATGAGCGTTGTATATCTGTTTTTAACGCGATATTAGGCTGTAACAGGCATTTTTAGCTGCCAGTGGCCAAAGGTGTCTATTTGAGCTCAACTTCAAGACACTTCGACTTGACGGTATGCAGCTGTAAGTAAAGATTTTTAATAGCGTAAATAATGAGGAATACAACAAAATGCACGTGAAGGCTTATTGGACCGCGCAACATGCAAAAGCTGTGGTAGCAAACCTTCTTTTGATGGTTGTATAGTTGTTGGTAAGGGTAATAACAGGCTGAGGCTTGATACTGCGGAAGCTATGTGGATGAGACTGCCCAGACTGTGCGAGTACGTGGTCATTGCGTACGAATGACAAAATATTGTTTTTCTTAAGATGGTGTGGTTGCATGTAACGTGCTGACGATGAAAGTTATACTAGTTTACGATTTTCCTGAATAAATTTTGTTGGAAATTAGCGCTCTCACAATTTCTAGAGCGATTAAAAACATTCACCAGTTATTTCGCTCTCTCTACTACAGAGCAATCTGCGCGCTGCCCTCGAGCTCCTCGAGCGCGGTCCCATGTGTCGTATGCTTCGTAGAGCTGTTTGCAGGTATCACAGGCGTACAACTTATGGGGAATGTCTACCGCTGCGAAACTTTTTTTTTTCAGTTATGGTGAAAATGAGAAAACTGTTCCTTTCATTCACGGAAACGAGCGTGCTTGTACCTAATGTAAAAGGAATAGTATATTTAACTTGGCTCTGTATGTCGTGAAAAAATGACGGGTGGTGCCATCCTCGGTGACGAGTATCAATCTCCAAATGTAATAAAAAACCAAGAATAACCACGCAGGTTCAATTATCCTGCCTAAAAGTAACGAAGAAGCTATTACTTACAGCTGTTCTTGACACACATCTGATAGCGATCTTTCATGACGGCGAGTAAATTTTATTTTAAATTAATATTGCAGAAATCAAGTAACTATAGTGTTGCCTACGCGTACAGAAGGGGCGACCGCGAAGATCGACATACTCCGTTTTAAAAATTTCTGCGGACTTCCCTGCGAAACCATTGCAAGCTTGTTCACTTCGGACGGTGTGCTTTCTTTTGCGATAAAAGACAGAAAATTGATGAAGAACGGTACACAGTCCTTTTAAGACAAGGCTGTGAAGAGCATGTTAGCCAAGCGCTAAGAACTAAGTTTGCGCAACCAATATCTTCTCATAGAATGCTTAGTGTCAAAAAGAATGCACACAATGAAAATATTTCTACCAGTGGCGCATCGACAAGGGGAAGGGTGAGGGGGGTTGTTCGGCGATTGTTACCTCCCCAACCTCCACTCCCCTAAAGGCCGAGCACCCTCCCTCCCCTTCGCCCGTCTGACATCCCCACTGTTATTTTCACTGCGAGTCCAGTGTATGCTTTCGAGGGCTCTTTTGACGTCGCCACTGCAGGTTCAGGAGGTGGCTTTCAAATTTATCAAGCGGAAGCTTGAGTGAGTTGGTTCATGATCTAAGAATAAACAGCGCGACAAAAAACAACGACAAGGAAGGAGACACACAGATACATCTGTGTATCTGTGTGTCTCCTTGCTTGTCGTCGTTTTTTGTCGCGCTGTTTATTCTTAGATCAGATTGATTGTTTCGCGTGACTTGTAGGAATCATAAGACGTTCTGTCTTGATAACATAGAACATACTGAGGTTCAGAGTTTTATACTAACGGCTTCGCACGTCCGCTAACTGGACGGCATTTCAGAACCCTTACTACTATACGGGGCGACAGAACTGGCTAAGATTATATAGTGCGCACTTCTTTAGAGAACGGCTTCGTGGCCATGTCAAGCCCTATGAAGAAGTTCGGGTAAAATGCCAAAGAAGTAATCACCATCCTTTAGCAATTATTATTATTATTATTATTATTATTATTATTATTATTATTATTATTATTATTATTATTATTCAGCTTTTTCTTCGCTGTGGCGAGGAAAATGACGACGGCGATGAAGAAGAAAAGAAGACAGCGGAGAAGAAAAAGAAGTCGATTAAGAAGACGACGGTGACGACGAAACAGAGGAAGGCGACGACAACGAAGAAAAAGAGAAAGCGGATGACGACAAGATACGAGGCAGAAAAAGCAGACAATGGAAGAAGAAGAACGGGAGAGAGAGAGAGAGAGAGAAGCAGCAAAGTAAGAGTGAAAGAAAATATTGACGGAGCACGTAGCAAAACCTGGCTTACCCTGCCACTGTGCTCTGTTCTCTGAGCAGGCCTGGAAGTTTTTCTTTTTTTTTCATACATAGATAGTGACCTTTTCCTTCTTCTGTTCAACCATCTCTGTTTAGCCATTAATATTGCGTCTTTGGGCACGCATGAAATTTCGCCTTTGCACGCAGAAGTCCATTTCAAACTAGGAGATCAACCAGCTCATTTAGGAACGGACACAGTGTGAGAGGGGCACCACCATTATCTCTCTTTCTCTTACACACACACTTTCTGGCTCACTGCGCAAACTTTTGAGACAGACTTCGTAGAGACTCTTTTCGGCGGCTATGTTGCTCACTGTAAACAGATGGTTCTTGAGCCATGAAAAATTCTGTTGCTTCTATTGTGGACAAAATAAAGTAATTTCACTCACTCACTTCAAGACCCAGCCCTCAGGCATCACCTTCGCGGCTATTTATTGCCGATCGCGGTGGACATGTTCCAAAAAGTAAATGAAAAAGCGCCCACAAACACAGATCTGGGTGAGCACCAGATGTTTGAAATGAATGCTGGAGCAGGTGAAGAGAAAGGTGTGTAAAAGGAATACTCAAGGGTGCGTTTCCTCATGACGGCTCTCGACGAACCTCAATAACGGAACACTTCGTCGACTTTCTTCGACGGGGCTGCACAGCAGAAAGAAGGCTTTTCTGGCGACGACATGTGCAGTGGTTGAGCACCGGCAAAGGCTGAGGATTATATTTGCTGGACTCGAGGGACTTCAGCGTTTATCAACGTTCCCCACTTCGCATGTACTGTCCGGGTCTCAACCCATCTACGGTCAGCACTGCTTTCCCTCCGTGAGTTCTACGAACATCAGTTTTCGTCGAAATAGTGGGCGTACGAAAGAATACACATGCAGTTTGTTTCGGCACTCATAAAGGACTCATCTTTCCCTTTGTTTCATGTTCTTGTTCTTTGCAACGGAATGAAATAGCGCCTCAGACAGGACGAAGTAAGAACAAACACGAGGCCCACACGGTTATCACTTCATCCTGTCGTAAGGGCTGCTTCATTCTGTTGCAATAATATACCACTCAGCGCACTGCAACACATTACTGCAGTTCATTCCCTCTACATAATGCACTAACTTGCATAAAAACAATATGTTCCTAAGATGCGGGCCCATGATCTATCGTTACTCACCGAGGATGACCGCTTCCCGAAACTGTCCGCCTTCAGGCCGCACCCACAGCGCAACGCTGAAGTGTCGCCAGGGAAGGCGTCCTGCATCTGTGCCTTCAGCAACAAGAGTGCCCGTGGATGACACCAGGTAAGCGGCCCGGTTCACCGTTTCCGGTCCGGACTCAGCCTGACGGGTCTGGCGTTCGCCGCCAGATGGGATCCGTGGAGGGGTCTCCACCGCCGTGGGACTCAGGAGGCCTACGTGTGCCCGAGCTGCGGAGCCTGCGCTGCTACTGCACCGGGACCACGCCTGGCGTTCTAGCCGCTCCCGCAATGCAGACGCCTGCTGACGCTCGCGCGACGTGCCAAGCGCCGCCCCGCACATTGTGGTCCATAGCAGGGCCAGCGCGGCGGCGGCCCGCATGCTGGTAGCGGTGCTTACTCTATCCGACTGCCAGAACCGCAACTCCATGCACGCCAGAGGTCTTTTACCTTGAAAGTAAAACAGTTGAAGGGTGTTAGTCGAAAAGTGAAATTAACGGGGTTCACAGTAGCAATCCTGAGTCTCTCTTGCTGACAGTGTCGTTAACGAGACCGAGAACCAATTTTTAAGGTACCTAAGGTTCCTGTTTTCATTATTTCAACCGAAGGCTTACCGGTCAGATTGTCCAATCATGCAACGACGATGTGGAAAACGCCTTCAAAAACATTTTTATCACATTTTTTTCTTTATGTAGTCTTATACGCAACACATGTTGCGAACAGTGGCCAACAACCGTAGGTTGTGTTTGCGCCAGGTTTTGCCGCGACAGAGTACGTGCGCGCAACGCATGGAAAACGCCGCGCCCATGCGCCGTGTTAAAAGCAGATTTTCGGCTGCCGTGAAGGCAGTGTCGCTTCTCAGCGTCGAATCCTTTTACTGCGTAGAAAGCAAACAGTCAAGCGGAGATGCGATTTTATGTACCGACTGCAATTTCAAGCCCGTTTTATTGTGGTATAACCAGCAGGAGGCGACGTACAGAAATTTGAAAACTCCAGAACGCCGTACCACGGCTTCATCACCACGACGCTATACCTTTCAGTTGCCACGATTTCAGCTGTCGGCCTCTTTAACGTAAACTGGCTGGGTCAAAATAATCTATAATTGCGGAGTAACAGTTTATGGTCTGCCGGAAAATGCCTACAAATGTTATTGGGTTACAGGTGACAAGTTCACAGATTTTTGGCACTGTTTGGGTACGTTTGCTATATGGCTAGCAGCATATTCCCTAAAATATTCTATTAAGAACTGCAAATTAATGGGGAGTGTCCGAATAGTGGCCCCAAAAGTTAGGGGCCCCAATATGATTTGCGTGTGCTAATTTTGGCTCAGGACGAAAGTACGAGTTTTCGGATTCGGTTGTGCCACTTATCTCCACGGCCTTCTTAGTGGAGGTCAGTGGGTTTTGCGCTCGCTGTTTGCGTCTTGCGCTTGCAGCGCCAAGGTGGCCAGAAAGGCAAGCTACGATGAGGAAAATTTAAAAGTTAATACAGGAATTTGTCTCACGTACGCATACTCCTTAAAATTATTATTTAGAGCATGCAGTGGCGATAAGTTTGCTTGTTATCCCCATCAGTTCAGCGACTCTAAACCATTTGCAATCATGAGCCAAGGCAATCCTAATCCTATAATCTGAGCCACCGGTAGCGTTAAGCCTAAGAGCTCTCAACCCGACAACCGATCTCAAAAATTCGGGCTACTTTACGGCCAATCTTTGTTGTATGCGTCAGATAGAACGCGATAGGATATGCCACCATTTATTGCTTGATAAAGTCATCAGTTAATCAGAAGTCAGATCAGTTTCTTCCTAGGCGACAGCCGTCACTTCGATGGGTGTCGCCATGTTTGTTTACGCGAAGTCTTTAGGGCAATCTTGGAGCTGTCGCTAAATCCACGCAATTGCCTCGGATCTCACGGCGCTATGTCAAAGGACTGCCTCAAGGTAAAGGAAGAAAAGGAGGTCCTTAAGCTGATGGTGCGAGACCGTCCGTCTCACCGGGAAGCTGTTGCTGTCGTTTAAGACGTCGTTTCCAACGCCGTCGCAGTTCAAGAACTCCGATGGATTTGTAAGCAGTACTTCACAACCACAACCGATGACGTCTCTTCCTGTGCGCCCTACACCCGGTGCGTCCGTTTGTACCACTGTGAACAACAAGGCGTCAGAGAGCATGGACAAAGAAGAAAGGCCCACAGCCAAATCCAAAGCCATAACGATTAGTGGGACTTAGCAGATTTTGTTCGAGTAAAACACAGCGCTGCCTTCCGAAGGAGAGTCAATGGTTGCGATACTCTGGTCTCATTTGCATATCGTACATACTTAAGTAGGCTTATGAAAGAAAAATGAACATCAACCCGTTTGTAGCACAAGGCTACACACCCCAACAGCTTCCACTGCTCTGAAAGTATTGATTGCCTTTCGTGCAGTGTCTTCATTTTTTCTGTGATGAGCATGGTTCACCCCCGGCCTTTTTTCCGCACCGAAAAAATGGAAGACATTGAATTCCTAGCGCATGCCAGAACGCTTAAGCCGCCTGTGTAAGAGGAACACTGGCGTTGGTGCCCAACCATTCTCCTGTGCTCGTGCAGGGCTCGTCTTTCCCCTCTTATTTTTAGTTCTACACCCAGTGCAGGATAGCAAACCGGACGGTCGTCTGGTTAACCTCGCGCAGCCTTTCTTCTCTTTGCTTTCTCTCTCTTTCTCTCTCTCTCTCTTTCTCTCTATACGACTCGCCTGTAGGATTTTGCTCCGATGACCGACAACGCGAAGGAGTGCAAGAGTGAACGTTTGCCGTGGCCACAGCTGTTGAGAAGGGTTGGCGGTCGGCGCGCGCCAAGAACGGCTCAGAAATGCTCGCGTTGACGACAAGGGCGAGTTCGGAGATCGTTCTCTTCGAACCTATTCGGTTTTGTTCGCTTTTCTCTGCACGTAATTGGCCGGGGTAATGCTTACCTCGTAGTCATAAGCAGCGGGGCGTGACCACTTTTTTGAATGATCACGTTTTCTCTGCAGGTCACGCGTTCAAGCTAACGAAAAGAAAAAAGACTTCGTCGTTTTCTTAAGTCTTATTCAACTTAAGAAAAAAAAAAACGCATCGTCTTTTAGTATATTGTCTAAAGGAGACAAGAAAAGAAGGATGTTCACCGTTTGCCCATTGGCTGCACTCGCCCTCCCATTCTCGCATATTTCCTGGGGCGCCCTGTCATAAAACAGCACCCATTCAAACAAAGGAGAATGACCAATCATGGAAGAAATGGTGTCATAGCGCGAGCAGACATGGACGAGAAAGACACAATAGGAGAGGCTCGCGCTATGACACCATTTCTTGCAAGGAACCAACTAGCCCAAAAAGCCACACTGTCAATCATGGAAGCCTGCGCCTCACACACTCGCGTCAAATCCGCGGCGCACACAACAAGAGCCGCGTCCTTACCTCGTGACGTTGCAGCGAGCGAACGCCTCGTGTTTCGAGCAAAGGTCTCCGATGGCGCCCCAGATTTCTCGATGGACCTCGCGTCAACAAAGAAGAGAAATTGAGGTCACAAGAAAACTTCGAAAATATTGGTGCCTAGGGGTTACCAATATGGGTTATTGTAACGAGCTTCTAACACCTTACGCTGTAACATTACGGGCACGACGGAGCACGTGAATTAGTTCGGTAATTTAGCGCTAGCCGTGTCCGTAAATATAGGTCTATATTTGTTTATTCCAAATATACCTCACTAGTTTTTTTTTTTTTTGGGGGGGGGGGCAACATAAAAAAAGGTACGCACCTTCCGCTAGGTCGCGCAAGGCCAGATCACAGCGAAGCTGGCCACTAGTTTACTGAAACGGGTCACTTGATAGTCATGTGAAAAATGTGACGTGTGATTGCGCTGCGCGATTTTGGCGGGAACATGTCATGTGACATTGAGCTACGTGATTTTTGCGGGAATATGCCACATGACATTCCGTTACGTAATTTAGGCAGGAGCATGTCACGTGATCATGCAATGTAACGGGACATGTTCCCGCCAAAATCGCGCAGCGCAATTTCACGTTATATGTTCCCCCCAAAATCACGTAACGAAATGTCACGTTACATGTTCTCGCCCATATCACATAACGCAATGTCGCGTGACATGTTTCGGCCAAAATCACATAACGATCGAATCTTCACGTGACACGTTCCCCCAAATCACGTAACGCAATGTAACGTGACATGTACCCCCAAAATCACGTAACAAAACGTCACGTGACATGTCCCCGCCAAAATCACGTAACGTAATGTCATGTGACGTGGTTCCGCCGTAACTACGCAACGCAACGTCACATGACATGTTCCCGCCAAAATCACGTAACGAAATGTCACATGTCGTTGCATGATACTTGACAACTTACGGCTAGCTTCGCTGTTCAAGCAGCGAAGTTGTTTAAAAGAGGCACGACGGAGTTGTTACCGGTTAGGTTAAGTAGTTTCGCAGCTAAAAAAAAAACCCAGTCCTGCGTACAGGACGTTGCACTGACATAGCGTAACCTGGACTTCACCACTCGCACTCTCTTCTCCTTCGGTCTTCTTCTTCAGTTCCTGCTTCTACTCTTCCTCTCGTTGTTCCTGTTCCATTGTCTTCTCTACCTTATCATCGTAGAGTTCGATGAGTATCGTAACAGATAAATGGCAGATTCGAACACCTCTCACTGTCGAACTAGCAGCAACAACAAATGAAGCCCTTGTTCCCTGTGCTGTAAACATCAGAAATTTGGGGCATTTAATTTCGATTACCATGTCGGACATGAGCGGACCATTGCGACCTTCACTACCGAGAACACAAACATTAAAAATTGATCCACCCAAATATTTATGCCTGTCAGTTTTCAGACATCAAAATATTGCGAAAGTTGAAAAAAAAATTTCTTGGCATCACTGCGACTTCTGCACTGCCTCATTAGGAGCAGATAATTAAGGGGCACATCAGTGCAAGTAACTGTATGAGGCAACAACATGCATTGAAAACACGGTAAAGACTGAACTACATGCGTTGTGGTGAAAAAAAAATCACAGCATATCCACGGGGTGAATGATGATGAGTGGGCGAAGCTCCGGAGGGAATCATCGGTAAACCGTGAATCTTTCGCGTAAATCGCCCAGTCGATCATCATGTAAAGGCGTGAGAAACACTGTATTCGTACGCTGGGATCTCGCGTTTAAGGGGGATATGCTGTGCTAGAGCCAGGCCTGCGCGGAACTGCAGGGACAGTGACAGCGTAAGCAGGAGGAGCTACTTTCTTAGAGGCCACTTTAAACGCTTGAGGAAACTAGTGCAAGTAGAAGTGGTAGGTATCTCCTGCGCCATAAGTTATCATTTTGCCAAGTAGGGAAGTACCCACTACGCCATAATTACCAGTGCCTCCGTAATGGGTTCAAAGCTACAAAGCACGCAGCTCTGTGTTCTTTCAAATGATGCCTCGACCTCGTTATACAATCCATTTTCGCGTCGTCTAGCGGTGTATTACTATTTTTCAACGTAACATTACATTTGTTAATGCGATTCCGCGGGAGACATTATACCTGTTTAGGTCTTTTAGCGATAATTTCTCAACCACAGGCGTAGCTCAGTGGTAGAACGCTCGACTGCCACGCCGAGAGCCTGGGTTCGAACTCAGGCAGAGGACACAACTTTCGGAATTTTTTTTTTATAAAAGTAGACGTGGCTACGTACACCACCAACAACGAACACCATGGGATGTACAGACCCACGCCCTAAGGAGCTTCGCCCCTAAAACAGCTTGTCATTAAAATTTGTAGCATAAATAGCTCTATACGCCTCAATACCGCGGAAAGAAGTACGGTCTGTGAAGTGTTGTGTCCGCGTAGCTCCTTTGCTTTGAACAAAAACTCAACAAAAAGCAACATTTAGCGAAATCCTTAAAATGGCATTCTGTACCATAGCATCCTTGATATCACTAGTCGTTCATATCTCTTCGATTTGATTATTCAATTAGTGTAATTTCCCCAAGCATTTTCAAGTAGCGGCTTCCATGCCGAATTAATCTCGAAGTTCCTCCAGCAGTAAACATTCAGATAAGCGTGCTTAGAAGGTCGATTCATTCATTTTTATCATTACAGCCATGCTACCAATTGATGAGAAGACTGAAGACTAGGCAACCGATGGATAGTTGGAACGATGGAATGGATGCGAAGAGAGGGGAAGCGTAGGCGTGGACGACAAAGGGTAAGACGAGGTGACAAAATTGAGAAATTCGCCGGCATCAAATCGGATCAGTTCATGCAGGACAGAAAAGCACGCATTAGGAGAGGCCTACGTCCTGCAGTGGACATCAGATAGAATTATTATTATTATTATTATTATTATTATTATTATTATTATTATTATTATTATTATTATTATTGTTGTTGTTGTCGTTGTTGTTGTTGCTGCTGCTGCTGCTGCTGCTGCTGTTGTTTATTGTTGTTGTTGAAATGCGGCCGTACCGAAATCAAGTCCGCAATTCCTCTGTTCTCTGTATCCAGCGCTATCCAGGATTTATAATTCACAATCATAGGGAACGAATCCTACTTAGCCAATACTTGACAGCTACTTCATTTCAGATTCTGATGCTATTTTCTGTCTTGAAAGAAACATAGCACATGTTCCACACATTTACATACATTATTAGTATTGACGGCTGAACACGAATGCCGCTTTCCGCAGCCTAATCGACCACGAGCCCTTAGAAATAATTTACATCATTATTATTCCACTGTTTGATGTTGTCATCACTAAATGAAGGTAGCACGAGGCAATAGAGAGAAAGAGCTGAACAAGACATCAAGGGCGCTTACTTCATGACGGAACAATACTAACTAGACAAGAATCATCCTCATCATCATCAGCCTATTGTTAAGTCCACTGTAGTCCACTGCAGAACGAACCTGCAGGCCTCTCCCAACGATTTCCAATGTGCCCTATCATGCGCGAGTTGGTTCCACTTTATGCCCGCTAACTTCTTAATTTCATCGCTCCATCCGACATTTTGCCTGCCTCTGTTGTGTTTTCCTTCCCTTGGTATCCATTCCGTCACTCTTACTGTGTATCTCATCGGTCCTCCGCATGATATGCCCTGCCCAGGTCCACTTTTTTTCTTTTAATTGATATAAGAATATAAGCTACTTCTGTCTGTTCTCTGATCCACTCCGCTCGATTTTTATCTCTCAACGTTACACCTATCATTTTTCTTTTCATTGCACGCTGCGTGCTTCTTAATTTCATCTCTAGATATTTAGTTAACCTCCATGTTTCTGCGCCGTACGTTGGTACTTGAAGAATGGAGCGATTAAATAGCTGAGAATGTCAAACTCATTTATGTAATATTCTACCTATGTGGTTCAAGCCACGTAACGAACTTCAGCTTTCCCACATGCTGTTAGATCTTAAAAGGCGCCAATGCAACGAATCTGGCGAAAGTGCTTACAAAACGGTGTTTCGTAGATCTTTCACTTGTTTATCCTTCATCCATTGCTGGTAGTATCTGTTGCTTCTAAGATAAACAGCAACTCGGAACTCAAAAGTCCGAAAGGGGCCAACTCTGGGCCGTCCAGCAGGCCCTCGAGGCGGCGACGAGACAAGAGCTCGACGTCCTCACGTGGGAAACCTAAGCCCGGTTGTGCTAAGCCCTGCCGGGCACTCAATAATATTATCACCAGCCAAACAAACGAGACTAGCAGGTTCTAAGGTATTGATGATGATGATGATTCATGACCGCCAATGGGGTAAATTAAAACCAGCTGAATGCTTTCGGAGAAGATTTGAAAGCAAAGGTACCCCTTCAGAAGGTGCTTTGAAAGTGAGAACTGCTAGTGACAATATAACTCCACGCTGAACTTGCCTCTGCACTCTCAGTGATGCCTCGGTATAATATCAACAGCAAATCACTCTTTATCCGCCGTCAGCAAAGCCGTTAGTGCTCTTCACGTTCAAACAAAAGGAATCTAGACGCACTCGTCGCAGCGATGCGAATAATGTATGATGCGAATTCAACGTCCGAAAGAATCCTATACTGTTAGTGCACCATGGGATTAAATCGTACGAGAGCGGTATGTAAACTCCACTAACAACCGGATATATGCAAAGGCGACTAAATAAGAGTGCCAAGCGATAATTCAGCCTTATTTTTCAAAACACAACCCAACGCACCCATCGTACTAAAGCGCACTCGCTCATCTGGCAAGTCAGCGGCACGTGCATGCGCTGTTTCACCTGCGCCTTTTATTTTTTAATTTCTGGGTTGTATCATAAAAACGCGACCTGTTCTCGTAAATGGGAAGCTTACATAAGTCCCTAGGAGTAACATACCTCTTTACAAGTGTGAAAGGAAACATGCCAATGAAGCAACCACATATAGATCACGTTCAGCAGTGCCGTTTGATTCTCTATCCAGTGTCGCGTTGTTAAACTTCCTCTTTAGCATACTGTACCAACCCCAGCCCAATTAAACGTTTTAACGAGCGCACACCTTAGACGACACAACAGAAAGCAAAAACATGTCCACGCGTGTTTGTCCCTTCTAATATGTGAATCATGTCTGGATTGAACTGGAAAACCTGGAAATTAGGTGAAGCACTCAGCCAAGAAACATTTTATGCTCAGCCGCTCTGAGCAGGCCGTTAAAACATGCCGGCTCACCGGCAAATAAAGAGGACGAGTGAACGCCACTGACTGGCTGCAGACTACAGGCGCCAAGCGGCAGATCGGATCTGTGGCAAGGCGCGTGCGAGTCGGACAGCCATCAGAGCCGGGGACTGACCTCAGGTGCGTCCCAGCGTGGAAGTGGCCGCGGGTTGGCTGAGCTGCAGCACAGTGGTGGGCAGGGGGCTGCTCCCATTCAGGCACACAGGCGGGTCAGTGAACCTCTGACAACCGGCAGCCCCAATTCGGTGGCGGCCCGCGGCGCTCTGGTCGGAATGCGGCAGCCCTGTGCTAGCCCGCTGAGCCCACGCGACCCGCGCGCCCGCCCTCGGCAGTCAATCTAACGCCGCGCACCCAAGTGGCCGAGATTGGTCCGGCGGCCGCCGGCGATAAGACGACCTTACGATAAGCGCATGTCCGTCATCGGTCGTCCACTGGGCGCACTCGCCGACGGCGGCCGCGCGGGTAAGTGGACGCTTCCCGTTGTGCAAACCGGCACGATCACCGGCCCTGCGGAGGGATGCACGCCACGCGATTTAGGAGGCACGACGCGCACCTCATTTGCACGCGTCTGTGGCAGCGGACAATCAAGGGGACACGCGCTCCGCAATGACTCGGGTCGTGCCTCCGGCGGCACGCACTTTATCAGCGCCGTTGGGAGCTCCCCGAGAGAGAAGTATCAAGCGTGCAGATCCACAGCTCGCCACTTGTTGAATGCAGATAGTCCTTTCTCGAACTCTTTGATTTATCACGGGGTGGTCGAGCGCCGACTTTTCCTACGACGCCATAGGCGTTGACGCCACCAAAGTTCTTAACAAAAGAGATAACTCTTTCTTAAGAATAAGATATCGCATGAAGTTATTTAAGCTCTCTAAGGTTTTATCTATTTATTTAGTTAGTTCTTTATTCAATTAAGATTGCATTTCCCACCCTTTCTTCACTAGCTTAACTATAAGCCCATCTCAAAAGAAATCCTTACGCTTGACTTCTCTGTAAGGAAAAGTTTGAGCTAGGCCTTAATGCAGTACGTATGATTAGTGGAGCCAGCTGGCCACTGAAAAAGAGCACTTGCTTATTGAAAATTTTGCGAATTGGGCCCCCTGTCGAATTGATAAAGATGTAAGGATAAAAGGTATGCCGCGATTTCTTAGCCATCTCTACTAAATATATACGCACGAGCTTTCAGCCAATCGTAACGTTAGCCAAGTCGACTGTCCAATAAAAATGAGCGCTGAGAAGCGAAAAGGGTTGTGAATTCAGCCTATGAAACTTGATACATGAGCTAAGGCTTGCTCTGTAATCGAACTAACAGCGGTATTGGGCGTACCACGCGTAATGCCAGCGGCGAATAAATCGTTCCTAGGGCTTTACCGTGGTCTGACCCCTTGCAGAGCAGCTCATACATTGTCGCACATAACAGTAGGCCGCACAAAAAGACAGAAAGCTGAGCGAGTTGGTAAATATTCATGACGAAAAGAGGCGTGCAAAACACGGACACAAGGGAAGAGGAGGGGACAACACGAACGCCGACTATCAACTTAAGCAATGTATACGGTGGCGAAAAATAAAGAAGACACAAAACTTATCTGCGCATGCTCCCTTGTGTCCGTGTTTTGCACGCCTCTTCTTTGCAGTATGCTGCATCCTCTCAGCTCTGAGAATACGACGGCACATTTCGCCACATTGTATTATTGCGAGGCTTCTCACACCTACGACCACGCGCGGCGATGGTTCTTTCGGCCTGGCCTACCTGCGCTGGTACGTCTCCGCCTGATATAACGCTCCCAGCACTCCATACATCCCGCTCTTCTACTTTCATGGTCAAGTTAAATACGTGACCATTCCTTCGCGTCGGCCTTCCGGAGCTCCTTTATACAACCACATCTGCCAATACATGGTTAGCGCGGCGACAGACTGCATGACTTATACACGCGCGCCACTCCGCGCAGCTTCGCTACAAACGTTGCTGACATTCTTATCGACGACCGACGATGTCATTTTTCACCACGGTCCTGTGCGCCAGTTGCTTTTGGACCACGGCCGTTCTTTTCTCTTCAACGTAATCGACATCCTTCGTAGCTGCTCGACCAGGTATCAGGTCACGTCGGCTTACCATCCGGAGACGAACAATCTTACGGGTCAGTCCAGCAGAACGCTGGTAGATATGCTGTCTATGCATGTCTCGTTTGACCGCAGCAAATGGGAGGCCAGCATGCCTAGTCTTGTGTACAATTCGCCTCGACAAGATACCACTGGTTCTTCGCCGTTGTTCATCTATGGCCATCGCCTTCCGTTACACTTCGAGACACTTCTTCCTTCTAATCCCTGCACTTCCAATGCACATGCTCAATACGTTGTGTGGTTCTTTAATGTCTCGCCAGGTTACTCCCGCTTGGCTCTATGTACCATAAGCATCCCAGTGTTGTTGCTACGACAACTACGCCTGTGTTCCAATTCTGTACAACATCGTATAGACAGTCTACGTTGACAGCGTCGAAGACGGCTTCGCGTCCTTGTCGTCCGAGCAATGGAGCGCGTTCTGATGACGTCTGCGCGATGAGACGCCACGTCGCGTCGACAAATGAAAGCTGAAGAAAACGCGCATGATTGTCGTTCATTTTGCTTATTTCGCGTGCTAGTGTACGAAAAACTCAATGTAGCTCACATTAAGTGCTAAGAGGCACTGTCCACCGCTCGGAAAAATTTTTAAGATTGTGGTAAAAATGGGCAGACCGTGCGTCACATTTACAGGAACGAGCACACTTTCACCACAGAAAAAGGCAATTATGTTTTTAATTTTGCTCTGAAAGGGGTGCAAAAAACGCCGCTAGCGACACCCAACAGCGTGTTTGTCAATGTCTAAGTGTACGAGAGCCAGCCCACGCGGGCATACATACTCTGCTGAAAAACAATTATGCATGTCTTACAAGCGCACTTCATTCACCCTATGAGACACCTTTTTATAGCGTGCAAGAGCTATTTGTTCCTTTTTTCCCTGCTTCCGGGGTGGCGCGGGTTGCGCTGCCTTCGAATTCATCTGCCTGTACAGGCGCTTGTCATGCATGTGGCGCTGCATGTCCGAGGCGCCCCCCGGCGCGCCGACTTTACCTCGCCTCTCCTCCTCGTCACCTCTGGAATGTCGACCTTGGAACCAGTCCCTGTTGAGAAGCCTCCCGCGCCCGAAAGGGTTGCCAGGGAGACGACGACACATCGTGCGCGGTAACCATTGTTGCCCGCGTCTGTATACGTAGAAAAGGGGCGACTTCGTGGATAAAAAAATTGTGTTTTAATAATTTCTACTTAGTTTCTGGAGAAACCACTGCGCGCTGGGACACTCCGAAAGGTGCGCTTTCTATTGAGCCAAAAAACGGGAGAGCGACGAAAGACGGTAGACAGTCCCTTTAAGAAAGCGCCTACTCGTGCGCAGACGATGATTCCGGAGAGGTCCATGCACATTCAAGCAATCCGCCCATCTTGTTTGGACAGCAAAGTAGCCTGCGTCGTTGTTGTCTTCGGTTGCCGTCTTCGCGAGGCTTTGCCTCTTTGCCGTCTACATGAGCAATCGAATAGGACTTAAAATGGTCCACTCAGTTCTCTATTTAGTCGTCTACCGTAAGTATTTGAACACACCCTACGACCACGAAGTCCAATATCGCGGCTGCTGTGTAGATATGTCAGCCGTGCTACTATCCTCCTGAATCTTTGGTCCTACTCTGGTCGCTGTTTCGACGCCAAATCTTGTACGAAAAACTCCCCTTACACTACAGAGTAGGGAAAAAGGTGTGTGTATTTATTGTACGTATGTGGTTTTATCTTAGTATTATCTTTGTTGGAAGAGAAGCTTAGGAGAAGATGGACGCTTGAATCGATGAGCAGATAGCTAAAAATTATGGAGAATAAAGAATGTCGCTGGAGCATCGTGTTTAACAATTTATTTATTTTATCTATTTATTTGAATTTTGTTTTATTCATCGATTATGTTTATTGTAGTATACATTTTTCTACTTGTCATCCTCGTCACTTGCCATGTGTAGAACAGTTGCACTTTTATTGGTTTTAAGTACTATGCACTATAGTGGCACGTTATTTTCGCGTTCTAATGTTTTTCCAGCACGGCAGATTAGGCGTATAGAGCCAAACCAATATTTTTTATTTACAAAGAATGCCGGATTCACCTCGATCGGGTGCTATCCGTTGATGTGGATTTCACTTGCGTCTAGCATTGTCACCATCAATTATCTGTCTTTTCACTCTTACTTCACTTATTTCTCGAACATGACCTCGTTCTTGCATAGTGTACCTGTTAACAGCGAAGCAGTTGTAAGAAGGAGCTCGAGGTAGCATGTGTGTTGTGACCTGACAACTTGGTATACCGCCTATGCGTCACAGGGATACTAAAACAAAGCCTCAGTGTTCTCTCTGGTTAAAGTGAGCCATTGTTAGCAACTAGTTAACATTTCGTGCAACCAGACCACAACGATTTACCTGCAACGCGCTTTACGATTTCTTCGAGACCTTTATGCTAACATTACAAGCTGGGTTCGAGCTGAAATTGAACACAGGCCGTCTGCGTGGCAGGCGGGTGCACTCTAAAAACTGGAGCCGATTCCGCAGGAGTGAAACGACCGAGCTACTCTTTAGGGCACCGTTCTACTCTAGCGAAACGTCGGATGGAGTGAAATGTCCATACCTCTTGCGGCACGAGAGAGTAAAATGCAATTTCACTCCTGCCACACACATGTGATGCTCGCACTCGCAGCCGCAAACATGGCGGCTGGGGTGGGAGCGGACGATTGACGAAGACAACAGCCGCTTCGTGAAGTGTTTTTCGATAGAACTATAGCAGCGACCTTCCTACGACTTCCACGTACAAGCTTTCGCGTACAAACGCGTGCAGTGTACGTTTAATGAACGGTGCCTTCCTCGACTACGAGCCTCAACCGACGGGAGTCATAGCGAGCTGCCTTTCCTGTGTTTTTCCCCGATCGAACTGCCTTACCCGTGCTAGTGAAACGCGCCAGCCTACACGCCTCGGATTCTTCGCTTACGTGTGCGAAACGAAGAGGAATACACTTTCAGCGACACCGTAAGCTGTTGTGATCGTCGACGGCTGGTCTCCGAAGCCTCACTGGATATAACTCATACATGTAAAGAAAAAGGCTTCGCTACGACTTCGGCATCGAGCCGTATGACGGCCATGAGCGCGTCGACGGTGAAAATACCGTGACTGCGATCTGATCCGTTCGCAAGTCTGGTAAGTACAGCATAGTACCCTAAACACTTCTTATGGCAGAGACTATATTTCATCTGTGTGCAGAATAACGAAGAACGAGGAGTGCATATTTTGTCATCGCCAGCGGTTGTTCGCCGTACAGACGTGCTCGAGGGACTCGAAAGGGGACGCCGTCGGAATGAAGCGGGTGGTAGCGGAGCACCCGGGTGCCGCTTCGCTGGCGTTGATGAAATTCAGCCGCTATTATGTTCGTACTCGCTTCCTCAGGTGCATTTTACATCGCGAACCAGCACTGCGAACTCGCGTTTGCCCGTAAAACGGAATGCCAGCTCATGATATGAATGCGTTAATCTAAAAGACATCGTATATGTTCCGCGCGTTTAGATTAACAGAGCTATGTGGCGAGCGGCTGCCTATGAGCCAACGCTAAATATACACCTGTTCTGTGCATACTTTTTGATTAATTACGCAGAACAGTACTTTACCACTGGCGCTACATAGCAGGTCAATTATACGGATTATATATATGGGACTTCAGTGTAAGACGGTATATCGCGAGTGTGTTGTGGGCTTTTGTGCTTTCCTGTGGTTGTGTTATTGGCGTGTATGTCCTATGTTCAGTGTAATGTAATTAAATGCCTGCTAATTGTATGGTCGAAAAACGCAGTGGTTGCTTTTTTTTCTTGTCACTGCTACTTCCTAGCACCCCGCTTGGTGGGGTAGTAGAGCTCTCTTCAATCCACTTCGGAGGCGTCCTACTACTCTGTTTTGGCGAGAGTACCGGTACCCTGCAATGGGGTTGATCTACTCTAAAAAAAGGAGTTAAATTTGGGACACGAAAGTACTCCCCCAAAGTGAGTGCCCAGCACTCTCTTTGTTTTTAGAGTGTGTTATATCAAAGAGCCATGCCAGCGGCTGACGTTGCTTCGGAAAAAAAAGTCCCCAGCCCCCATTATGGTGAATAGCAAAGCATATCCATGTATACTATGGTGCAACAGGGAGGAGGGAAAGGGAAGTGAGGCTGAGGAGGAAGAAAAGAAGGAGGACAGAGGGTAAAGCATAATGTATCCGTGTGCAGTATACACTTTGTCAGAAACAGTGCACACGAACGAAGATAAATGGAACGAAACAAACTACACGAGACTTTTTACTGCCGCGCACAGCCCATTTGGTGGCACTATCCTGTGAAAAGGTATATAGCATAGCAAGGGGGTGGGAAAGGAAATTGAGGGTGCGATGGAATGATGTGAGGGTGAGGAAGA
This sequence comes from Hyalomma asiaticum, assembly GCA_013339685.2. NCBI lineage: Eukaryota > Metazoa > Arthropoda > Arachnida > Ixodida > Ixodidae > Hyalomma > Hyalomma asiaticum. Next base: position 88,511,758 of record CM023481.1, read on the forward strand.
GGGAAATGAGGAGGGGAAAGGGTAAGGGGAAGGAAGGCCACGTATAGTACGGTATAGCAAGGAGGTGGGAAACAAGTGAACGTGAGGATGGAGAAAGCAGAAGGGGAAGGCTACCAGCTCCGCTATGACGTAGCCTTGTGCCCCAAGCTCAAGCTGCCCACAAATTTTTTTGTTTGTTTGTTAGAGCATAGGTTGCCTTTTTATCAATGATATTAGAAACCGAACAAAGCTAAAGTGCTACATTCTGATGCTATCATTGTTTTGTCCAGTGTTGCCTGCAGTTGACTTTCAAAACGTTTTAGTATTTGTAGAGAGTGAAAGGTTGCGGACCGTCACGTTTGTTGACGTGCGGTGCAGTGAAGGATAGAGCCGTAAGCGGTGCAGTCGGTAAACGCACATATATTGAACTGGAACTATTAATGAGTCAATAAAATAACTAAAACAGGCAGTAAGGCTCGCATGCTACACATTCAGTCTTAAGCATGCATAGTTCTCAAAGTGCAAAGTCACGTGCATGCAAACGAGCTCACGTCTTCGACACCATTAGCACGAGTCGTCGATGGGGTGACTTAAGAGGGACGCGGCGGAGGGACTCGTCGCAGAGCTCATAAGGGTGGCGGCGGCTTGGGGGGCTCAGGAACAGCACGAAGTCGCGCCAGCCCAGCAAAGGTACGCTCCGGAACAGGAAGCAGGCGGGTAGCGGCCGCACTGATCGCCAGGCGCGGTCAGGCAGTAGTCGCACCAGGCACGTAGCCAGGATTTTTTTTCGGGGGGGGGCCCAAAAATCATCATCATCATCATCATCATCATCATCATCATCATCATTTATTCACCCTTGAAGGGTGAATAACAGCATGGTAATTATTATACAATGCTTTAAAAAAAACTTGCCCGGGAGTATAGAAGGCGCTTAATTATTAGACGAGGAAGAGAACAGAGTGCAATGCAGCCCAAGAGGCGAATTAATCCGAGATGGAAAGCAAGTTTTTTGACACTGCAGTAAAGCTAGTGGGTGCGCACGAGAAAGACTATTTTCTAACCAAGTAATCTAGACGAAGAAGGGCCATACACTCAGTGACGGAAAAGGGAGCGACAAGAGAAAAATGCAATGCAAGGGAATCAGGCGCCCACTTTGCAGGAAATAAAAAAATATATTTGTCGGACGCTTTCTATACTCAATTTCCCACACTATGTCTCAACTACAGGCGTGCGAGAAGAACGTGAGCCACTTTATGACAGCAACTCTTAAAGAAAAAAAAAACAGACATATTCGCGAAAAGAATTTCATTGAAGCACAAGGAACCAAAACACGGATGCCTATATCCCACAAAAGATGCAGAACGCTAATATTCGTTTTAGGAAGCAATATTAAAGAATGACATTGAGAGTGGTTTTACAATAGAGGCTGTGTTCCAATTCTGGACAGCATCGTAGACAGCCTACCTTGGCAGCTTCAAAGACAGCTCCGCGTCCTTGTCGTCCGAGTAATGGAACACGTCCGGATGACGTTTGCGCGACGAGGCGTCATCTCGCGTCGACAAAAGAAAGCTAAAAAAACGCTCACAATTTTCATTAATTTTGCTTATTTCGTGTTCCAATCTACGAAAAACTCAATGAAGCTCACATAAATTGCGTAAGAAAGCGCCTATTTGCGAGCAGACGACCGCTCCGGTGAGGTTTGTGGATATTCAAGCAATCCTCGCAACCGCCATCTTGTTTGGACAGCAAAGTAGCCTGCATCGTTTTTGTCTTCGTATGCCGTCTTCGCGAAGCTGTCTATTTTGCCGTCTACGTGAGAAATGGAATGGGACTTAAGATGGCCGCTGTTACGTAGCCGTCTGTTTAGCTGTCTACCGTGAGTATTGGAACACACTCATAGTAAAAGTTAATGCAAAAGAAGAAAAACCGACCATGCAGGTTGGCCAAGAAGAGTGGTTCACGCTGCACTTTTCATGCGTCGCGGTTTCTCTGTAAACACAGCGATAATTTCGTCGACACTGAGTTGCATCCAGTGAATTGACATAAGAGCCAGGCCATTAAACTGCTCTTCAGCTGTTCTGTTCCTCAAATATGTTTTTACTCTTTTTAGTGTCGAGAAGCGGCGTTCTGCAGCAGCTGTACTCACTGGAATTGTCGCCAATATCTTGAGTGTGTGAACGTTCGTCAAGAGGGCTTTGTTGCATTCAGTTAAAGCGTCTGTCGCAGTGCGGGGAAGTCCCTCCTCCTGCGTGGCTTGCCATTTAGTTTTCCAGATTTCCCATTCACCTTTTAGCGTAACGATATGCGCTGTTGTCATATCTCTGAGGTAAAAATCGAAGGCCGTGTGAACAGATTCAAATTTGCCCTTGCAGGCGTGCTTTGGCAACACAAATTGAACTTTGCAGTGTTTTCCGATGGTTTGCAAGGCTCCGTTTGAGGGAATCTTTCAGGTCATCTATCCATGGAATGAACGTGGCTCAGAATACTCTTCCGCAGAACTACAGGCGACCCTGGTTACCCTGTTTGTTTACCGTTTTCCCTTCTTCCGCCACGCGGGCGCCTGCCCGACGACAAAGGCAGCGGAAAAAAGGGGCATGGGATTCGCAGAGGTGCCAGCGGGGTTGAACGGGTTAATGGGTCGTCGAAGCAGACGCCTTCCATACAAAAGTCCCCTTCTCCAAGCTTTCCGTTAGCTTCAGCCGTCCGCTCGTGGAAAAACTCTGCGTATGCTGCAAAGCAAGGCCGCACGCGTGCGTGTTCCCACGCCGCGCAGCTATCAGTTAAAGCATCCCTGAAACGTTTTTTGCCATTGCGTCACTGATTAGGCAACACAATTGTGAAATCATTCACACCATAAATAAAGCGAAGCATCATGCGCTAAGGCAGCTATGGGCTTATTTCTATCGCCTTCCTCCTTACTACTGCTGTTCCTCCTCAACTCGATCAGCTGCGGAGTGCGCGCTAGCGACGACTGCACCTCCCCCGTCAGCCACTCTGCTGAGCCCTCCGTAGCGACATAGCGCCCCGATATCTTTACTGAGGTCACCCACCTCGGCAGTGCTAGCCTCTGTAATAGGACGCCGACGATTCGTGTGCACGGCACCAGATGGCGCGACGATACCTTTGGCTGAAACGAAGGAGCATGTTGTAGGAGCACGTTGTTCGCAGTTAGGTTGGGAAAATTACGTGCACGTCACCGGTTAAGGGCCAGTCAGCGGCCTCCTATTCATCGTTCGATGGTGGGGGCGTTTGAAAACGCGTTTTGGCGAGCCGCTGCGATCTTTTCCGACGCACGTGTTCAAAACCTTATTTTAAATTCCACATTTTACCCACAGCGCTGAAATGTGCCCTCGAATGATCCTAATGACTCGCTCTGCTGGATCACCATGTTTGCACAAAATCTGTCAAAACCGTTTCAGGGTCCCTTTAAACAAAGCACCTGAATGCTCCCTAAGTTGCCGCCACTACGCGACTGTATAAATGACGCCTGCAATATATCGCCTGCTAGCTCTGCAGCAACAAAAACACCGCTCCTCTCGTTAAAAAAGACATTTCTTCAGGGAATCCAACGGTGGCGTCAACGCTGTCCTTTTCTGTATGTCCTGTCATTCGTTGCACTGTTCCTTGAAGCAATCCAACTACCGAGCGCCCTGACCATAGATTAGAATCCTCGTTTCGCCCAGTATAGCCATGGTCGCTTTTGCCCAGAAAACCCAGCACAACCAACCAACCGCCTTCCTAAACATAACTGATGCGATGAAGAAAAGTCGCCCGAAGTACGGGAAGATAACGTCGTTCTCTTTGGTTTCGGAGCCGTATGGCAACATTTTGTTCATTCTGGTACTTTCGTTTCCAACAAGCTTGTCTTACATGTATTACATGTATTAAAATGTCCCGCGTTGCGAAGTTTTAGGGGCGAAGCTCCTTAAGGCGTGGGTCGTGCGTCCCCGATGTATGTAGTAGTAGTAGGTAGCCACCGGCGCGTGCCTGCCGGGAGGCACACACGCGCCCGTGGCGAGCGCGTGGCTCCCGGCGCTCGCCCTCGCCGCGAGCGCCGGGAGCCACGCGCTCCCCGGCAAACCCGACACTGCCCCGGCAAACGCGAGAGACAACGTTGGCGCAGGCAGCGTCTCCTAGCGAGTTTCTTGATTGAGAAATACCGACTGCTCGCGTTGGAGAAGCGTTCACCGGCAACCCATATATATATATATATATATATATATGCACTGAATTATGCACTGAATCTTGACTTGCAATGAAGTGCCGGTAGGAGATTTCACTTGTGCATTGTGCATAGTTGAACCGTGAGGATTCGTAGCATGCGCGTTAACTAAATTAATCCGGAACTCGGCACGATCTGCGATGAACATCCCGAGCTTTGCCCACTCATCATCATTCACTCCGTGGATATGCTGTAATTTTTTCTGTCTCTCCCCCAATCACAAAGCAGCAAATGTTTCGGATAACTGGTTTCAGTAGTTTCATTTCGTACGACCGTGGTGCCAGGAAGATTGATACGGTGGTCGCTACCTTGGGAATGTTCGGCTATGGTGTCGCGATCTGTTGCAAAATTGCAGAGGTTATTCCTGTGCTGAAGAAATGTTTCTTTGAGGTTTTTCGTTTCGCCGATGTAGATCGCATCGCATATTTGCATACAGGGCCTTAGGCTCTCTCCTTCGGTGAACGGCCTTTAGCAATATGTAGAGAACATGTGTTCGTAGGCTTGTGAGTCACTCGGATGCCTTTTTTTCTGAGAATACGGCCGATGGCTCGCTAACACCTGAGACATAAGGGAGAGGGTGGTGTTTATGTTGTGCTGTTGATTCAGGAGCCGGACGCTGAATTGTCGGCAAGCGTAGTCGTGCTTTTGGAATTGAAGTGCTTTCGGAATAAAGGTTCTTGGGTAGCTTTTTTTAGTGAGTTCCTTGACTATCGTTTGTTTTTCATTTGTTTAAATGCGCACGGCACTACTTGAACTTGTGCCTCTATACCCCTGCATTATTGCCTGACTTGACAAATTTCGGGGGGGGGGGGGCCCGGGCCCCCCTGGGCCCCCCCTTGCCTACGTGCCTGAGTCGCACCGATCAACTACGTTCGCAGGAGAGTGAGCGGTCAGGAGGCTGCCCAGCGCGTCAGCCCGGGTAGCCCTCTTGAAACCTTGGCTCTTCGAACGCCGTGTTCTTCCGCCGTTTTCTGGCGGCTGTCCTGCTCGTGATGATGATGATGATGATCCTTCAATATCATCATCCTGCTCGTGCCTTCCACTGCGTCTTCTTCTTTTTGGCTGCTGCCGCCGCCACGTGCTCTCTTTTTGTCCACGACTCACCGCTCACGTAGCTGCCGTTGTCGTCTTCGTCGCTTCTTACCACAGTATTAAACTGTCCGTGTTAGAACTCTACCGCTTTTTTAAAACCAATAATCTGTACTTACACAGGCGAGATCACGTGCACGCTTTAGAGGCACGACGAGTGAAACGAAACATGGAAGAGACCTCGCACGTCGTTTTTCTTAAAATTTTTCGTAATGCTGAGAGCAGAAATCATGGGGAGAACTGGCATGCGAACGCAAGTTGTCTTACTTCCCAGGGTTACCGATCTCACCGGAGATAAGAAAGAGTACCTTGGCTTATCTTGCGGTAACACTCTTCTAGAACCACTTTGAAGGAAACTTATCGAAATTATGTCCGCCAGCATAGTCGTCTTAAGTTTCCGTACCCGAGGGCGAAATATAAAGTTTTCACGTAGCGTGCATAATCTAACCCACCCTGAAAAATAAAACTCCCATTGTAAGAACAAAAAGCGATGGAAGTGGCATAGCACTGTCTAGCAGCCACTGTTCTAGATCCCCGCAGCCGCGGCTGAATTCACTTTGAAAGAAACTTATCGAAATCATGTCCGCCAGCACAGTCGTCCTATAAGTCTCCGTACCCTAGAGCGAAGTATAAAGTTGTCGTGCAGCGTGCATAATCTAACCCAGCCTGAAAGATAAAATTCCCATTGTAAAGAACAAAAAGCGATGGAAGTGGCATAGCACTGTCTAGCAGCCACTGTTCTAGATAACCTCCGATTGCCTTACCACGGGAATCTACTGCTGATATCGTACCGACTGCGGCAATGGCACGCCAAACTTGGTAGTTCGGTGCACTTTTGCAATTATTCAATTTAATTCTGTAAGACATAGCAATGTTACTCAACGGAGAGTTTTTGTCTGTGGTGATTTATAACGTCTTCTTAATGCGCATACCTTCACAGCTTTCATTCCATTGATTTGTTATCATCCACCGTTAATCCATGCTTGCACAACCCGGTAAAAAACGTGCCGGAGGCGCCTCTCGGATTCCCGACGAATGGAGGAATATGATATCACTGTGATACGTAATAAATTAGCAATTTTCCAGTCCTGGACCCGTATGCCCAGAAACGAATCAGACTAAAATGTCTGCGAGAGTGTATTTCAGCCAATCCTGATGCAGGAGATATCATTAGCGAAACCGACAGGCCAACGTCGAAGAGGACTTACGAAAGAAAGGTTTTGTGAATGCGGTCACTAGTCTTCGAAGGATGATAACTTTCAGTGCCTATCTTTTCGTGGCCTTTTCAGGAAATCACGACTTCTTCGTACCCACGGTAGATTTGTAATTACTGAAACAAGCGCGTAAGCATGCGCTGCCACCTGCCTTATATTCTTCGTCAGGCGTTCAGAATGTTCCTGACACCTCACTGCACAAAATATGCAAGCAGACGTGTCTCGACGTAAATGTAGCCTTCCCTCGTGCACAGAGTTAACTATTTCCTACTGTTTCCACCGTACACAAATGTGCCGTTCCTTCAACTCGCTGTTCCATCGTCTGCGGTTATTGCGTACAGAGCTTCTTTAACATGTTCAACAAGCTCGCCTGCGTGCAAGTCTGCACAGCCCTGGCCAACTTCTCACGGTGAGCAATGTACGTAGACCATGGTTGTGCCTGCATCTCCGCTGGTTTAACGTAAGTTTCATTCGTTTAGTGGATGCTAATACGGCCCTAGTGGTTTTCTTATTAGCGACAACTGTTCTCTCTGCTTTACATAGGACTTCTCTTTGAAAGGAAATACGCTGGCCTCATCATCATGGTGCCTTTGCATATGTGTTTACGCAGACTTTTCTATGGAAACTTTCACTCTTCTGTGAGGCGCTACTGGACAGAAGCTTAGCGCGTTTTGTGCAGACACCCGCTGATGTACTTATTGTGCGAATGTACTGATGCAGCAGGTACGATGGTGTTTTTTATTTTGCTATTTTTTATGCCATCTTTATTTATTTTTGCTTGAATAATTCGAGATTTTGGGATAACTGGCTGCTCATAGCCGACTTTTTCACGTGTTTTAACATCGAAAGGAAGAAAGAACAAGACTGTGATTTACTTGAATAAGTATGTTCAATTCATCGAGGGCCGAATTCACAAAACTCCTCTTTCGTAAGTGTTTCTTGCGATTAGTCGGATGGCTTCGCTAATTCTATGTCCAGCTTCAGGTTCGGCTAAAATCTTCTCTTTCGAACATTTTTGTCATACAACGCCACTTCTTAAAGCTGCATACTAGAACAAGCCAAGGCGCAGTTACAGAGGTGCTCAAGCTTCTCCCTAGCTGTATGCCCACATCCTGCCGGCGTACGCTGATTTTGATATTAAAATTTCTGCGATTCGCATTTTTGTAAATTTGGCACATTTCTGAAATTTACGCTGTCGCTAACGCCACCACCCACTCTCCTGTGGAGCGTTTTGACGAGGCTTTAAATCTGAGAAAGAGGGAGGCAAAACTTTGCTACTTTGGATAAGAGAAAGAGTGTGAGAGGAAGGGCGAAAGGTAGGTGAATACGCAGTCTATTGCAGTGCAGTGAAAATATCTGCCCGCATGGTGGTTTGTGTGCATTTTTAAACAGCAAAGCTTTCTTAGTCGACCCTTCGCCGTCCGTCCGGCGTCAAACAGGAAGGGAAAGCGGAATTGGTCTTGCCCTCGACCCACTGCTATTTCTGCCGTGTTCGACCCACTCTTGCCTTCAGGCCACTGCTACAGGGTAGTGATTGTGCGAAGGTCAACGTGCGATATAGTGTAAAAAAGGTTTAAATCGAAGTGGATGGTTCGATCCCCGCTGCCGCGGCTGAATTCACCTGCGCGAAACGCAAAGGAAGGCAGGAAAGAAAAAAAAGCAAGAAAGCAAGCAAGCAAGAAAGAAAGAAAGACAAAGTGCATGGGTACGCGGTGAAGGATCACATACGGTTAGTAGATAATGATGAAAGGTGGAGCATCGAGACACCGCCAGTTCATAAAGGACATAACGTTATGGCGGAGTGAATGTATGAACATAACTGATACGTCGTACGATCAATAACTTGACATCCTCGCCAGTTACGTCGCAATTAACGGTAAAAGAACAGCTTCACTATTCGCTGTTCCAGTGGTATTCACGCATGAAACTGTCTCAATTTCTAGTGTCCCCGGAGGACTGGACGTTTTTATGGGGATCAAATGCTGTCGTAATGTGGCTGCACCAAGGCTCCCGTTCTCAGCGGGTACCATAATGAGAGAGCTAGCCTGCATCGCCAGCGCACATCGGCGCGCAAAGCGGCTCTGCTGCCTTGCGCTGGCGGAATACTGCATTTCAGGAGCCCAATCCACAAAACTTCTCTTTCGTAAGTGCTTTTTGCCATCGGTCGGTGGGCTCCTCTAATGGATGCCGAACATGAGCTGAAATTTTTTATTACGATCTTGTTTTTGTGAATGCGGGCCTAGTTTCTAAGTGCTGAATATACATGTGCGGCCTTTTCTGCGCATACCACTCACCTACGTCAAAAGATTCCTATAGTTGAAATGTAATTAAACCTTCGTCGACATGCGCAAAACATTTATGTTAGCGTATTTTAATTGCTTGTTAATTTATTATTTATTTGAAATGAGAGGAGGTGCACGGAGGCAAGTCATTTATGTAAATTAAGAATAGTAGAGGCCCAAGAGCGGACCCTTGGGGCACTACAGATGTTACATTAACAGCAGCAGAATTATTTGACCTCTAAGAAACGAACTGAGAACGGAATGATAAAATGCTAGATATCCAGTTAACCAATTGAGGATTGTTCAATATGACATCGAGTTTAGCAAGTAGTTTAGAATGCAATACTGTATCAAAGACCTTTGTGAAGTCTATGAAGATAGCGTCAACCTGGTCGGCAAGATCAAGGTTCAGAAAAATATCTTGCGTGAATTCAACTAACTGTGTTGTGGTACTGAAACGACGCCTAAACCCATGCTGCCTGTGAGACAGTATAGTTGCTGCGATTCGAAGAAGAGCATGATGTGTTTATGAATGATGTGTTCTAACATCTTGCATGATCGAGAAGTCAATGATATCGGTCTATAATTCGATAGAGAATGCTTGCCACCAGATTTGTAAAGAGGAAGCACCTTTGCTAATCTTCCATGAATATGGAACAGTGGCAGAAGATAAAGATTCATTGAATATGACCGACGGATATCTGGGTGGACCATAAGGAGTAGCGAACTAGGAAGGCATTGTGTATCCCATCTGGGCCTGCGCATTTTCTTAGATCCAATTTTAAGATAAGGTTGAGAACGCTTTCATTCGTTATTTCAATATCACTGATTGGTTCAGAACAAGCAATGCCTGTCAGATAAGGAATGCAGTTGTTGTCAGGAACAAACACAGACTGGAAATATAGTTGTTAAAAGCATTCGATATTGGCTGGTGGGTCGCTGAAAACATCGTTATCAAATCTGAAAGAAGTTGAGGTATCATGAGGCAAAATCGAATACCAAAATTTATGTGGATTCGTCTTTAACATGTACGGCAACAGAACGCGAAAAAAGAAGTCTTTCGCCATTTTCATAAGTTCACTCTTCGCACTCTGAAATATATCTATGTCAACAGGATCATTGGTTCTTCTGGAGCGCCTAAGTCGACGGACTCGGCGAGATAAATGTAAGACGTCACGAGTAATTCAAGGAAGATTAGCACTGTTTTTCTTTGTTTTAATTGGCACAAATCTTTGGATACATGACTTAACAAGATCTTCAAAGTCAATAACGAGGCAGTTTATATCCTGTCTGTCAGAAAGTGCACAAAACGTAGCTAGATGATCAGCTAGAATATTAGTAATGGAATTGTCATCAGCACGAGTGAAATGAGAGGAACTAGTAAATGTATAGGGAGATTTGGACGTGGGACGGCAAAGTTACAACAAGACACCTTTATTTCTGATAATCCTTCATTCACCTCGCAAGAAAAGTTACTATGGGCTAAATCTGTGCTTAAAAGAAAACAGCCTAGGATCGAATTATATCTAGTCGCACATGAGACGACTTGGGTAAGCTGCAAAGACAAAGAAATATTTATTAACTCGTGACAAATAGTAACATCACGACCCGTTGCAGTCAAAGAAGGCCAATTGATGTCAGGAACATTAAAATCACGGATACAGATCACACTTGAAGCAATATTAACATCACACATGAAACTGGCAAGAGCATGAAGAACATCAGTGGAGGATCCGGGTGGGCGATATATAGCGCTAACTATAATACATTGACTATTTGGATAAATTTTACACCACAGGGATTCAGTCTCTGGGGGTGATGGCAACACTGAGAAGCGGATATCTGAGCGGATAAGTAATGCGACGCCACCGCCAAGATATGTGCGCTGTCCTTAAGTATGGCAATAAAACCGAGCGGACTAAACTCAGAATCGTAGACGTTACCATGCAGCCAAGACTCTGTGATGCCAATAATATGAGGAGAATACGTTGCAACAAGGGACAATAGGTCTGGAAGTTTCTTAACAACATTACGAGCATTAACGTTTAGAACTACAAGGTGTTGCTGACGTGATATAATGAGGTCAGGGAGTGGATTAATGGGGATTAGAAGATGTGGGGAAAGAGGAACGAGAGCCAGGGGGTTGATATGGGACTTTCACTAATGTGTTTGAGATGGCGTCCCAGTTATAAAAAACCCTATCAACGAATGCGTGATCGTACCTTAACTTCACCACAGAGCCATCGTTGCGAAAAGGAAGTGATGCCTCCCAAATTTTTTCGGAATATGTCTAATCCGTGAAGAAAAGCCTTCTGTAATAAACACGTTTTGAGCCCTTCAGTTTAGAAGAATTTTTTTTTTGAACAACAGATTTCTCCCCAAAGTTATAAAGCTTCAGGTCGTGTGAAGCCAGCGTGTGCTTTACCGAGCCTGTGCATGAGTTCGATTTGAGGGAAGGTAATTTTCAGGGAATTGTTGAATACAGAAGTAACGCTGCACAACAGCGTGCTAGCGTTTTCACTGGGATCTTCTGAAATACTGTGCATTATGAGGTTCTTTCTCCTCGAATGATTTTCTAAGTCATCATTCTTTAAGACCAGTTCGTTAATCTTGGAAGTTAAGTAATTAATTTCCGCACGTAACTCATGCTCGTCAGGTTTAGGAGAACTTTACAGTGCATTAAAACGTGATTCTAAAGCATCAAAATGACAAGCGACCGTCTGTTGAAATGACTTGGTGTGAGCAATACCATGAGCTAGCTTAGATTGCCCCTCCGAAAGATTGGAGAACATTTCAGAGACAGACGGAGCGTCAGTGCCATTAGGTGCGGAAGTACTGGTATGGCGAGACAACAATGTATGACGACCATGGGTGACACGTTCCAATAACATGAAAATCGTGAAATGCATGTCATGAGCGGCATGATTTAAATGCCACGCGTTTCGTTAATGGGATGTATACAAAAATGGTTATGGCCCAACACGACTGCATGACGAAAATCATGACATGCGTGTCATGAGCGGCATGGTTTACATGCCACAGTCTTGGTGCTCTTGCGGCCGTTTCGTTAACTTGATATGTACCGAAATCGGTACAGCGCGACAACAATGCATGACCCACATGAGTGACAGGTCCTCACGTGCAAACCATGACACGCGTGTCATGTACAGCATCATTTATATGCCGTGGTCTAGGGGCGCTCGCGGCTGTTTTATTAAATGAACATGTTCCAAAATTGGCACGACGTGACATTTCTGTGTGACGAACATAAATGACTGGTGGCAACATGAAAATCATGTCATGCATGTCGTGTACAGCATGACTTACTGGCCATGCTCATAGTGCCCTCGCGACCGTTTCACTAGTTTGATTTACGACAGCATTGCTATTGGTCGACGAAAATAAATGGCATGTGCGAACATAACATTCTGACGTGCATGTCTTGCATGCCGTGATTTACGTGGTGCGCTAGCAGTCGTTTTGCTAGCGTAACTGATATGCAGCAACACTGGAATCGCTAGATGGAACTGTGTGAAGAACATAAATACAGGTCCTAACATTCAAATGATGATGTGCATGTCACGCACGACATGATTTACATGAAAACGTCCTGGTGCGCTTTCGCCCGTTTTATTAACTGTATATATACGCAAAATTCGTATGGCGTTACATGACCGTATGAAGAAATTAAATGTATGGTAAACATGAAAATCATTACATGCATGTCATCTACGGCACAATTTACATGCCATTCCGGAATGTAGGTTCCTGATGCGTGCTTCTCATTTCCTTGATTCCCACTGCACGTGGGATCTGCCTTATTTTTATTGTAATTAATCCAGCGAATACGGGTAACAGCAAGGCGAAGCGACACAGGCGGGTCAGCTAACGAAGAGGTTATGACCAGGTCGCATGTTTAAATTGTCGACCTTATTCTTTGTTTTTTCCTTCACCGGTGCTACAAATTTAATTAAGACATGTCCACAGGAGGTCCGGACAGCTTTCCATCGCGTTCGCCCCGCCACGGTGGTCTAGCGGTTATAGCACTCGGCTGCTGATCCGAGGGTCGCGGGATCGAATCCCGGTCGCGGCGGCTGCATTTCGATGGAGGCGAAACGTGGAGGCCCGTGTGGTGTGCGATGTCAGTGCACGTTAAAGACCCCCAGGCGGTCGAAATTTCCGGAGGCCTCCACAACGGCGTCTCTCATAATCAGGTCGTGCTTTTGGGACGTCCAAACCGCAGAAATCAATCAATCCGTCGCGTTCAATCGTCGTCCAAGCCAAGGATTCGTGCAAAACGCCAGTGAACCTATTGCCCGCAGCAGGCACAACGGTATGAGTTGTGCTTTGAGTACTGCAACAAAGATGGTGGCGGCGCCGCTCCCGGAAACTCACGCAAGCGCAGATCACGTGGTGATATCGGTCTATTGGAAAGGTTCCATTCAAATGTCGTCTAAAGTGACACGCGCCGTGTGATGGCTACAAAGGTTCTCAAAGCCAATAACTGGATTGTGAAGCAAAACTTTTAAAATGATTCGCAGAATGTATGTATGTTCCAACATTGATTTGTCGTGCGCTTGGTTTTCTGGAAGCGTAATTTACAAAATTACGCATTGTATTGTCATAGCAAAGAGAAGCTTTGCGTTTTTTTTTTTTTTTGTTGGGCACCCTAAGTTTGTTACAAAAGGCGCTCTGTATACCAGGTGATTACCATGTTTACAAAACAGGGTCTAACTTCTTACAAACCGGCAGATTTATGATTTTCGTTTCCTTGGAGGCGATTAATGTATGTTTTCGATTACTGAATATAGAGCATATTTTTAAACAATATCGACTGTGATCGCCACAATAGCGAATACCAGCACACCGAATTTGCCTGTTTTGCGAAGGAATTATCCAGACGCCTCCAGTCGCTAAACTGTTGCTTTATAACGAATGCGCTTATATAGTCGCACAAAGAAACGGAGCGACGAGGCGTCATCCCGCGCTAAATTTTGAAGAACTACAAACATAAAACGAGGCGATTACGCCATGTGCTCTAATAAATGAACAACTACAGTGCGCATTGCGATGCAGCATAGGTTGTGAAGGCCGACAACAACGTCTCAGTGGACGACGACTTGCTGCTTTGCTCCGACGACACTACGCAAGCAATTCAAGATAAAATGACGCCGCAAATGATCAAGCGAACAGGGATGAAGGGTATGCAGAAGAGCCAAGAGCCACGAATACCAGCGAAGGTGTAGCGGCACTTGACGCACTGCAGATATGTTTCTCCTCACTCCTTGACCTCCCGCTGCAGCACGCCGTGATCCCCAGTGGCATTAGGTCAGCGGTGGTTGCGCTTCCTCCCTCACACAAACGTGCATAAGAAAATTCCATACTTTTTTTTTGGTCTAGAGCTGTTTGAACATATTGTCAATAACTTTTTTTTTTCAGTATGCTTATCTGCTTTATTGGGGCCATGAAAGTGCATAATGCATATAAAGGAGTGACCTGTGTAACGAAACAATATCGCAGTTCCACGCACTTCGTTCTACGGGCGTTTCACTGCATTCCTAAGGGTTCGAGCGAAGCTGGACAAAAGCATGCTGAGTGACAGCATTACATAATTATCGTTTTTTACACTGCTGCAAAAGTGGTTAAGACAAAGCAAGTGACGTTAGAGAAGTATTCCCGCCAAAAATCCTGATGCCGTAAATTTATTTAAAACACAGACCGCGTGGGAAGAGCAGCCATGGACGAGCGTCCTCTCTCGGCACCTCGTTGGCCCGGGTTCGATTCCTACCTTAGGTTATTACATCCCGTTTTTTTTGTCTACCTGTTACGTCTACATTTCCTTCGAAGGTTACCCCAAACGGTATGTCCTTGTCTCGTTTAACCAACGCAAAGTGCGTTATCAAATTCTCGGCGTCTACTTTCGTTCATCGTTGACTGACACAGGCTGCAACCTTATTCAATCAATCAATCAATCAATCAATCAATCAATCAATCAATCAATCAATCAATCAATCAATCAATCAGTCAGTCAGTCAGTCAGTCAGTCAGTCAGTCAGTCAGTCAGTCAGAATACACGCATTACGCCGTGCTTGGCACTGTGGGTATCAGGCGCATGTGACCGCACCATCGTTAATCGTGCCGCTTATTACAAGTACACGAGGTTAGGGATGCAAAGATTATTACTCATCTTCGTCGTACGTTCGTGCTCCTACCGTGCCAACATCGGTGTATACCAAGGGAACGAGACGACCAGGAGGACACCGAGACTTAGGCGGCTACATAGATAGATAGATAGATAGATAGATAGATAGATAGATAGATAGATAGATAGATAGATAGATAGATAGATAGATAGATAGATAGATAGATAGATAGATAATGTAGTAGGTCACGAAATGTTTCGCATTTAATGTTTTTGGGCAATAGACGATGTTATGTGCGTGCTTGCGATGAAAGCGAACGCCGAAGGGTGAAGACTACGCGTGGAAGTGGAAAAGAGAATCACGCGCCAGGAAAACTAGCAGGCTGAGCGTGCGGCAAAGCAACGCCATCTAGAGGAAAGGCGAGGCGGCGTTGAGCGAAGCGGGAAACGATGAGCCGTGGATACAGATGAATCGAAAGCAAATGAAAAATCTAGAATCGGTATTTTATCTGAGAGTTCTAATCAGGAAGTTTTATTGAAGCCCCTTGATTTCCTATCTGTATTTGTGGCGGAATTTTTGGCAGCTATTCTGGTCATACGAAAATTACGTTCATAAACCTCGTCAGTTGTTTTTTTGCAGCAGATTTTTTATGTTCAGCACTCGCTATGGGGGTCACTGCAAGCAGCGGGTCGCACATATTGCGCACTTTGGTCCTCTGGTCCCCCCTCACTTAACTCGAACCAGATTGATCCGGGTGCTTGGCAGACAGCAAGAGAAGTGAATGAAATGGCAGACAGGTCAAGAACAGCTGATAGTTGTTCTGTGATCATGATGCTTTTGCTGTGAGCACTCGTAACTAGAGCTAAAGGCGAGCAATAATGCAACACTCACGTAACACACTAGTAATTCACCTACCAGCGCTTATTATGCCCTTGGCGTAGATATTTCTGCGCCAACCCAAAACAGGTAATCACGCTGTCGAGCGCCTAAACGAAACATTTACATACATAGAGCCGGTCCGGCGCCCTCCCCTTTGTATTCACTCAGCTTCGAATATTCCAGTCACTTCTATTCACTGAGAAAAGCATTCTGAAATGATCATTTAATAAGAGATATTCAAAATGTAGAACGCCATCTGTCGACATCCCGGTAGGCATCGGTGCCAGTTCGCAGCACCGCATTGCAGCCGTCCGTAAACCTGACCCTCACCGGCTGATTGGCGGCCGTAATATTAAAGCAAACAAATTTAAAAGCGCTTAGAAAGTTGATATACAGCACACCTGCACGTAAGGCAATGCGGCGGTCTTGCAGTTTCTCCAAAGTTCCGTATTTTCCTCTCTATAATGCCCTTACCGCCCTTACTCGCAAAAGAAAGCTGCGGAGAGAGTGGTTGAGGCGACCTTGCCGAGCGTCATTTTTCTGATTGTCTCTAGAACCGACAGAACACTTTCACCGCGCGCTCCTCCGGGGAAAATACGGCGGGGACCTGGCGGCACTGGCAATAAGTTTTAGCCCTTTGACGCAAGTTACTCAACCTTCTGAAAAAACCAGAGTCCCCGGAATGAGGTCTACGCCTTACAAAGCATTCTGGTTCGGGTTTTTCTATGTACGTCATGAAAATGAGGCATAATTTGCTTAGGCACTCTAGCACAAACGACCTAGTTCTGTCGTCATCGTTATGACTTCGAAACAACGCACAGCTTGGTAAAGTTAGAGCAATGCACACACACACACAACACACACAAAAGAAAAAGAACAAAAAAAAGAGGGTAACGTCCGCGACAGGACTCGAACCTGCAATCTTCTGATCCGAAGTCAGACGCCTTATCCATTAGGCCACGCGGACGAGCACAGCACCTGCATCTTATCAAAGAATATGGTGCATAAGACACCCATAGTGCTTTGGGGAGGGCGTGTCTAGGTGCGATTGAGTAGATAACGCATCGCGCTGATGCGCGTCCCCGTCGGTCCACAAAGGGGCTTTGCCGGCCCACGGACGGTAGCGGCATCTATCGGCGAGTCAACACCACTTCAAGCAAACCCGCGCGTCGCGGGAAATCCGAATGGGGAGCGTGCGTGTCCAGTTTTTCGGCAGCGCGTAAAGATGGCGCACCACGCTCGGTAATAGCTTAGCGGCTAGCATGTCTCCTTGGGAAGGTCGAAGTCGTGGCATCGAATACTGGCCACGCCGGCAGCATATCGTTGGGGGTGAAGTGCCAAAAAAAAAAAAAAAAAGGGACCTTGCATCTGCTCAGTAGAAACTGATGCAGCCAATGTAGGTGCACGGGAAAGAACCCCGCGTGGTGGAAATTACTCCAGAGCCGTCCACTACGGGCCGTGGTTCACAATGACGTAGTGGTTATGTCACGTGAAACTCCAATTATTTCACAAGGGAGCCATAAGATTTATACTAACAGATACAAGTGCACAGACTCGCAAGGCAACCTTCTAGCCTCATCTAATCTAAAAATGCTATCAGAAAGAGCGAAAGAAGCCCGCCTAAAATGTTTATTCCAGAGCCTTCACAACAGCTTCACGACAAAACGCGTCGAAATACATTTCGTTTTCCGAATCCCGGTCTACGCGCCAAATGTACGCAAATAAACGAATTAAATATTCCTACAGTGATGAAACTTTTAAACACTCTGACTTTTTCCCGCCTGCCATTAGAGAATCGAATGAGGTCCGCCCATCTATCACAAACATCAAGTAATTCTCGAAATTCGCTAATAAAAGTGAAGGCCTAAATAGCTAGAATTGCCACAACTAAATAGCATTACATTTTCTCCCGTCCCCCATTTACACTTGTTGGTTGCCTCCCTTTGGCACAACCATGAACAAATGTAGAGTAGTTCTGTGTTTTCTTTCTTCAAGGTATTTCGCAGAGAACGCGATATTGCTGTTATATAGTTGGTGTGCGATCTCGGACATTTACCACTTCACTGGTATGACAAAATATGCAAGTTATTCATTGTATGTTTTTTTATGTAAGCACTCTTTACTGTTGTACTGTATTACTGTAACTTTTCTTCTTCTACATTCGTTTACATTTTTGACTGTCTTGTACACTTTTTGCATATGTTGCACTGACTTTTTGTATTGCCCTCCTGCTACGCCCTCGGCTGAGAGCCGCAGCGTTGAAAATTAATTAATTAATTGCACACCTTTCGCCTTCAGTGACTTAACTTTCATTTCAGGTTAGGGGGGTAGTTGTAATATTCTAACTTTACTTCGCCCGTTTTTTTTTCTTTTGTAAGTATCGTAAATCTTCACGGTCCACCTGTCTTGTTGACGCCGAAACCATCTGGCTGCAAACTTTTGAAAAATTCTATGTAACGAAGTTTGCCGATGCCCTGTGACTACGCAGAAGCACCAGTGTTGTACACGTTCCTGCAAAACAGGAACGAAATCTCGTTCCTTGTTCTTTCCCAATTTTGTAACGAGTTCCCGTTACGAGTTTGTTTAAACCGAAACGAGGACGTTGCAGTTACAATTGGAAAATTGGAACGTGTCTTTACGTTGACGTTATAGTTTATTTTTAAATTTTAAAATAGTATCGGACAATCTTGAGCGTTAAACGAACACTTTGAAACTCGCATAAAAGTACGCACATTGCACAAATTTTAAGTGACCTGGAGGAGATGATCTTGACCTAAAAACTATGAAAAGAAACGCTTCCAGGCACATATTTTCAGGGAGCACTGAACATACTTTACACGTGCATTCTTCAAGTTTGGCACTGGTCAGGAGTGCAACACATAATGAGTCTTGAAATGCGATGCCAGAATACTGAGCATAAGAAGCGCAAACAGAAAGTAACTCACATGCACAAATGCATAGGAGTAGCAAGCGCGCATTTAAAACTGAAAGATAGAAATAGACCTTTCGTTGTCCATTAGCTTATGATCATTATCATCATCATCATCAGCCTGTCTACGTCCACTGCAGGGCAAAGGCCTCTCCCATGGATCTCATATCATAGCTTATGATATTTCGTTCTTAACCCAAGCCACTAAGTACTGGAACAAGATTCGCCGATATTTCGTTGGTATATGTATATATATATATATATATATATATATATATATATATATATATATATATATATATATATATATATATATATATATATATATAAAGTTCTTCCTGGTTATCGGGATAAATATACTATCAGAAAGACACAGTGACAAGCATAGGACTTATTCTGACGTTTCGGCTGGAGGCCAGCCTTTTTCAAAGATGAAAGTCTATCATGGGCGCATGGTCTTTAAGTACACTTCACGAACATGCATAATGGGGGGTGGAAAGGGGAGAGCTCACAAAAAAAAAAGGGGGGGGGGTGTTTGGGATACAGATGTGTGTCCAAGAAGCAAAGGCCAGTCCAAGATGACGTCTGCGTCCGCACGGCGCCTCCATAATAAAGAACGGGTGGGCCGAGCTCGTCTGGTAGCAGATTGTGCGCCCTCGTTTGAAGACACTCGCGCTGCCATCACCTGAGTCAATGGTGCTGCGACTCCCGCAGTGCAGCGCGGAACCGCTGAAGCCAAATGTCGTTGTTGTGTGGGGAGTACAAAGAGGAGGGGGGGGGGGGAACGTGGGGAAGACAGGTTGCTCTGTGCGCGGTCGGTACCAGTATAGTTCAAAGGATCGTCCCCGCGCCGTGTTTCACGGAGAATGGAGGATAGAAAAAGAAACGTTGTTGTTGTTTTGTGGGGTTTTACTTCCCAAAACCAGTTCTGATTATGAGAGACGCCGTAGTGGAGGGCTCCGGAAATTTCGACCACCTGGGGTTCTTTAACGTGCACTGACATCGCACAGCACACGGGCCTCAACATTTCGCCTCCATCGAAATGCAGCCGCCGCGGCCGGGATTCGATCCCGCGACCCTCGGATCAGCAGCCGAGTACCTTAGCCACTAGACCACCGTGGCGGGGCAAAAAGAAACGTAGCGCATCCGCGAACAACCTTGAATGGTTTGGTTCGTTAAAGGCATGTACACACAGACACACACACACACAAAAAAGAGAGAAAAATAAAAAAAGAATAAAAGAAGAGAAAACATCACACAGAAAGGAGAGTCGTTTAGTTTGACGAGTCATGCTCCGTGGAACCTGTTCTCTAGCGTAAGTGCGCGATGCTCAGCCAAGGGGACGCAATACATATCTGCACCTTGCGCGCGCGGCGCGATCTGAGTGAAATATACCGGATAAAAATGACAGAACGACAACAAGAAACATAATGGGGAATTAAATATCCTAAAATAATACATGAAAATAAATGAAATCAGAGCAAACAAGAAATTAACAATAGGAATAAAGTAAAATAAAACAGGTGAACATCGACAATCAGTTCCGCATCCCAACAGAAGACGCTGCCCGAGTGAGCGCCGAGGGCACATAAGACATATTTGCACCTTGTGCGCGTGCAGTGTGAAATGAGCAAGACATATCAGACAACAATAAGAGAAAGACAGCAATAAACATGATGGGGAACCAAATATCGTGAGGTAACAAACGACAATAAATGCAATGAGAAAGAATCGGGACACACACAATAATTAACAATGCGTACAGAATGAAATCGACCATCATTTCTGCATCTCAGCAGGAGCGCCATGAATGTGCAGCAGAAAAAAAAAAGAGAAAGCAAAAAAGAGGAAAAATAAGAGTTCCGGGAGTTCATAGTGCACATAGATTTGCATGTGGAGCCCTAAAGAAACAACAACAATAATGATAAAAAGGAATATAAAATATTAAAGACACTTAGTCGCTTGCGTCGTTAATTGGTTTAGTTGCCTGACAGGGCAAGCAAGATAGTCGGCCTGTACTTTCGTTGATGCCACCAGACACAGTATTGAATTTGTGAATAAGGTAAGATTCGCGAACCTCCGGTCATAATGCGTTTTGAAATCAGATTGGAGCACCACAGCTGTGAATGTATGGAAGGGATGACTAAGATCATTTACGTGCTTGGAGAGAGGAAGGTGGGGCAGGGTCTTTATGTGTGCCCTGTGGTTGTTTATTCTTATCCTGAATGGAGCCTCAGTTTGGCCAATAAAGTATTGGGCGTTGCACACGGTGCATTCAAGAAGGTAGACAATATTTGAGCTGTCGCAGTCAAAATTTCCTCTTATTTGGAAAAGAATGGCGACGCAGTGCTGTGTACTGTGTAGGTTCTATTCATCATCGGGCATAGCTTGCACCTAGGTTTGTTGCAGGGGCCGCTGTCTGTGAATTTAGGAGTGTTCACCTTAGATGACGTTGCAATGTCTCTGATATTTCGCGCCCGTCTGTAGACAACACGTGGAGGTTCAGGGAAGACGCTTTTCAACTTGTCGCTTTCGAGAAGGATGTTGTGGTGCTTTTTAAGGATACTGTTTATGTTAGGGGGTGAGGCTGAATACGTTAGAATGAGATTTGGAGTGGCGTTTACGGAATCAGATTTTGGTTTGCTTATTAAGTAACGGCGGTCCTGCTTGATAGATTTCTTGATGGCATCATTGATGACAGACGGCGGATATTGTTGACGAGTGAGGTCCTTGCTTAGTTGTTCACAGTTGGAGGCAAAATCCGCCGCGTCAGAACATATCCGCTTGAACCGAAGGGACTGACTGTATGGTATGCCGAGCTTACAGTGCTTAACGTGGCTGCTTTTAAAATGGAGGTATTGGTGTCGGTCAGTTGGTTTTCTGTAGACTGATGCAACAAGCCTATTGTCCGATATTCTTACGGAAACGTCGAGGAAGTTTATTGTCGATGCCGAATACGTGTGCGAGAAGGAAATGTTTTTGGGCGTGTTGAAAGGCGGTGATGAAATCTTTGAGTTTTTCTTCGCCGTGGCACCAAATGAGAAAAATATCGTCGATGAACCTTCGATAACAAAAGGGGCGGAACGGGGCGCTACTTAAAAATTTAGATTCTAATGTACCCATAAAGATATTGGCATAGTTGGGTCCTATTTTTGTTCCCATCGATGTACCATTAGTTTGGACATAGTGCGTGTTGTTGAATTCGAAGTTGTTCATTTCTAGGACTAGCTTGAGAAGTATTCCGAGAGTTTCAACATCAACTGGACTACTTGGGAATGAATTTTCGTAGGCCTGAGTGACATATTTGATGCCGTCTGAGTGCGGAATATTTGTGTATAGAGAGGCGACGTCCAGAGTAACTAACAGACTGTCTTTTGGTATGACGAGATCCATAATATCAGCTAGAAAATGAGTCGTGTCCTTGACGTAGGAGGTTAATGTTGGTGGAATGTCTTTGATTAGGTTATCGATGAAACTGGATATTGGTTCCGTTACTGTGCCAATACCGGAAATTATGGGTCTCCATGGGTTGCCTGGTTTGTGTATTTTGGGTAACATGTAAAATCTTCCCGGCCGTGGACTTAAAGCTTGGAGTGACGCTGCAATTTTATCGGTAATCTTATTGTCCTTGACGAGAGTGATCAATATCTGTCGTACATTGTTTTCGAAGCATGTTGTCTGATCATTATCAGTTCGCTTATAGAATAAAGTGTCGCTTAGTTGCCTTTCAGGCTCTGCGATGTAGTCACGTTTGTTCATTATAACAATGGCGCCGCCTTTGTCTGCTGGCTTGATTCTTATGTCCGAGCGTTGGCTTAAACCCCGTAGCGCTATTGCCTCATTATGTGAAAGATTTTGTTGGGGCGGAATTCGATTCCGGTATAGCAGCGAGAATGTCGCGCTGTACAGCCTTAATGTAAATATCTAAGAATTTGTCTCGTTGTGAAGGAGGAGTCCAATGTCGTTGTGATGCTGGCCAGGTGTCCTTGCTTGCGTCCTGTGTTTTTCCATGGTAGTATTCTGTTAACTTAACGTGCGAGAAAAGTTCTCCAGATCTTTGAAAAGTTGAAACTCGTCTAATCCGCCGGTTGCCATTTTTATCTGGTATATTTCACTCAGATCGCGCCGCGCGCGCATGGTGCAGATATGTATTGTGTCCCCTTGGCTGAGCATCGCGCACTTTCGCTAGAGAACGGGTTCTACGGAGTATGACTCGTCAAACTAAACGACTCTCCTTTCTGTGTGATGTTTTCTCTTCTTTTATTATTTTTTTTATTTTTCTCCCTTTTTGTGTGTGTGTGTGTGTGTGTGTCTGCGTGTACATGCCTTTAACGAACCAAACCATTCAAGATTGTTCGCGGGTGCGCTACGTTTGTTTTTCTATCCTCCATTTTCCGTGAAACACGGGGCGGAGACGATCCTTTGAACTATACTGGTACCGACCGCGCACAGAGCAAGCTGTCTTTCCCCCGTTCCCCCCCCCCCCTCCTCTTTGTACTCCCCACACAACAACGACATTTGGCTTCAGCGGTTCCGCGCTGCACTGCGGGAGTCGCAGCACCATGGACTCAGGTGATAGCAGCGCGAGTGTCTTCAAACGAGGGCGCACAATCTGCTACCAGACGAGCTCGGCCCACCCGTTGTTTATTATGGAGGCACCGTGCGGACGCAGACGTCATCTTGGACTGGCCTTTGCTTCTTGGACACACATCTGTATCCCAAACACCCACCCCCCTTTTTTTGTGAGCTCTCCCCTTTCCACCCCCCATTATGCATGTTCGTGAAGTGTACTTAAAGACCATAACGTCAGAATAAATCCTATATGTTTGTCACTGTGTCTTTCTGATAGTATATATATATATATATATATATATATATATATATATATATATATATATATATATATATACTTCAAAGATAAATCCTTGGCAGCAGGTCAATTATAGAATCAAAGGGTCACGTTGAAAAAACAGAACATTTATTACGACGTTTCGGCCTCGAGACCGGCCTTTCTCAAGCTTCTACTACAAATGGTGCGCACAGAGTCTACATGAGAGTAACGGGGAAACGAAAGGGAGGGAGCATGGCTGAAGTTGAAAGGGGGAAAAAGACGAAAGGAAGAAAAGGGGAGGGGGGCGGTGTATGGAAGAGTGGTGGCGGCCTTGAAAGCCCAAAGATAAAATTAAAACCACGTGTTTGACGTATACCGAAGTAGAAGTTAAATGAGGGAAGGTGGAGAAGGAGCGGTTTCGGCGCCGCCGCTTTGAGTCACGGGAGCCGTGCATGTAGCCATCAGCTCAGCCCTCTGCTCAGGGCACAACACGCAGCTCCAACACGCAGCATGGAGGGCTAAAGAAAGCCAGATGTAGAAAAACTGAGAGCTGTGGCGGCCTGTAGCAACAGGAACGTGACTCAACGTGACCCTTTGATTCTATATATATATATATATATATATATATATATATATATATATATATATATATATATATATATATATATATATATATATATATATATATATATATTTTTCCCCATTTTCCTTGAACTCAATCGGTTTAAACATCGGCGGTAGTCATGGCCAGGAGACAATGCACTACATCGGCACTTATTGCAACGGAGTCCAGGTGCCACCGGAGGAAAGATGATACGCAACAATTTCCGAATGTCAAGTCAAACTTCGAATCTACGATGTATCCAGCCTTCATTGTATTCAGACAGGCTGAGAAACGAAAAAGTATCTGCTACTTCTCTACCCCTCCCCGCTTTTACGTTGTCGGTCTCCCTACGCCCCGGCGGCCGCCTTGAAGTAAAAGCCAGGATAGGTTTATGGGGTAATGGCGAGTTGGAGTCTCGTGAAGTCAGCCTGACAGTGTAACTAGCCTATGTAGTGTAACATATTGTGCGGCTCCCTTGCTTTTCCGATCCGTCTGTGGGAATATTTACTGTAGGAATACTTACTTTTTCGATGTTCTGGCCTTCCATGCTACGTCGTTGACGAACCGCGAGGGCAGGGCGTTTTTCCTCTTCCTTCTTGTGCTCATCATTATCTTGCGGTGTAGTGCACGCTTATATTACCACCATTAAGACAGGGCCAAGCGAAAAGGAGCTGAAGAAATGTGGTAGATGCTACTTTTGACTGATGTCATGATAAAGGTGTCGGCTTCTGCTGTATACACACTCGCCTGACATACAAATTTAGGCATGGCTCTGCTATCGCAACACCAATCACCAGTGAAACTGAGGGGCTTAGGAAAGCATTGTATAGTTAAGCAAATGAGAAGCTATCTATCAGCAAAGCCACACCTAACTTTTCTTGCACGATATAAGCCGAACAGACGCGAAGAAAAAGTTAGAGCATCATTTTTCATGCAAATCAAGTACTTACTTCGTCTACACCGAGCTAATCATCAGCTCACTCATTGCGTATCTTCTATATCTATTTCTCTTCATCTTTCTATATATCATCTTCCTCTCCTAGGTGCACTACCCTCTCTCTCTATCCCTTTCTTTCTTTCTCGCTCTCTCAGTTTCTATTTCTCTCGGCCATAGTGTGTTGTCTTACAATCGTCGGTACAACGCAGTCATACGATTCCCATAAATGCGCGCTCTGCAAGCGTAGAGGCTTGGCTTAGTGGATATGACGCTTGCCTTCGGACCGTGGGCACCTGGGAACAAATCCTGCCTCGCCAAGAAATTTAAGTTTGTTTTATTTATTTCTCTCGTTGTCTCTCGGGTGTGTTTTTTATTCTCTCTTTGCACCTCGATCTTCTCCTCATTTCACTCTCTCCCCACTTCACCCGGAATTGAGGACGCCAAGGCCAACCAAGCGAGGCTTTATCAGCTCAGCTGTAAAACCCAAATTGTGTCTGCTTACGTCTCGAAACATTTTGGCGCGCACACACACACACACACACACAGACACACGCGCGAGCGCGCCCCTTCAGTTCTTACGTGATCAGCAAGGCCAAGACGCCACGATGTTTGGCGAGCCACCCCGGGAGGAAAACATGCTGACGACCCTATGTCAAAACAACACAATTGAAGAGGGCCCACATCAAGCGCTGCAGGCCCTGAGCTCCATCGGGCTATCCCAGCCGCGATAATCAGGGACCTTCTTCGCTGCAGATGGTACTGACGTCGAAGCCTGAATATTGATACGATACGGTGTAAGCGATGCGATATTATGGTTTAAGCGCGTGAGCGATAATTATCGTTGGGATGCAACGCTAATGCTGGTGAACGCAATATTCTACCTCGGAGGCACAAGCCGACCATGGCAAGAGGCCCACGAACGTAACATAACGAGTTGGGATATGTGTGAACAGAAGCTATTCGACCTCTTTGAAAGTTGGAATAGTGAATATGGAGCCGCAGATAGCGAATAAGGAGCCATCGACCGGCGCTGAAACGTCGACATAATCTCACGTCATGGCGTATATCCAAGACGAGCTTGCGCTTTGCCGTGAAGTTGACAGCAACATGAAAAAGACGGACAAGACTGGCTGCATTACGAAGGGCTTAACATTAACGCATACGAGTTGCTTATCTGCTAGTGACTCGGTGGGTGCGATCATCAAAGAATGCCGTAATATGGAGCTGAAGCGTCGTCGCTTTACGCAGCAGTTCACCAGGTTACGTAATACAGCTTCAGCATCTTCGTGCGAGGAGCAGCCACTGGAAGCTCATCCGTCCGCGGTCAAGAAAACTTGACATGGTTGATTCGTCGCGGGCTGGGAGCCACCGGCCGACCGACCGACCGACCGACCGACCGACCGACCGACCGACCGATCGTATCTCTCTTATACAGGCCGTTATCTGTTAAGAGTCGGCAAATTTCGGCCTCCTGACCGTCTGCCCGTTCGTGATGCCACTGTCAGTCAGGACCGGCCCCTCGCCCGTCCACAGCTTCGCACTTTCGACATTTCGATCCTTCTACCAGGCCGACTGGAAGTGCTGAGTGGAGCGCAATGCGGAGGTGCTGATGCTGCTTGGACATCTATTCAGCGCCGCATAATTACGTAAGTAATGTTGCAGCGTATTAAAAGGAAGTCGAGCATGTTGCTCGAATCACTATCGAACACCAGTGAATTAGGAAGATTATGCCCATTTACCTAAACACAAGATGTAAACATATCGTGCGTGTTTAGAGAAATGTTGATAAGGTTGCTGCGTTAATTGCGCTTGAGTGATAGCAGCTTTCACAGTAGGTTGTGTTTTTATAAAACGTGGTTTCGGGTTCAACACAATACTTGTTAACGAAAGAAGTCTCTCTACCAATGCAGACGAACACAAATTCGTCTTATAAAAGAATAGATACCGCTTTGATGGCCGCAAAGTCCTGCAGCATGGCGACACGTCTTCTCTGGTCATCTAGGTAGCGAAACACCCGCTCTCGCATGGGACCGCTCAGAAGACGAAGTGCCTCCTCCTTCAAGATCATAAAGCCCTGCGGCGAGCCTTTGCTTGGCTTAACCCAAAAAAGCATTACCCCTTGAAACAAGTCAGCTCACTCCCGACAAAAATGTAACGAGATACTCGAGTCCTGTTCAGTATCTCGATACAGTAGACACATCCCAAATGTATTTCGCTACTGAAATACAAGTGCATTACTCAAATGTATCTCAATATATACAAATACTCAAAAGTATCTCTAAGATACTATCGCGACACTGTGTAGCACTGTTGCAATCCCATCAGCTCAATGTGGGTCGGATGCAGCGTCTTTCCTGTGGCAGCACTTTCTAATATCTTCTTGTCTTCTTTTATTAGCCCTGGAAATCGTGTGTTGCGTTGCACCAAAACGCTGCACAGCCAGTTCCAAAATTTTATATTATATAAAATAATCCCTGGCATGAATTTTCACTTCTCCAGGCAAAGTCAACCCCAGCCAAGCAAGCATATGCTTCAGCTGATTCATTCAGGCGCTACGCCCACCTTATCAGTCCCGCAGAGGGCTCCAATTCTGTGAACGCAGCTGCCTGGGACATCAGTTTTGCGATTGCATGCCTCGCATTCCACAACTGCGGGCGCTGTTTTCTACTTTGGCAGGCAGCGGAAAACAGACATTACCTAACAATTACAAAAAAACTGCGCTGAAAGCACAATAAAGGAAAAAGGAATGGGGACTCGCATAAGTGGAAGGCCTGTCCCCGGCGGTTTGCGCGACGCATTCGACAGTCGCCTCTTGGACGGCTGGATTAGAGCTGCGTGTCAGTGCCACCCCCCCCCCCCCCTCCATTTTCCCCTATGTTCAATGGCACTCGCATTACATCGCGGGGTTGGCATTTTCGGATACTTCCACAAAATGTGAGTCAGCTTTACTTTGGCGCTGCCATGTTTTACATGCATTTACAGCACTGCAGGACCCTCAATGGGCTTTTCTTGCCTGCGCTCTGTGACGACAGCGGCACTGTTGCTCTTAAGGACTACCTAAGGGATACCAGAGTAGACACGACACTTTGCCGGAACTATTGTATGTCACACTGTTACTGAAAGCACGTGTCCGTTCTTTCTGTCACTCGCCGTGGTATCTTAGCAGATAACGTGTGGTGCTGCCGGGCTCGAGCACGCGAGTTCAATTTCTGGGCACGACAGCCACATTTTGGTGAGAGTGGAAAGCAAGTACACCCGTGTGCTTATATTTCAGTGCAAGTTATAAACTCCAGGCGCTCGAATTTCATCTGGACAACACCCCCCCCCCCCGACTCTCTTCTCTAACACGTGCCTCATAATGACATTGTGGTTTCGGCGCGTGCAATTCAGGGCTTTAGTTTTCCTCATTTTGCTTCATGTTCCTGCTCAGATCGTGGTCTTTGACAAGCATCTTTTTGTACTCCCATCTGATTAGCAAAGTCCTGCTTATTTTGGGACTCTGAGGTAATTTTCACCACCGGAGTACTTTTGACCGCTTTTGACGCCAAAGTAGACGAGGGTACTTTCATCCGGCTGCTCACAACAATTAGTTCGATGTTTGTATCGAACTCGTGGCTTCGAGGTCACAAGTGCAACGTCATATCCACTGAGAGCTAGACCGTACGTTGGTTGTTCGTAGTTGCACACATAAGCTAAAGGACACCGCACAAAGACGAAGAGGAAGTTTTCTTGCGCTCAGAGCTCTTTTGTCTCCCGTTTTCCTTTACAAAAGCTATTGTCTAGTAATTAGAGCGTCATGCTTCCAATGCAGGAGGTACAGGGTTCGATCTCGAGTGTGGCAAGGCACCTATGGTGTTTCTAATGGACAGAGATGTATATCGACCTGACGCACGATGCTGTGGGTAATCTCCTGTGCGGAGAAGATGGCATATTCTTTCCACTCCCTTCGTATGCTCCCATTTACAACCCATTTCACTGTGAGTATTTCTTAACAGCACTTGTTCCTGGGCTAGTTGCTTTGCACTTTCGAAGGCAACTAGTTAGCACGAACAACAAAGGGCAGACACCGGAGGAACATACCGTACATAAGACAAGCGCCACTCTCAAGCAATATTTATTGTGATTCATCTCTCTTAATATATGCAGCGGAACAAGAGTGCGAAAGCACAATGCACATCATCCCGCTGCTCACCGCAATTGGATGTTTGTATCGAACTCGCGGCTTCGAGGTCACTAGTGCAACGTCATATCCACTGGCCTGCAATGACAGCTAGACCGCACGTTGGTTGTGAATAAAGGTATGCCAGTGGGATTTTTAGAATGCATCGACGGAATAGGAAACGCATTTGCGCTATCGCAGGCCATCCCACAATCCACTATCGGTGGTCAACGACGATCAGAAGTTTCACATTAACCCTGCCCTACCAAAGCACAGACAAGACAAGCTATGCAGCCTTCTTCAACAGTACGCCGACTGCTTCTCAAGGTCGTCGAAAATTGGACAAACGCCTAGCTATATTGCGAAACACCGCATAATCACCGATGAATCATGCCGACCTGTTCGTCTGAGCCCGTATCGCGTGTAATCACGGGAACGCGATTCAATCAAAGCACAAGTTAACGAAATGTTGCGGGAGGACATCATTCAACCGTCACAGAGGCCTTGGGCTTCACCCGTCGTACTCGTGAAGAAGAAAGACGGTACTCTGCTCTTTTGCGTCGATTATCGCCGTCTCAACAACATTACGAAATAAGACGTGGACCCGCTGCCGAGAATAGATGACGCTCTGGATCGACTGTGCAGTGTCAAATATTTTTCTTCAATGGACTTGAAAAGCGGCTACTGGCAGATCCACGTCGATGAACGAGACCGGGAGAAGACCGCATTTGTTACGCCGGATGGCCTCTTTCAATTTGAAATCATGCCGTTTGGCCTTTGTTATGCACCTGCTACATTCCAGCGAGTCATGGACACAGTGCTGGCCGGACTTAAGTGGCACACATGCCTCGTTTATCTCGACGACGTGGTTGTTTTCGAACCAAACTTTGACGAGCACATCCAAAGGCTACAGGCAGTACTGGACGCAATCAGATCATCAGGGCTTACCTTGAACCGAACGAAGTGCCGTTTTGCTTACGAAGAGCTGTTGATTTTTAGGCCACGTAGTTGGTCGCGACGACGTGCGCCCTGGCCCACAGAAAACGGCTGCTATCGGGAACTTTCCAATAGCATCTGAGAAAAAGGCCGTCCGCAGGTTCTTGAGGATTTTCGCCTATACTACAGGCGTTTCGTCAAAGATTTCTCGCGAATGGCCAAGCCGCTTACTCTCCTAACGAAAGCTGACGTACATTTTAGGTGGGGACAGCCACAAGAAGAGGTTTTCCGTGAACTTCAGCGTCGTTTGCTTTCGCCGCCCGTAGTTGGTCACTTCGACGAGAACGCCAACACCGAGTTCCACACGCACGCAAGTGGCGTACGGCTTGGCGCTGTGTTGGTTCAAGCAAAGGACGGCCTCGAACGAGTTATCGCATACGCTAGAAGATTGCTATCGAAGACTGAGCGCAGTTATTCAACGACCGAAAAGGAGTACCTCGCTGTAGTCTGGGCAGACACAAAATTTCGACCCTACTTGTGCGGCAAGGTGTTCAAAGTTGTTAGCGAACACAGTTAAATTTGGGAAATCGTCTTCTCCCTCGATGGTTGCGATGTCCGCGGCGACACGTTGAAGGACGAAGTCTGGGCCAAGATGTACTCATGGCAAATACGTAGGCTTATTCACACTGCACACTATTTACAAACTTGGCCGGGGCGGCCGGTACTGTCAGCAGACATCTCAACAACACAAGTGGGCTGAAACCACACCAAGCGGTTCGTTCCGAGCCCTTAACGTTTGCACTTAAACGTGAACAAGCACCAAGCTTTCAAACCTCATCATAACTCGTCAGAGGCAGCGCCAAGCTCGACCTCTGACCACCTTGCCGCGTCTGCGACCCGAGTTAGCGCTAAGCTCTACCTCACCCTCTCTTCCCTGTTTTCCGTTAAATACACCTGATCGCCTCTGCGACCGCCTTCTGGGACCACCCCATATGCAGCACTTCACCAATCAAACCCCTGTTCACTCTCTCCACGAGAGCCTATGGTTACGCCTTGGCGTTCCCACACTTCGGCCCGCTAGCTGCACCGAGCTTCTCCGAAAGATAGCATTGGTCACTAATCCTGTAATGACTCAGCAGAACTCTACAGCAGGGCCTAATTGCCACTATTTACCCGGCGGCATGCATCCAGGCTGCCGCTTAAACAGGACTGCCTGACAGGTCTATTGTCATCAAAAGCACTTCCGTATATTTCCACGGCGCGGTCATCTTCCTCGAACGGGCGACCCCATGGCGACAGGTCGACCGCGCAGAAAGGTCAAAGGATTACTTTGACAGGGAGCCCCCGCTGTTCTTGCAAGCGACTCTCCCCTTTTTGTTCCTTTCTCGGATGCCCCGTTTCCTCCGAAAATGCTCTACGATGCCGCAGTGAAGAGACCTGTCACCCGTCTTGTCCCCTCTGCTGTGCAGCTATGTAGTACGTCACAGCAATTACTGACCGCGTGCGTCGCGGGAACAAAGCCGCCGCTTTTACTACGTGCTGAGTGAATACGACGACGTTTCTACGGAAAAGCCATGCGCTAGGCCGCCGTCGCCTGCACTTCCCCGTCGATCTACCGCCGAACATAACAAACACCATGCTCTGTGCTGGCTCGGCAACCTGAGGGACCCGTCAGGTCGTCTAGCTCGTTGGCGCTTACAATTGCAGGAGTTTGACGTGACAGTGGTCTATAAGTCGGGAAGAAAGCATTCCGACGCCGACTGCCTATCAAGAGCCCCTGTGGACCCACCACTCCAAAACGACGATGACGATGCTTTTCTTGGACAGATCAGTGACAGTAACTTCGCAGACGAACAACGCGCCATTGTCGACTTGCGCCGCGTCATTGACTTTCTAGAGGGCAAGGCCGATTCACCGCCCAGGGAATACAGGCGTGCCATTTCGTCGTTGTGCCTCCGTAATGGCATGCTGTCCAAAAAGAACTTCGGACCAAGCAATTCGACATACCTACTCGCCGTGCCAGAAACTCTTCGACAAGAGATTCTACAAGCATCCCACGACGAGCCTACCGCAGGACATCTACTGTTCGCTCGTACCTTAAGAAGAATTCAAAAGAAATGCTACTGGCCGCGTCTCACCATCGATGTTGCTCACTACGTACGGTCTTGCCGCGACTGTCAGCGCCGGAAAACTCCAACTGTCAGGCCGGCTGGGCTGTTGCAGCCCATTCAGCCACCAGTGAGGCCCTTCCAACAAATTGGCATGGATATGCTAGGCCCATTTCCGGCATCTACGAGCGGCAACAAGTGGATAGTGGTAACAACTGACTACTTATCACGCTACGCGGAAACAAATGCAATACCGTCGGGAAGTGCAATTGAAGTCGCAAGGCTCTTTATCAGGAGCATCGTCCTGCGGCATGGTGCCCCGCAGGTCCTTCTTACAGACAGCTGAACGGCGTTCACGGCTGAGCTCCTACAGCAGATTCTCCGTTTCAGCCACACATGCCATCGTCGAACTACCGCCTATCACCCCCAGACAAACGGCCTGACGGAACGTTTAAACAAGACAATTGCAGATATGCTTGCCATGTATGCTGAGCACAGGACATGGCATAAAGTTCTTCCCTACGTCACGTTCGCATATAATACGGCGCAACAGGAAGCAACGCTGACGACCGCTTTCAAGCTCGTTTGTGGCCGAGAACCCACTACCACGCTGGATGCCATGCTCCCTAACATCGACGAAGACAACGTCGACATCGATGTTGCTGGCTTTCTTCAACGTGCCGAAGAAGCCCGCCAGCTTGCCCGAATATGCATCAAGCGACAGCAATACACCGATGCCAGACATTAAAATTTGCGACGGCGGGAACAAGATTACGTTCCTGGTGACCGCGTGATGGTGTGGGCGCCGATTCGCCGTCGTGGCCTGAGTGAGAAACTCCTACGCCGCTACTTTGGTCCTTACAAGGTCACACGACGCCTCGGGCCGCTGACATACGAAGTTGTTGCGGATGGAGTGACGAAATCTTATTGACGCCGAGCGCGCCCCGAAATCGTCAATGTCGTGCGCATGAAGACGTTTTTTGAGCGTTAACAGGTAATCTTAGTTTTGTCGTTCTGTCTCGTTGCTTGCTGGGAAGTTTCTAGTGTATTGTTTTTCTTTTCTTCTTCTTGTCAGCATCAGGACGATGCTCTTTCACCGGGGGGCAGTGCCATGTGCCTTTAGCACTGCTAGCCTTGGTGTACCAGTGACCATTTCTTTCGGCGGCGTGGTTTGCACCGACGCGTCGCTGTGGCGTTCGCTGTGCGTTTGTGAAAACAGTGCGTCATGTTCCGCTACTGCGTGTCACGAGACTCTCGCGCTCGGAAGCGTTCCTTGTTGGGAATGTAAGTGCCGGACTGCTGGGAGCGTGGCCATTCTTACCGCCGATGCTCGACCACGCATGCTGTTTTCGCCGCCACCGTAGTCTATAGCCAGAGCTTGCGTGTGGGCACAGGTTCGCCCCCCAAATAAAATTTAACTATTTTCATAGTCTCTTCGTCTCTGTATCCAAGGGAGACCGTCGCGTGAACGTGACAATATATACAGCGGAACAAAAGTGCGCAAGCACAGTGCACATCATGCTTACAGCCGTGCATATCGCCAATCATGCAGACTTAAACAAATCTAAAGACTGCAAATTCTTTGCCGCGCTTAACAGCGGGTGTTCCGGTTGAGGTGTCCTCAATCGAGAGGCAGTTACCATGCATTACGAATTTCCTTTCCTTTATGAAAATTTCCGCCTAATGGGAGGCAGAATTGTCTATATTTCAATGAAGAGCTTTCGTTTCCTCACAGACTGCCTTTATCAGCCGATATTGTTCTCAGAAGCCACTGCCAACCATTCGTTAATCGCTACGTCTGCCGTGATGTAATTAGGCAAAAGCTCATTTACTAAACATTTGCTATTTAGCCAGTCATGCGTGCCCATTTATTCCTACGGCAATGTCTGCCGCATCGGGCAGTCCCGTTCAACCGTTTGCATTGGGCTGCCCGTAATAGGGGGGAGAGAGAAATACAGGTTCTATGGACGATGCGAACGAAAGGTACGCCGATATTCCATAAAAACAACGCACGTTTGTGCCAACTATAATAGCCTATAGGCTATTGCCACTACGACAATATACCACCTGTTGTAAAAGGCAGCGTGGCCTTATCTATAACTTCGGTAAAGAACTCACGGAGCGAAAAAGCAAGGTAAACAAGAAAAAGCGTATCCTTATCAGACGTCTGTTTCCTGCGTCGAACGCTACGCAGCGGTGAACATCGCTGGATCTGACCTGCGAGGGGCTTCAGTGTTGCTATCGTATGCGCAAGACCAATGTGACGCGGCTGTAGATTGTTGGAAGCGTGGAAAGATCGAGCCAGCGCCTCGTTCGACGTGGTATATTTCGTCGCTTTCTCAGTGTGAGCTCGCCTGAGTTACGTTTTATACAGGCAGGTTTCCCTTGGGCCTCTCTCTGTCCCATGCATTTCTTTCCTGCTCTTTGTCGGATTGTCTTCCTGCGAAATTAAGGTGAGTGCATGTGCCATTTTAGAGGCGCCTACACCTGTAACTTCGGAATCCACGGGCGGAGCTGGTGTAACTAATCTGCTTCGACGTTATTCCGTTCCGTGGATCCGTAGGCGCCCGAAACGTCCGCTTTTAGCGCAGAGAGTGGCCGACTGTTGAAAAAAAAGCCGTTGATGACACGAGCAAAGCAATAAGTACATTACGCCAGCCCTTGTTCGAATGCTACCCTCACCGTTCCCTTTCATGGCTGTATTAGATTGGAAGCTCCTCGCGGAACGTAGAGGCTGCGAGGAAGTAGTCATTGACTGAAATGTGTGTCCTTGCATTTATTCTCAGTTAAGGCCTTCATCTAAAGCCACTTGTAGCGCGGGAATGACTGGCAGTGTGACGCTTATTATTTGACAGAGCTCGCCTGGTAATAGCTAAAGTCGTACATTCTTTTTCCCCACGCGCAGTAACAGGTGGGAAGGACTTACCTCCGACGCATTTGAAGCAGAGCGCTCATGACATATAGACGAAATGTGAGCCTTAATTTTCGTCTTTTCATAGGCGCCCTTCGATAATTGCACCATTTTACCGGGCTATATTTAATTTTACTGGGTTTTATTTAATATAACCACCTTAGCAGCATTTTCTGTCGTCTTGACCGTCACAAGGGATCTTTTAAATAACCTCAGGTCACTAATTATTATTTATTATTTAGCCATCTTCCAAACCGTTCTTTAATGGCAAACCGCTAAAGACTGAAGTTGTAAAACATATGGCAATTAGTGTCAACGTAATGTATTTCCATGCTAATGTGGAGATAGTGATCTTAATTCTTCCGGGCCTCTAAGAAAGTACACGGCATTTCGATGGAGCACTACGTCAGACTTGGCAGTAATGGAATTACAGTACTGAAATTACAGTAATTAAGTTACTCTTTTCTGTAATGAGTAATGTAATGAATTACTTTCATCATCATCATCAGCCTATTGTAGGTCCACTGCAGGACGAAGGCCTCTACCAACGATTTCCAATCCACCCTATCCTGTGCGAGTTGGTTCCACTTCATGCCCGCGAGCTTTTTAATTTCATCGCTCCATCTAACCTTTTTACTGCCCCTGTTGCGTTTTCCCGCTCTTGGTATCCATTCCGTCGCTTTTACTGTCCATCTGTTATCCTTACTTCTCACGACATGTCCTGCCCAAGTCCACTTCTTTCTTTTAATTGATATGGGGCTACTCCTGTCTGTTCCCTGATCCATTCTGCTCGTTTTTTTATTCTTAGCGTTACACCTATGATTTTTCTTTCCATTGGACGTTGCGTGCTCCTTAGTTACATCTCTAGTTTTTTCGTTATCCTCCACGTTTCTGCACCGTACGAGAGTACTGGGAAAATGCAGTGATTGAATACTTTTCGCTTTAGTGAGAGCGGCAAGTTTCCAGTCATGATTTCGGAATGCCTTCCGAATGCGCTCCAGCCCATCCTTAATCTACGGATAATTTCTTTTTCATGGGTAGGTGTTCCTGTTAGTAACTGTCCCAGGTATACGTATTCGTTCACACATTCTAAGGGTTCACTGTTAATTTTAAATTCTTGTTCTTTAGCTAGGCTATTGAGCATAACTTTGGTCTTTTGCCTATTCATTTTCAGTCCACCTTTAATACTTTCCCGGTTTAGGTCATCAATCATGTTTTGTATTTCGTCTCCATCATTGCTAAAGAGCACAATGTCGTCTGAAAATCTTAAATTTCTGAGATATTCTCCGTCTATTTGACTTCCCCTTTCTTCCCACTCTATACGTTTAAACACTTCCTCTAAACACGCAGTGAATAGCATCGGGAAGATAGTATCTCCTTGTCTGACACCTCTCCCGATCGGGATTTCTCTGCTTCTCTCATATAGCAGTACTGTGGCTGTGCAATCTGTGTATATGTTGTTTATGGTTTGCACGTATATGTCAGCTACCCCTTGTTGACGTAAAGCTTCTAGAACCGATTGTATCTCTATGGAGTCAAATGCTTTCTCGTAAGTCTATAAACACCATATAAAGAGGTTTGTTATATTCAGCGTACTTCTCAATTACTAGGTTGATAGCATGGCTGTGTTCCATTGTTGAGTAATCTTTCCTAAAACCAGCTTGTTCTCTTGATTGGTTAAAGTCGAATGTTTCTCTTATCCTATAGGATAGCAGAAATAACATTTGTAAGTAACTTGTGTATTACTGGGAGTAGGCTAATTGGTCTGTAATTCTTTAACTCCTTTATTTCACCGTTCTTGTGCATTAAGATTATATTAGCTTAGATTATATTACCAATGAATGCGTTTCAGCAAGTAATTTGGAGAAAAATTATGGCTTTGGAATTACTTTTGGCTAAGAGATAACGCGTCAGCTTTCCTTATGGCGTAAAACTTGCCCTGGAAAAGGAAAGAAAAATCACACACGAGGTAATTTAAGTGGCAGGCCCATAGAAATTAATAACGTCAGCGCAGCATGAGAACTCGAAGCCTGCACGTTGTTGGAAGGCCATAGCCCTTGAAACTCCAGACAAGAGGAGGTGATGAAGATTCCGGTCCGCGCTTTACTGACTGTCGGACAGTTCAGCAACACGCTGTAGAGGTTTCAAATGCGCAGCCATCTCTAACCAAGAGAGCGGGCTGTTCTTTATACAAGACTGCGATAGCTTCTGGGGACCCCCTGCCACCCAACTATTCTTTAGTCAAACAAATACGCTTGACCTTCGGGACAGGTTACAGACACGCATCATGAACACAGCGACAGCTTTTCGCCGCAACGTTTTGTGTGCTAATTTGAATTTTCCATGTATGTGCTGTAAACAAAGTTATTGGAAGTTGCTATATGAATTATGAACTTTTGTTAAAGTAATTTTAAAGTAATTTCATTACTCTTCAATAAGTAATAGTAATGTAATGTCATTAATTTCGGCCGGCTGTAATTTGTAATGTAATTTGATTATATTTCAGGAAATCCTAGGAATGTAATTAGTAACGCAATTTAATTACCTTTTCGAAGTAATTTTGTCACTTCTGCACTACGTACGTGACAACGCACTAGCGCGCAGCGACATTTGCACCCTCATAATTTCCTTCCCGGCCGCGGCGGCTGCATTTCGATGGAGGCGAAATGTTGAGGCAAGTGTGCTGTGCGATGTCAGTGCACGTTAAAGAACCCCAGGTGGTCGAAATTTCCGGAGACCTCCACTACGGCGTCTCTCATAATAAGAGCCGGTTTTGGGACGTTAAACCCCACAAATCAAGATAATTTCCACGAATAAATGGTAGATCACGCAAGCACACAGACCATACTGATTGTGCAAAAAGAGAAAATAAGATGGGGTCATTTCGTCCGTTCTTCTTGTTCAGGCCTCCCGTCTGCTCGCATCATCAATGGTTCGTTCGTCGCTCGTGTCGCTGCGCGAAGGCACCCAGTCCCGCAGCGCTTCATCAAATCTCGCCAACTTTCTCAGAAGCCCGCAGAAAATTAAAATCACTGCCCCTTTTAGCATGGGAGTACCTTTATTGCACACTAATTAACATGCGTCACAACTTATTCATTGAAAAATCCGCGTTTAAGGCAGCACTTGGCTAATTAATTACTAATATTTAATTATACCTGAGATCTTTTTAAGATGGTCTCAGACGGTAAAGACAACAGTAAACTGTACTAAGATGATTGCATACTCATAATGCATACATGGATTTTTTCAAGCTTGGCTCAAGTCAATTGAAACAGCCTGTAGTATTCAGACTACGCCAGCCTACTATCGTATGTGATATAGCTTTCAATGACAGCGTTTCTATATATTGCATCGGTAGCGAGTGATTCGTGCTATTGTATGTTATACTTAGTACATATAGTAATCTTGAGCAATGTTGTGCCAATTTTTTGGCCAATGTATAAGGTCCATGAAACAGCTTGAACGTTCCTCTGGTCATATAGCGTGGTCTGCAGAGATTTGCGATTGGCTGTGCACGCACGCCACGACCACAAGGAAGTCGTTTTCATGCAAATTTTACATTTGTCTGAACACTGTACTCGTTGTTCACTGCTTGTGTTGTTTCGGCACCAGTGTTGTTATTTGTCTTGTGGTCTTTAGACTATTATTTGGTAAGACACCTTTCGACACCTAATGCGCCAGCCGGTAATTTGAGTCACCCCTGTTTCTTTTTCAGGTCTGCTTCTCTTACGCCTGAAAAAATTGTATTCTCTCACGTCTATTGTGCAAAATTTAAAGATCCTCGTCCGCTTGACCACCACACGAATTCTACCCTGCAAAACGATCATGACGCACAAGAAAAAGTTATAGGGAAAGTTGTAACATCTTCTGAATACCTTATAAAATGGCGCTTTACATAGCAAAGTGTCATTTCATAAGGTATTTGTAGGTATTTAAAAGATACTTGTAGGTCCCAAGTTCTTGTTTAACACATTTGAAAATCCGGTAGGAAGGGCTGTTTCAGGCGTGTTCAGTATTTCATAAATAAAAACTCCTGCTTTGTGTAATTTATACATCGTGACTGTTCGAGGCACACTTGTGTACAAATAATGTACTGATATATTTTTTTTCTGTACAAGTAGAATGACATGTTTAAAGAGTGATTTCCATGTTGCCAAATTTGTATTAGTGCTGTGTTTTGAAATGCAAATTCTGCACTCAGGTCGTTCCTATAAGCAGCGGTAAGCTGCCTACTATGGGCACGAACACGGCCATTTGCTTTAGAAGCATTATTCGGAGCGTGCTTGTTTCAGGAGACCAGAAAATTTTTGAATAGGTAAATATATATTTGGCAAGTTAACTTTCATTACAATTCACAAGTTATATAAACTTAGGGAACATCTCGAACATTGGAACATCAACAGTAGTGAAGCTCTTGCTTTCGTCAGGGCTGTCTAACATAACATTTGTTTTCTGCATATTGTGCCGTGGTTGTGACGGAGAAGGACGCACAATTCAAACCCCTGAGGAATGAACTCATTATCGGATAAGCTTGGCCCCTGCGAAGCCCGGGAATCGCACTGTGCATGTCAGTTGGGCTATTTGGTTTTGCATTACACCTGGTGGGACTGCGCTTTGAGGACGCGGACAAAGAAGAAGACGAAACACACACAGCGCTTTGTCCGCGTCCTCAAAGCGCAGTCCCAGATCCGAGGGTCGCGGGATCGAATCCCGGCCGCGGCGGCTGCATTTCGATGGAGGCGAAATGTTGAGGCCCGTGTGCTGTGCGATGTCAGTGCACGTTAAAGGACCCCAGGTGGTCGAAATTTCCGGACACCTCCACTACGGCGTCTTTCATAATCAGAGCTGGTTTTGGGACGTTAAACGCCACAAATCAATCAATCAAAGCGCAGTCCCATCAGGTGTAACGCACTGTACAACGATAGCGGCGAGAACGAACGTTGGCCCTCGATAAAAACTGACCAGGGGCGAAACGCACCGAATTTTACATATATATGCCTCATAGAACATTCCAGCGTTATCGCTGATGTTCGTGCAAAATGCGGAATCCCCTCACACTTAAGCGTCCGTTAGTGAAAAGTCAGTAGGACAATCGGTAACAATCGCGAAGTTCGCGCAAGTTCAAGCGCACACGA
The DNA here is from genome assembly GCA_013339685.2 of Hyalomma asiaticum. NCBI lineage: Eukaryota > Metazoa > Arthropoda > Arachnida > Ixodida > Ixodidae > Hyalomma > Hyalomma asiaticum. The sequence goes on from CM023481.1 coordinate 88,552,116, forward strand.
TCACACGCGTGCCACACATTGAAAAAGGCAGCAACGGTGAAGCAAAACGAAGCAAGTACGCGTGTCCTTGGCCCTTTCTGAAAAAGCACCGTCCCAATGCTGAAGACAGAGAGAAAACGCATGTGCAAATAAAGTACGAAATAAAGTGCAACAATGCGTTAACTCGCGTAGTAATATTTTCAACGCACCACGTGAACAGCCTCTGCTCATATGCGGCGCCGCGGCGATTTCGAAATGCCGTAGCGTACGACCTCATAGTCCAGCGGGCCAAGGAGTCGGAGTAACTTGTGCGACCCTAAATACTATCGCAAAAGCTTCTCACTGAGTCCACGTCGGCGTATTGGCGTCCAGATCCAAACACGGTCGCCGGGTTCGTATACCCACTGCATTGTCCAAGATTGCGGTGACGACTGCCGAGACTCTGCTGGTTCTTGATACACAGGCGGCCGAGCTGTCGAGCTTCATCAGCGATCTGCAAATAATTGGCAACCACGAGAATGTCTTCGTCGGTGACCGGGGGTGCTATCCTGGACGCTGTCAAATTCCACCATCATGTGAAATGTTGTAATGGCGTCATTTTTGAGCCAATCAGGGAGCCTGTAGCTGCCCTCTGATCCAATCAGAGCTGCCAAGATGGTGAAATTTGACAATATAGCGGAATTTGAAATAGCACCCTGGGTGACGTTCCGCAGCACGGCATCAAGCATCGTTACCAGGCTCCTTCCGTCGCCAGCTTGAACGGCATTAACTGCGTTGTTTCGGAAAGCGTCGTGTTGTATGCGAAGGTCGCGCACAGAATTAATGGGACTGTCTACCGCTCGGACAATTTCTTAAGATTGTGGTAGAAATGGGCAGATCGTGCATCACATTTACGGGAACGAGCACGCTTTCACCGCACAGAAAAGGAATTATGTTTTTAATTTTGCTATGAAAGTGGTGCAAAAAGCACCGCTAGCGACACCCAACAGCGTGTTTGTCAATTTCCAAGCGTACGAGAACCAGCCCACGCAGGCATGCATACTCTGCTGAAAAAGAATTATGCATGTCTTACAAGCGTACTTCACCCTATGAGACACCTTTTTATAGCGTGCAAGAGCAATTCGTTCTTTTTTTCGCTGCTTTTGGGGTGGCGTGGGCGACGCTGCCTTCGAATTCGTCTGCCTATCCAGGCGCGTAGTACTGCGCTTGTCGTGCATGCGACGCTGCATGTTCGAGGCGCACCTCGGCGCGCCGACTTTCCCTCGCCTCGCCTCCTCGTCACCTCTGGAATGTCGACCTTGGAACCGGTTCCTGTTAAGGTCCCTAGATAAAAAGTTCTCAAGGTAGCGACACCCTCCCTTTTCCTCCTCGCTTATTTGCCTGAAGCGCCCCCTAGAAAGTTCAAAGCGTACATAAAAAAAGGCAGTGTTTCCTTAGAGTTATTATGGAGAATGGAAGCAATTATACTTTAATAGAAGGAAATGAGACGTAGAATAAACGGTTACTTAGTTGAACATAGCGGTACACTATAAGAAGAAGCCAGATGTGTGTTGCCCAACTGGCAACGTTGTGCAAGTGCTATATTTTACACCACTAGCCATGGCGTCAATGGCGTCTCGCATCGTACGTCGTAGTCTGGGCCAGACGGGAACGATCGCTTGACTAGGAGCACTGCGATGAAAGTTTTTCTTGAAAAATACGACCATTTTCGCAATCGTGATGACAGGATGTTCCTGAGTGCGTTCATTAAGCACTGCAGCTCTACTCAACCGTACGTACATACTCACAAATATTTGTAACAACGGGCTCGCAATAGACGCGCGTTGCTTTCAACACAAGCCGACAAATCAACTGTCGACGGCGTTGCATGGACGCGTGAAATGTTTCACAGCCACACTTCACGGCGTGCTCCAGTTCGAGCACCACGAGGTATGCTGAAGAGAGCATAACCAACCCGTTTTGCGACTGCAGCCGACAGCACAGCAACCCGGCATTGTTAAAGAACTAGCGAGCAGCATCAACATGCACCGTAGCAAGCTTGGCCGACATGGCGCCAACTGGAACGCTTCTCTTATACAGCGTACGTCTTGGCTAGGATTTTGTCTTTCGTCACGGCCACAATCCGACCGGGACCATAGGCGCATGCGCACTAGTTTTGAACCTTTTTGCAGAAAAATAAATGTCACCACCAACCACTAACAACGTCACGTGCAAGGAATGCACCAATCAAAGACACGGATGACGGAGAAAAAGAAGGAGTGAGGTCGCGATGTAGCGCAGACGATTGGAAGGTGAAGCCCTGACGAATGCAGCATGGCGTCAAGCACCGTTGCCAAGATCCATCTGTGGCCCGCCTTGAACGGCCACACTTGCGTCGTTCCATGCACCGGCATGTTATAAGCGAAGGTCGCGTACGGAAGGGTGGCATTCCACGTCTTGTGTAAGACGTCAATGTGCACTTGGGACGATGGTCTTATTTAGACACTCGGTAAGGCCATTCGTCTGCGGGTTTAGGCAGTGGTCCAGCGGCTTACCCATGCTTTAAACGAATCACGTGACGTCGCTTTCTAATTTTGCTTTTTCTCGATGCAGAACGTGACCACACACGTTTACAAGATGGTACTTTCTACAACGCTACATTTCACATACAGCACAGACATTTCAATGATACACGTTTCATACGGCCGCACACAAAACGCGAACGGACAGACCAAATCCAACTCGTGTAGACATCCTTAATGCGAAGCGCCGAATTTTACACAATCGTGGCGTCTGGGGAAAGTTCGTGGCGTTCTGGGGAAAGTGTTTTGACGTACCTCCATGACCTAAAGAAGGATGGACATACATGTGGCAGCGGGCTTGTGCTGCGCTGCGATCGAGCAGACGTTCGGATGAAGTTGTGTGGGCGAAACAAGGGTGCGTTGCCCGCCGGCGTACGACTGTGTGTATATCTGTAAGTGCTCTTTTACAATAGGCATGTTTAGCCATTCGATTTGAGCCGGATTTCCGTGACGTTCGACTCAAATGCCGCTATCAACATCGACTCAATAGATGTCATTTTGTGTGGCTGATTGCCCAGTAAACGCATGGATAACGCCAATCGCCACGTGACGCTTGGAAAAATGAAGTCAGCGAGCGTTACACGCAGTCGTTAGGTGACCCTTTCAAAGGTGAATAACGTCATTGGCCGAGCGAAGCGTATGAGTTCCCTTTACCGAGGTTGCCATCACCACAAGTTTGTCTGCTTCCTTTAATGTTGTGTGATTTGATAGTAAGCTAAGGGGCCGTTTTTATGACTAATAATAACATGAATGACCCTTATGGCCGCCATGGCACCGCAATAATAGGTGATAAACGGCATGGCGCCGTTTATCACCTATTAGGTGATAAACGGTATATCACACCTGTAGATGTCAGTGACGGATGGACTGCTATAAACCGCGACGCCAGAGCCATCTCCGGCGTCTAATATGAACGACGAACTCATGCTTCTGCGCTAAAATCCATCACTCGCGCATAACTCGTGTGGATCTCACGTTCTAGTAATCCCAGGTGAATAACCGATCTGTGACAGACTCACCGCACGTTGAGGTGTCCATTTCACCGATGACGGCACCGAACTGAAGTCAGTAGAGCATCCCCTATGGAACCGTTAGCATGAAACGGGTAAAACGCAACCGATAAAACTCACGACACACCTAGAGCTCGCCGCAGCACGGCACATAAACCGACGTGCGCATGCACGCGCGAGCTATTGAGAAATTCCATAGCCCACGCAATTGCCGACCCCTAATGAGGCAGAATGTGGAGGAACAGTTCTCCACATTCGGTTGCCGCAAGAGGGCGCTTCGTGTAAAATTTGCCAGAAGGCCTGAAGAACTCGCCGGTCTGACCTCCATTCTCGCTTGATCCTGCGTATAAACTTAGCCGAAATTTTAGCAGCCTAGCACCAAAAGCTGACTTAAGGTAACGTTACAGATTTTTGTTCCTCACCCAGGTACTGTACCGAACCGGCTAGGCGACTGCTGTTTGCTACTCCGTTCCAAAACGATGCTAATAAATATCATCATAACCATCACGTCCGTCGTCGACAATACTAGCTAGGTAATAGCACCCGAGCTCGAAGCTCCTGATTGTTGTTGACTGCATGCATCGGAAGCAATTTCAGAATAGGAATACGTTGACGTTTTAGACACAGCTTATTATGTGTCTTGGAGTCGTTGTCGACTGACGGTGGCACCGTCAGTATATAGACCCCACTGAAGCCTGTGTAACGCGATTTCTTAAAGCTCACCAAGATATCTTCTCCTGGCCTGAAGAATACCATGTGTCCACTTGGTGCGTCCTTTACCGACACCATGCTCTCTTGCCTTGGAACATTTATTAATTTTCAAAAAAGTGTGTAGTTTCTGTGCAGTCTTCCGTACACCCTTAGTACGATAACCTTGAGTTTATTTTATAGGTACACAAAATAGTGAAAATATGCTCCTTTACTAAAGGTTAAAGTGCTCTAACCTTTAGTAATTAAGGAGCATATTTTCACATTTTTGTGCACCTTTAAAATAAACAAAGGTTACCGTGCTAAAGGTGTATTACTTGGCTTGATATCAGAACTGAATAATGTTGACCAACCGTTAGCTACTTGATCTTTTAACAACGTAATAAATGTACGTGAGCTGCTATGTCTCATGCCACATAAATAGAATTCTCCAGCCTCAAAAACCGTTGCCGTTAGAGACACTTGCGGATGTTTTGCTTTCATACTTCCGGAAGGTCCGCATTTATTGTCCGTTGTTCACTTGCTTTTCCTTCAGGCCTCCATGGTACTTGACGCATCCTTGCGCTACTACTACGCCGGCGCCTTCCTTATCTGCGTCTCGCTCGCGACCTTCCTTGTACTCTACAGCGGAGACCGACCGATAGCCGCCGAACTTCCCCCGTGGTTCTCGCAAAGCACCTCCACGAATATCACTTCGCGGACGCTACAGCACAGGCCCGTCATCATATTGTTCTGGACGCCTACGTTCGGCACTTGGCGTGGGCCGCTCTCGAACTTCTATAGCGGGCTCGTGCACTACAACAGCTGTAGCGTCCCTTGCTTCCTGACCAGGAACAGGTCTCTGATCGAATCTGCGGACGCCGTCGTCTTTCACGACAGAGATGCCAACGCAGATGACCTTCCGAGGTAATAATATTGCGGGGACTGCTACCCAACATTAAGCAGCAGCTAGCCAACCTTGGCCAGTGCTGGTGTCCCGCGTCCTGCCTGTACCGGCATTTTATAGCAATGCCTTTTCCAATGCTAATGCTTCTTGTGTTGTGTGCTTTGCCAGTGATCGGACACTGGCCTACCCACATTTTGTCGGCGGGACCAGGTAGCCCCGGCAGAGGATGTTAATAACAGCATAGAATCAAGCCTATAGCACATCTCTGGTAAGTGCTGTATCTTCGGCAGGTATTTTGTAAGCGAACCGATGGTGACTGAATCGGTTGGCGCGGTGGTCTCGTAACCCGCAGGTCGGTATTTTGTAGCGATCAGAGGCATCTCCCTCTTTATTTGCCTGTAATGGCTTCCGGGCGGAGTATTCGCTCAAAATTAGTTTATCTTCTACGTATTATTTCGCATTTATATTCTGCCTACTTTATATATATGCCGGCAGATTTGTACATCGTGCACAGCGAAGAACCACCTTAGAAAAGAACGTAAGGCTTTTAGTGGCGCACCTGAATGAATTTGATTGTGGTCGTCAGAACGGAAAAAGTGGTGCCTGAAGGCTCATGCGAATTTACTCTGGACGCGTTCACTGATGGTAGAATTCGATGTTAATGTGCACGTTCGGAAGCAAGTTACGGAGCCGTACTTTCGCAGCGGAAGGCACAAGCAAGCAAAAAAAGAAAAAAAGGGATCCTGTAGACGGCTTTGGTTCGGCGTCAACAAAAGGTTAGCAAGCGAAAGATCTCTCTAACACTCCAGGCAAGCACCAGTTGGCGTTTTACTGCAGCAGCTTGGAACAAATCCAGCAGTAATGCAGCTCCACTAACGTGAAACCTGAGGAGGTGCGAAGCACGCAGTGATGCACCGGTCAACCGCCGCTAATGGGCAGTGAGAAGCAGAAGAGTGGATTTGTTTCAACTACATGTCATTTTATTATACTATCGTCAGTTGCGTAGCCAATGCCAGTTAATGTATTGTTCCTTTTATTAGACCATAGCTTGACTGCTTTCTTTATCGTGTTGGCGACGCCGACAGCAACGCCGGCAGTCCGAGTGCATAGTTTTGACCAGTTGCCGTGACGGCGACGACATGAAACGCTGACAGCCCGAGTTCGTGCCTAAAACTATCATCATCATTAGTCCTGGTCCCTCGAAGAGTGCGCGGGCAATACTTCTACGCAATGCCCAATATGCGGCGTTCGCACGCGTGCTCCTTTATTCTGTTGCTTTACCGTGACGGGCGACGACTACGACGAAAGGAGACGCCGACAACCCTAGTGCCTCCCCCCCTCCCCTTACCGTAGGGTGCTTCGCGCCTAATTCGGCAAACAAACGGGAACTCCAGAATCCGTTTCGGATGTTGAGTTAGGCAAGAGTTCATGTGTAGCAGGCCTCTCAGCGAGATGGATCCCTTGGAAATAGGTATATTGCAATTGAATTCCATTGCGTGCACAGTGGCGAAAGGAAAAGTGTGGTGCCTAGGTCGAACGCTCCAAAAGCTGGGACAAAGCTCGTGAACTTCTTAGAGGACTCAAAGATACCGGAAAAACATTAAACTACATCAAGTTGGTGCCTGCATCGCTATTATTAACGAGCACTATGGGTTGCATATTTCCTGTATCTTCTACTTGTTGCTATATTTGTCACTATGGACATGTCCGTTGGTTAAGGTGCAGCAATTAAGAGACAGTCTGCAATCAGATGTATGCGCTATGTGATCATGTTGAACTTGACTGTGTGGACGGTGCTGATGTGGGAACATTTCTAATATATGAATTTCTCGTTTAATGGACAGTTGTACTGGAAAAGTGACTCTATATCTGTGATGCGATCTGATGTGATATGTGTGTCCGCGCCCGAGTGCTTGTATTCATTCACTTTGATGAACAGTTCAAAACTCTGTGATATGTAAGCCACCCGTAAGAGAAGAGGAGTAGCCGGCGCCGCACATGGGCACCAACTTCTCCTTCAATTACATTTATTTAAAAAAAGCTATTTGCAATGGCTTCAATATTTCTTAGGAGCAGATGAAGCGCTAACGCGCCACGTGGAATGAGAACACAACATTGTTTGCATATGCCGCAGAACAAAGGCAGGAATAACGCACGTATGTCCATCACAAATCTACATGCTGCTTCACTCAGAGCGTGATGGTTGGATAAATAAAAGCTTTACTTCTAAAAAAAGGGAGCTGAAAAATTGGAGAAAAGGAGGTTTACTTGCAGTCGTTGGATGACGACTATATCCAACGACTATAGTCATCCAACAGCAATAGTCGTTGGATGACGACTCAGCTGTTTCAAAGGGGCGAGTGTCGTCTGACTATTCTGGCGAAGTGCAAGTTTTGTTTCGTGGGGCGGGCACTGCCGAAGGTTTGTCAGCTTTCCTTTTTCTTTTTCTAATATGGTGCGATAGTAAGCTGGGCGGGGTAGTTATTTCTTTTTTTAAATGACTACCAGTAACGTGAGGTGCCCTTGCGAAGCACACGCTGTTTTTGTATTCGAGGATCGATGCAGTCGGTAGGCCTATACCATACTGATCTCTTCGCTGGCTTGGGGGCAGCTGTACCGCAGTGCATGGTGTAGGAACCGTTTCTCTAGAGTATTTACAAAACTTTACCCCTTTGAGGCATGGACATAGGGGATCATCGCCTTAAACGAGGAAGTGTAACCCCTCCCCCCCTCCATATTATTAACTGTGTAGTAACAAAGAAAAGAAAAGCAAGAAAGAAAGAAAGAAAGAAAGAAAGAAAGAAAGAAAGAAAGAAAGAAAGGAAGAAAGAAAGAAAGAAAGAAAGAAAAGACACAGGTAGGACATTCAGCTGGTGGAGGACAGGTTTTTTTCTTGACCTTCATGGTTCGGGGGCCTAATATGACGCTTGAAATAATAGGAATTTACCACCAAACCGCTGCTAGACATTTTAGGGGCGAAGCTCCTTATGGCATGACCTGGGCGGTTCTCGGTTGTCGATGCATCCTGCGTAGCCAGTAGCGTCTCCCTTAGCATACAATAGCATACAATAGATGGCGCTGTCCCATAGAGATGCATGCCAACTGCAGTTGGGTGGCGATACACTAGATGGCGCTGTACGCATTCTGTGTCTTCATCTCCATTTCTCGTCTCGTTTCCGAGAGGGCGCTGTCCCATAGACATGCGTACAATATGGAGGTTGGGTGAAGGTACGCTAGATGGCGTTGGCGGTGCAGTTGCTCTCCGATTGGCTGCTGCGCTCCTCTCATTCTCCTGAATCGTCGCCGTACGTGTCGGATCGCGCTTGGTGGACCATGGACGATGAGAAAAAAATTCCGAACGTTCTGTCCGAAGCGCGGAATCGAACCAGGGACCCCTCGCTTCCGAACGCGCGGCGCTAGCCACTACGCCACGAAGCGCACACAGACACATGCACCACGATGACAGTAAATACCCAACATTAATGAAAGACTGCGCGTTTCTAACGCGTTTGTGCTGGCGCGTTACGGCCCATGTAAGAAGCTGGTGTAAGACGCTTTGGCCTCTCCGCCTTATACTCTCTCAGCAGTCATGTGATGGCGTCGGCAAACGCGGTGCGCGTTCCGGCCTGTGTAAGGGGCTGCGTAAGACGTCTTTACATGATGATCGACTGGGCGAATTACACGGAAGGTTCACGGTTTACCGATGATTCCCTCCGGAGCTTCGCCCACTCATCGTCATTCACCCCGTGGATATGCTGTGATTTTTTTTTCATAAGAAATAAAGGAGTTATTATTTTTTTAGATGCGAAGCAGCTCTTTGACTAGCCTCTGTAACGCTGTCCCTCCCAAGTCCCTCCGTCCGCACAAACGCGAGGCAACGCACTTCCCTCGGCGCAGGTGTTGGTGCGGTGCCAAGTGGGTCACGCCGCAGCTGGGCGTTGACGTCACGCTCCCCTCGCACGCTCCCCTCGCACGCTTCCCTCGCAGGTAGGTGCGCGCGTACGTCACTCTCTCCCTCACCCGCCGGAGCGCCCGCAGCTGCCGGCTCCAACGCCCGCTCGCCTTCCGTGTCTGCGTTTCAAACACGTTTACACCAGTACACGCTACACCGAGTTTCGCTTCAAACTGTTCTTCCAGCACCCGCGTTAGCGCCGTTCAACCCGTGACGCCACCCGTGAGCAACGCTGCTGCTTCGCATTCCATCAGGGTTCGGGGAGATGGTCCAAGTTTTTTTTTTCGATTTGCAGCCTTTGATAACGATATTGCATTATTACTGTAAAATATACAAGCCCTGCCATATGAAAATGCGCGGGCATTTTACAGCCAAACACACGCAAAATACGCACAGTGTGAAAGCGACGGCATCGCGCTATCCTTATTTACGCTGTCGTGCAGCACAGTTTACAAAGAGCACTCGGGAATACAAAGATCAGTGTTTTCGTATTCAATATTCGTTGGAACATGTCAACACCGACACCTTTGTAGGCCTCTACGCCTCTAATTCAGCAAAGAATTCAGCACGAAGAAGATGAGAGAGAGAGGAGAGGGTTGTAACAATATGTTCTGGCTGTGTTAATTTATTTAAAGGAGTTCGCACTTGATGATGATATTCGTCTTGATGAACAACGATAGTGACATGAAATGACGGAACTGAGCCCGCCAAAGATGTCAAGGTGAAAAAAATTCACAGCATATCCACGGGGTGAATGATGATGAGTGGGCGAAGCTCCGGAGGGAATCATCGGTAAACCGTGAACCTTCCGTGTAATTCGCCCAGTCGATCATCATGTAAAGACGTCTTACGCAGCCCCTTACGCAGGCCGGAACGCGCACCGCGTTTGCCGACGCCATCACATGACTGCTGAGAGAGTATAAGGCGGAGAGGCCAAAGCGTCTTACACCAGCTTCTTACACGGGCCGTAACGCGCTAGCACAACGCGTTAGAAACGCGCAGACTTTCGTTAATGTTGGGTATTTACTGTCATCGTGGTGCATGTGTCCATGTGCACTTCGTGGCGTAATGGCTAGCGCCGCGCGTTCGGAAGCGAGGGGTCCCTGGTTCGATTCCGCGCTTCGGACACAACGTTCGGAATTTTTTTCTCATCGTCCATGGTCCACCAAGCGCGATCCGCCACGTACGGCGACGATCCAGGAGAATGAGAGGAGCGCTCCCCGCGCAGCAGCCAATCGGAGAGCAGCTGCACCGCCAACGCCATTTAGCGTACCTTCACCCAACCACCATATTGTACGCATGTCTATGGGACAGCGCCCTCTCGGAAACACGACGAGAAATGGAGATGGCGACACAGAATGCGTACAGCGCCATCTAGTGTATCGTCACCCAACTGCAGTCGGCATGCATCTCTATGCGACAGCGCCATCTATTGTATGCTATTGTATGCTAAGGGAGACGCTACTGGCTACGCAGGATGCATCGACAACCGAGAACCGCCCAGATGATGCCATAAGGAGCTTCGCCCCTAATAAGGAGGCAGTTGAAAAGCACATAAATAGCATTTGTATTCCTACATACATGGCAAGCAACGAGAGTTCTAGACAGCTAACAGAGTAGACTACCACAGGTACCAATGCAAGCAGTGAAGAAACGAAAGAAGGCAACCAGTGGCAGCCCCGCTACGGTGGTCTAATGGCTATGGCTTTCGGCTGCTGATCTGGAGTCGCATCCCGGCCACGGCTGCATCATTTCGATGGAGGCGAAATGTTGAGACCCGTGTACTGTGCGGTGTCAGTGCACGTTAAGAATGCCAGGGGGGCTATCGGAGATGGCATTTTAGCGAGAGCGTTCGGAATCGCCGCACGCGATTGGGCAGCGCCGCTCCGCTGTCGTCATCCGCGAGGCGTGCCCACGGGACACCTACCTATAACCACATTAGAGAAGAGAAACTGTACCGTTGACAGTGCAACGAAAAATAAAAGTAGCGGTGGCGTCCTAAACTAAGATACACGATCAAGAGATGGCACTGCATGTACTATCATCATTATTGTTTAGATGCAACATGTTTGTTTTGTTTTTGACGCCTACGCCTTCTGGCCTTTATTGAGAGCCCCTAGCAGGAAAATTTCAAACTAAAATATGGGGCTAGGTTAGTAGTTCCACTCTACGCGCAACTTGATGGAACGCGCCGCGGCTGGTTTTTTTCGCCACCTGTAGCGACTTGTGGAACGTTGAACCTTCCGGGGCCCCGAGATTTCGGTGTCGTCAAATTGACGTCAGTTCCCTGTCAATCATTTTCAAACCGAGCGTGTCGTCTGCTACGCGGAGAACGATTCCCGAGGCCGCTCGCTCAGCGAACGGTTTGCGAACGATTTACGAACACTTTGCGAACACCGGCCGCGGCAGCGGCTCCGCTTGGATTGAAACGGCGGCTGCGGCTGCGCAATGTTGCGTCACAGAGGGAAATGGCGGTCCACTTGGGCGCTGAGTCCTCGCATTGTCGTCGCTGAAGTAGGACGCGGAGCAGCTGGAGGTTCGCGATGTATTTGAGGATTTGACAGGAAGTGAATTCCGGCGTCAATTTCGCCTGTCGAAGCGAACAGTACGTTGGCTGTGCGCCGAACTTGATCCCGAGAGAGAGAACAACTTTATTTTAGGAAAAAAAAAATCCTCGCCGCCACTGCTCGTCTGATAGCCTGGAGTTGTTTCTCCAGGCTTGAGTCGCGGTGAACGGTATCCCACGCTCCAGGCGAGGGAATGGTCAAGAGATCGGAAATCGGGTGCCAAAGAGCCCGTGGAATTTCGACGGAGAGAAAAAAGCTGCGCATGTTGATGTTCTTTAATTGCTCCTGGAAGTTTCCAGCGCGCTGTCGGTAGTGAAGAGTTTGTCGGGCTTTCACAGTTGGGGTGCACCTCCAAAAACGCGAGAAGGAGCTCCCTCTGCCTCTGAGCACCCGCGGGCCGAGATGCACGTTTTTGTGCGAGGACATGGCAGCAGCAGACGACGACACGAAATTTAGATATGACGCCACTTACGCGCACGCTTCTTGTTTTTCGCGCCCGCGACACCGCTTAGCGAACCTGCAGAGAACGATATTGATGCTTAACAGCGTGTTTACGTCTGAGAAGAAGAAAGCACCGTTTTTAAAAGGAGCAGATTTCTTAATTTCTCAGGAGAAACATTTTGGCTTTCAGAAGCAGACGACAAACGGAGTACGTCATCATCCGAGGAGCGCGCCGCTTCCCCATTGGCCGCGCCGGCCGCGCTCCTCCCATTCTCAAAGCATTGCTCAAAGCTATCGCGGACCACCCACTTTTTGACGTCAGTGTTCGGAAAGCGTTCTCGAGCGAACACCCGATCTCCGATAGCCCCCCAGGTGGCCGAAATTTCCGAAGCCCTCCACCACGCCGTCTCTCATATCGTGGTTTTGGCATCCACGCGAGCCTTGCAGATTTCATGGAAGGTGATAACTTGTTTGTTCACTTCTGTACGTGCGTTGTCTTCTCTACAGGGTCCAAGTTTAGGCCACATGGAGCTCTGTTACACAGGGAAAAAAGTTAAGGCAATGAATGCAGCGACACACAGACAAACCATGAAGGCCAAGAAAAAAAGACTATACCCTGCGCAAGCTGGATATCATACCTGTCTACTTTTTTATTGCTTTTTGTTTGCTAGTAGGACCACGATGATTCGATACAGCCGCCTACTAACCTAAAGCTTTAAACACAAGAAATAGGTGCGCAGGAGACGGCACATACAAAGTAACATGCACACTATGCGCTTACGAACAACCTATAGACTCTTTCACCGGCGGGTTTCCGAAGACCTGTGTCACCAAACCCGTGCTGTGAAGTACGGGACGCAATCGCCGGGAAAGATCCCAAGGACTAACTTATTAATCCCCCGGAAATAATCCCACGAAAGTTTGGACAGTAAGGTTCTTGGTCCTCTTCAGCACACTAGGAAAACGCCAGCTGTGGTTCAAAGACCGAGTCAGCGCCAAGGGTGATCAAACTAAACAAATATATCCTCATCAAATAGGCAGTTACACAGAACGTACACAAACACGGCTTTTACAAACTCAAACACAGATGGGTTACAAAGTTACACAAGGCCAACCAACACGAACAAGCTCATGCACTGCAACAAAGAACCAAACAAAAGAGTCCTATTCACCAAGACACTCGGGCGTCTTCTCAGTTCAGCTTGCAGGTGGCTTGTCGGCTGGCTCCCGGAACGGAGTCTGAGTCACGCACGACTTCTTGCTTCTTCTTTTACTTGCAACTCTTTACTCCCCCTCGCGGCCCGTGTCCGACTGCTTATATAGCCCTGGGAAGGCGCGCTAGAAGTTTCTGCGGGTACCATGTGACTCAAAGCACACACACAGTTGGGAAGCATCCCGCCCATTCTAGGTCCTTCTTCGTTGGGGCGGTGCCTCTTTCTCTCTCTCACTGCCCGAGGAGCGTCGGTGTGTACTCTCCGCCTCCCCTCTCTCCCTACGTCTGTCCCGCGCGCGCTCTCGCCGTAAAGATTCCACAAAGCTCTCGCCTTTTGGAGACGCGGCGTCACCTTGGGCGGCGCGGCGTGACCGCGCGCGCCGCTTGTTGTTTTGTGCCTTCCCTCTAGTTCGACGCCGGGTCCCTCGTCGAAATAGGCACTATTTTCTGACAACCTGAAAACCAGTCCGCGCCCCTAGGATGCTTCCGGTCGCTGGGGTCCCCAAGCGCTGCGATCCTGCGTTCTATTGTTGTTGTCCTCACCCCCAGCAAGAGTACAAAGGGACGCAAGCACTTGCCCCTCGCCGGAAGTAGCCTGGGGTATGCGAGGGACGCGTTTGTTTGTAAACAGTGAAAGGGTCTATACCTAACAGTCGTGTAAACGAACTAAGTTAAAGTTTACCTTTGGAGAAATTCAAAGGCTGAACAGACATTGAAAACCATGTATTTCGCTTTAGACCATGTCTCACCGTCTGAAAAGCCGAAAAAATGAAATGTTCAATGCAGGAAATGACAGCACGCGTCATACAGCACATGATGCCAGTGGTGTAACTAGATAGCACGGCACCCATGGCAAATATATTTGTGCACACCTCATTATTATTATTATTATTATTATTATTATTATTATTATTATTATTATTATTATTATAGTAGTGGTAGTAGTAGTAGTAGTAGTAGTAGTAGTAGTAGTAGTAGTAATACCTGCATGCAGAAAAGGCCTCCTGGCTCTTTTGAGCAAGCGAATGAGCGATTTCTTGATCGATTGTTCACTACAGTGGACTGCAGCCGTCTTGCACATCCACGAATAGTACCATGCACCAGACGTCCACAAGGTTAGAGTGAAAGAAGAAATAGATCTTGCCGGTCACCCATTTCCACCTAGCTTTACACGAAATATGCGAAGTTAATAAACTACTTACGACTATACAAAAGAGAACCATGAAGTAAGCATATAAACATTTCGTTTTTTGCTGGATTACCATGAAATAGATTGTTCAAAATTACTTATTGCGCACGTTAAATATGCACGCTCTGCCCGTATTTTTTAATCAATGCTAACGATGCGTTCGAGAACGCGTTCCGGCAAACCCTCTTGTCTCCTCGTTGTCGCATATTTTAGCCTTTTGTGACGCCCGTTCCGATGTTGTTCGTGAACAAATGTTGTCAAGCAAAATGCATTTAAACGCTTTATTTCGTGTATTTAGGTGGAAATACCTAAATGCACTTTGCTAAACAGTCAACTCACTATACTGTATCCTCGACCACTATCTTTAGGTCGAGTGACGCTCGTAATTCTAGCTTAATTCTGTAGGTCAACCCCCTGGAAAAATACCACGCTCCGAAGGGCGTGTACCAATAGTGTGAGGAGCGCCTACTAACACCCACTGGGACGAGATCGGAGATCGTTATTTGCGAACGCGGGCGGTTGTTCGCTCTTCACTGCATCTCACTTGCCGGGCTCATGCTTATAACTCGTAAGCAGCGTGGTGTGGCCACGTTTTTGCTTGGTGAAATTTTCTCTGCAAGCGTTTAAGCTTACGAAACGAAAATTGTTCGTTTTTAGAGAACAGTCGTATTCATTTGAAGGCGAAAATATTTCGGTTTTTAGTATATTGTCTAAAAGAAGACAACAATACATGCTAGTCAATCTTTGGGATGTGCACCGGTTTGCTCTCATCCTCCTGTTATCGCATACTTTATGGGTCTCCCCGTCATTAAACAGTACCCACTCAAGCAAAGCAGTGAGCAATCCTGGAAGCCAGCGCCACACTCAGTCCCGCCAAATCCTCAGCGCGCACAACGAAAGCCACGCCCCAACTTCGTGGCGTTGTAGCAAGCGAACGCGTTGTGTTCCGAACAAAGATCTCCGATCGCACCCCTGGGCTGGCCACGTGAACAACCAAATGTTTGTACAGAAACAATCACCTGAACCACACACTCACTCATATAACCGAAACTAACCAACTAAAAGCGACGCTGAGCTCTGACCATCGACCCTCGGGCGCTCTCTTTAAAACGTGTCCACACGATGCGCGCCGAAGTATACCTAACGCGGACAAAATCCCCCCCCTTCCCCGTCTGGCGCGCACATTACAAAAGGAGCTTTCACTTTCTCTTCACACATTTCCGCCGTCGTTGACGCCATAGGCTCATAACGAATGGGAACTTCACTGCGTACCTTGGGCTGTACAACTCCTCCAGACGCGACGGTGCGCCTTTTTGTATCATATCTGGCCCCACGAATGTCCCCGGACAACTAGAGAGGAATCCGGCGGCGTCACAAGGCGCCCTCGGCGCCACTCGATCCCACGAGAAGGTGCGGCTTGCCGCAAAAGGACATGACAACCTTTCCGTGGGGCGCTAGTGCCCCGTGTGTGTCCAATGTCGTCCCAACAAGCCCAAACTGACACTCTCTTCAACAGCGACTTTTGCGGCTGCGCCTCCCCGCTACGGTCGCATAGCCCCGCTGCCATTTCTTCCCCCTCGGGCACATGCTGGGCGGTCCCGGCTCGGCGCCCTCCCAAGTGGCGCGAGGAAAACTTGTACCCCTGCCTCCCTACACTCGCCATCGGAGCGTGGGGAACTCGTTCGAAAGCCAGCCCTGCAGGAGTTGTGCCCAACTCGGTGGCAGTTGCGAGCTTGCTCCTTCCTCCTTCCTTCTTCCCTTTGTGTCCTTGTGTGTTTTATGTTATAACAACAACAACAACAACAACAACAACAACAACAACAACAACAACAACAACAACAATAATAATAATAATAATAATAATAATAATAATAATAATAATAATAATAATAATAATAAAGCCTTGCTGATAAGGTTCCTTTCACGTTTTACCTTGTTAAGAAATTCGTCGTGCATGACGGAGGGACACAGGGATGGTCAGATTTCTCATTGAACTTGAAATCGGGTAATAAGTTATGCACGTCATTTGCTTTTCGTCAAAATTCTCGCAGCTTGATTGTGGAGAAAATGAAGCTAGTTCATTCACCTAGATATTTTTACTCTATCCAAAAATCCGCGGCACATGTACTACAGGTTTGTCGTATATTGATTCCATTACAGGCAGTATACAGCAGTTCCACGTCCTTGGCAAAGAGCGCGGCGTTACAAAAGAGGGAGAATTTTTCGGTGCTTCCCATATAACGTACTTAATGAGTTCGGAGCCTATTGCTGTTCCTGTTCCTAAACTCTTTCTTTCTCTTGGCACCCTTTATGCAGATGCAAACATCTACAACTCTTTCTTTCCTGCAGATACCGAACCAAGTTCCAGCGATGGGTCTACTGGAACATGGAGGCACCCCCAAACAGCCGTGCGAGGCAAATGTTCAGAATCAGGGACGTATTCAATTGGACCTACACTTACCGCCTCGACTCAGACGTACCGCATCCGTACTTCTCCGTGCGTCCCTGCGGCCGTCACAGTACGGCGCCACAACCCGAAGGAAAGCGCACGTTGTCGACTCACAACCGGTCCAAGCTAGTCGCCTGGGTCGTCAGCAACTGCCGGACCTCGAGCCGCCGCGAGGATTACGTTGCGGAACTTAGGAAGCACGTGACGGTAGACACGTTCGGTTCTTGTGGAAACCTAAAGTGTCCGCGCAGAGAGGAGTGCTTCGCTCGCCTGGCAGAAAGGTACTACTTCTACTTGTCGCTAGAGAACGCCGTGTGTCCGGACTACGTCACGGAGAAGCTCTACAACGCGCTCCACTACGGCATGGTTCCCGTGGTAATGGGGACCTTCTCGGATTCCTTGGTGCCTCCCGGATCGTACATCGACGCGCTTAAGTTCACCTCGCCCGAACATCTTGCCGGGTACCTGAAGGAGCTCGCCTCCACTCCAAGCCGTTACGAGGCCTACTTTGCCTGGAAGAAGAAGTACGAGATCGTGCGTCACGCCTTCATGGATCACTGCATGCTGTGCGATGCACTCTCCGCTGCTGGCCCGGAGAAACGCAAGGGCTACGATGACATTGTGGAGTGGTGGCACGGCAGTGGATCCATCTGCAAACAGTGGAATCCGTCGACCAAGACTGGTTTAATTCTGGTAGAATAATATGGATCTTGGTCTCCGACGTAGCCTTCCGGACCCGCTATGACAGCTTAGCGGCCAGGAGTTGGCTTGCGAAGGTCGAGGTCACGGAATCAAATCCCGCGGCTACGACGGCCGCATTTCGATTTGAGCGAAATTCAGAAAACACCCGTGCACTGAGGTTGGGGTGCACGTTAAAAGAGGCACAGCTGGTAAAAAGTGCTTCGGAGCCCTCCACTACGGAGCGTGCCTCATAATCATATCTGGTTTTGGCACGTAAAGAGCCATCAATTATTTAATTATACTATTAACGTTGCCTTTCAGGCTCGCAGCGGGCGACGCGGTCCTCAGTCACTCTTGCGAATAGGAGGATTTGACTACCCACCGCGGTCTATAAGCTTGGCGACTAAGTTGTCACGCTGCTAAACTGCAGGAGGCAGGCTCCATTTCCGGTCAAAGCGGGGGCATTTTGATCGTGGCGGGATGCAAAAAAATGGCATATACTCTGATTTAGGTGTGCGCGCTAAGGACCACCAGGGTATAGATAAATTCCCCGCTATGTCGAGCCTCAGAAAATCTTGGTGTGATTTTACACTTAAAAGCCCAGAATTTGATTATTTTAGCTTACCGTCTAGAGAAAGTTCACTGTAGAATGCAGGGGGACGAGTATTTTGAGTTTTATGTTATCTATGACAGCACCACGCACAAGAAAAAGAGAAGGAAGGGGTCATCCTTATGTCTTCATTTCGTGCAAATAAGCTCGGTTATCGCGAAGTTTGGCTGCCTAAAAATGTTATTCAGTCGCCACCTATCGAGAGAGCGTCAGGATAATTTGGTATGAAGGCTGCTGCGGTGCGCTCCTCGTAGGCTTGATATCTCGAGGCCATCCCCCTAAAGGATCGTAAGCATGCTTTCCAAACAAATGAAGCCTTGTGACTCGTAATGGGCTGCTGCAAACGCAGAACACTTTGCACACGCCCCGTATCTTCGCAAAATATGGACCATGTGGTCGTTAGGATCCGTAGGATTCGCTGAGTTGCTTTAAGTACGAAGCACTTTAGGGGCCCGGCTTGTCGTCCATCTATCCATCGCATGATAACGCTCAAAATCAAGCTGCAAAAATTCGTCGTACAGAAGGCCAACATTGCTGAAAAGCAGCTCGAAATGAACTAACATCATTAAAAATAATATATCTACATCAATAAGTAAGAATCGATAGCAATAAGTGACTGAAAATCGCGAGACACTCTTCTGCAACTTCCCAAGGACAACCCTACACATACACTGTCTGACTGGACATCCTCCAGGATTGGTCCACAGTGTCTGTAAACGGGACAGAAAGAAAAAGAGAATGCATAGTTGGTGAAAACCGGTTCAGCGTAGGGATTGATATGGTCCTGCGGAAATCGCCGGCGCATCATTGCTTCGCACTTTCCCAGGTTTAAACGCTAGTGTAGTTGTATTAGCGCTGGATATGAACTAGCGCACAAAGTAGCAACAGCACCTTTAGGCACGCTGCACGCTTCTAAACACACACACACACACACACACACACACACACACACACACACACACACACACACACACACACACACACACACACACACACACACACACACACACTGAATTTTCAAAAACAACACACAGTAACGAGCTTACCATCATTAAAATGCCCTAGCGGTACAATGACGACTTCCGTGAACGAATCGGCTCGCCTCCTACTAGACACCCTAATTGCCGAGGATAGCCCCCTAACTGACACCCCGATTCATTACCAGATGCGCGAAATTCGCAAGTCCGAGTACCCCTGGCAAATTTTAGATCTTCCTTTCTCTCACAACGAAATCGAATATGCTGTAATGTTAATTAACACACAGTCGGCACCAGGATTGGATAATTTAACCGGAATATTTGTAAAGCAACTTTATCAGTTACATCCACAATTCTTTTATTTTATCTTCAATACAGCCCTAGAATAGGGCATTTCCCTACACCATGGCGTAACGGTAAAATCACTTTCATCCTAAAACCTGGAAGGCCCCCTCAGGATCCAAAATCATACCGACCTATTGTAATGAATTCGATATTCGGTAAAGTGCTGGAATGACTACTAAATTCCCGTTTATACTATTTCCTCCATACCAACCACCTCATCGATGAAAATCAGTGTGGCTTCACCAAGACACGCAGCGCAGCACTAGCTCTTTATCAATTACGACAATACCTAGAGTACTATAAATCCCGCAAAGAACCAGTCCTCCTCATCTCTTTAGATTTTGTCGGGGCCTTTGATAGTGTCTGGCATATAGCTCTGCTCAACTTCTTTAGAAAACACCGATGCCCGAATAACCTGTGCCTTCTACTGCAGTCGTTTCTCACAAACCGCACCATCACATTCCCATTCAACACCGGCACCGAAACAGCATCTCCATCGGTGGGTAGCCCACAGGGCTCCCCCATCAGTCCCCTCCTTTGGAATGTTATCATACATTCCCTCCTAGACATAAACCTACCCCATAACGCACACATACAAGCCTATGCTGACGACACCATCCTATTACTTCCTGGAACCTCCCAACTGGACTTCAAAACCACGTCACCCGCGTTTTACACCCTGTAGAGAAATGGGCAAAGCTACAAAAGGTAACTATCAGTTCAGACAAATCTTACTACACGTTCTTCAACAACTGACACAGAGGCACATCAAAGCGCCGTCCCTCCGTTAGGTTAGACGGCGCCTTTCTAAAACACAAATCATCAGTTAAGCTCCTTGGCGTTGTATTTGATACAACACTTAATTTTCATTCCCACATCGAATATATGAAAACTAAAGCCGAAATATTCACTGCATGATTCCTCGCATTTCTGCGTTCCCAACATAATCTAAACAGCATGCTCATTCGCCGACTATACAGACAGGTCCCACTTCCCTCACTCACTTATGCATCGCCAGCGTGGTGGCCCTCCCACCCTTCACGCTTCCTAAGAGACCGTGTATCATCACTTCAACGATCAGTCTTAATATCTATCACAGGCTCGTTTCATACAACCAGAACGTCAGCATTACAAATAATCGCTAACGCTCCGCCCTTAGATTTAGAACTCACCCGCCTAGCAGCAGAATTTTCTCTCTTTACACAAAAAATAGTCACGCGTTACGGCACACGTACCCTAAATCCCGACCAAATCCAGCACGACATTGCACCCTGTCTTCATCACCCCAGCCTAAAACACAGATTTTCCTTTACTGAACTTGACCCCTCCCAGCACGACGACGCCTTCCGCCTACCCGTCCTGCACGCATATACGGACGGTTCCTTTACCTCCATTTCTGCCGGCTCAGCATACATAATACTGGATAACCAAACTCGAATTTTGAAGGCCGAAAAATATAAAATAACACATGCATCTGGCGCCTACACAACCGAACCTATGGCTGTCACCGAATGCCTACAGTACATCAGCACGCTACACATTCAAACCCCTTTTCACTTGTACACAGATTGTCTTTCATTACTACGTAAACTTGCAAGCCTTAACGATAATGACGAGAGGGTGATAGCCATCAAAAGCATTCTTTATCATTTTCAAACACGAGGCATCCTCTTCCGATTATTTCACGTCCCTGGTCATAAATATTAGGAAACGAATTGGCAGACAGACTAGCCTCTTCAGCAATGCGTTTTGGGTCTGAGAGGATGGCTACATATTCAATCCGCACCGTTCGGTCCGAATTATACAAAATTATGATTTCTCATTGGCACGCATATTGGCAAACAGAAGGGCCGAACACTTCGTTATTTCACTGGATAAATAGCGTCTACAAAATTCCAAAATGGTTTCCACCTAATCGGAAGTTAACACATCTAATGACTGGTCACGGCCATTTCCAATATTACCTCAAGCGATTTAATATAACCATGTCTGACCGGTGTGCATGTACAAAAATGTGCGTAGCCGATCTACATTACTTTAACGATTGCCCACGAACGCAACACGTCACTCAACACTTACGAAGCCGCACAGATCCAACAATATCACACGCACACTTCCCAAGATATCTACTGGAAAGGAAAAAAAAACGCGTGCATACTTAATATCAGCTTGTTAACATAATGCGCGAATCGGCGGTTGTCATATCACCCCCCCAATCACTATGCAGACATTTCTCAGACATAACCGGATGCCTCATCGAAACTTCCCGACCACACGTCTACCGTTCGCATACTTTTTACTTGCAGCAACCCATCCGACACTGCATGCCCAACGTTATAGTTGCAATTACGCCAAAAAAAGGCGAGGACACCTCGGCAGCTATGACGTGAGCATCAACTTTTCAACCCACATAGACCCATTGTTCATGTCATCCTATTGATATAACAAAACCCGCCTTCTGATTCTGCGCAGCACTTTTCTCATCGCAGGTATCAGCTCCTCTTTGCTCAGTTTCAGCCGAATGCTTCCGCCTCAATCTACAGATGACACCTACACGTCCGCCATGCAAGGCTGAGGCGCCTGGCTCGAGTTGTGGCTTCCACTACGTCGTCGGTCACGGAACTCTAAACCACACCTACCAGTGCACTCCCGCTTTCCCCTTGTTACAAGGACGCTCTTGCTGCTGGAAGCTCTCACTGCTACGTTCTACTTGGCCCTCACATCACCACAGTCTTCATCTCCTGCCTTTACTATAGAAGGAAAAGCCCTGCAGGCCTTGCTTCCGAATACATACATTTTTTTTATTGGCTTTTCCACAAAATTTCTTTTGGGAACACTTCCCCTTATTTCTTTATGGTGCAATTAGCTTTAAGCCCGATATACCTTCTGGTGGCGCGGGCTACCCTCACTTTATTTAAATTTTTTGTCCATACCAGATGGACAAATGTAACACACACACACACACACACACACACACACACACACACACACACACACACACACACACACACACACACACACACACACACACACACACACACACACACACACACACACACACACACACACACACACACACACACACACACAAAGTAAAAGACCAGGCGTAGCGTATCACGCCGCCGTTCATAACGTGTACAGCAGGAGTGACGTACGGTATACCACTGGTTACAGCAACTATTAAGCTGGCGAACACAACTATTAAGTTGTGTTCGCCTAGTTTATCAGTGCAATAATCACCTGGTTGGTCTACCCGGGTCAGGTAGCCGCACCGGTGCGGTTACGAGCCATTACCTGTTTCTTTTTCATACTTAATGGAAGCGTGGAAGCTTTTGTTGTGTGTAGTACGAAAAACAACCACACTAGTCATCTGATCTCACAGTTTGCAATTGTCTGCTTCACGTACGCGTGTATGCTGCAGCGCAATATAATTCCACCTCGCTGAGTGTGGCGTCACCGTGTCTCTCTTCTTTCTTTCATTTGAACAGATTTTGTGCAGTCACCGAGTGTTGCTGAAACTGCATATAGCCAAGTCCCACTGTACTCTTATGTTCCAGCAGAAGGAAATCCAGAGGCTACATTACTTATAGATATCAATCACCAACATGTGCTTAAGGTATTGCTTGACGCCGCGGCACCTAATGCCATTCAACTTTTTTAGCTGGTGAATATTTACAGGATCTAAACACATTTTGAAATAATTGCCAACAGGAGCATTTGCATTCTTCTACCGCGCATTTTGAGGATGAAGGTTTCAGTACTGGTGCTACTTCGTCCTTAAAGATTAGTGATGTGGGCTGCTTGATGCATCTTGAATTGCTATACAAGGTGTTTTTTTAGTTGCAACACATTTTGAAAATTAGAAAAACATATGTCGCGGGAATGTCTTGTGTACCATTCGAGTATACGGATTGGCGGCCTCTAGATACAGAAGAATTTTCGCACTTGTATGCATAATTAGAGAAATTACGCTAATTAACTTCTTAATTATCAGTAATTGGTGGCTACAGCAAATTGGTGGCTACAGCATTCTCCCAGTACTAACGTACGGTGCAGAAACGTGGAGGATAACGAAAAAACTAGAGATAAAACTAAGGAGCACGCAACGTGCAATGGAAAGAAAAATGTTGGGGGTAACGCTAAGAGATAAAAAACGAGCGGAATGGATCAGAGAACAGACAGGAATAGCCGATATTATTATATCAATTAAAAGAAAGAAGTGGACCTGGGCAGGACATGACATGAGGAGGAAAGATAACAGATGGACAGTAAGAGCAACGGAATGGATACCAAGAGAGGGAAAACGTAACAGAGGCAGGCAAAAGATTAGATGGGGCGATGAAATTAAAAAGTTTGCAGGCATAAAGTGGAACCAACTCGCTCAGGATAGGGTGGATTGGAAATCGTTGGGAGAGGCCTTCGTCCTGCAGTGGACCTAAACAGGCTGATGATGATGATGATGATGATGATGATGACAGCAAATGAGTACTCTTTAGAGCCCGTCCTCGACACTACCTATCCCGATGATCAAATTTTTAATAGCGGAGTGCATGTCGGAGCTACGCGAACAATTAGTTCACCGTGGCAGGCTCCTTGATACCGAAACTGGACGGAAAAAGAGCGTCTGTGACGTCGATGTCACCGCCCCCACGGCTGTCGTCACTCTCCCGCGGCGCCCGACGCCGCAGATAACAAGGAGATAACGCAAGCTGCTTGCGCGGCCGAAGCGGCCGGAGCGGCGGTGACCAAGGGCGAGTGGCGAGTGACGAAAGCCGTGGGGGTGGCGACATCGACGTCACAGACGCTCCTTTTCCGTCCAATTTCGGTATCAAGGAGCCTGCCACGGGGAACTAATTGTTCGCGTAGCTCCGACCTGCACTCCGCTATTCAAAATTTGATCATTGGGATAGGTAGTGTCGAGGACGGGCTCCAAAGTACTCATTTGCTGTAGCCACCAATTACTGATAATTAAGAAGTTAATTAGAGTAATTTCTCTAATTATGCATACAAGTGCGAAAATTGTTCTGTGTCTAGAGGCCGCCAGTCCGTATACTCGAATGGTACACAAGACATTCCCGCGATTTATGTTTTTCTAATTTTAAATATGTGTTGCAACTAAAAAAAAAACACCCTGTACAGTGGTGCGCTATTTAAGACGAGAACAAAAAAAATCCTGTGGATCCCACGCATTGTGAGAATCGGTGTAATGCAAAGCAGTCAGCGAAGAAATTGCCTGTGACGAATTGTTTCGCATTCTGCCAAGTGTTACAGATGGGATCAAGGTCTTTGTGCAAAGCGCATGAGTAGCTATGTACTCTTCAGTATGTTTAACATGGGCTAACCAGGAACGTCGCCGGCATCATTGCGACTCAATGGTAGCTCACTGTATGACGTATCGTTGGCACTGACGTTAAAGCAAAGCGCAGACGTCCGTTTTGTCGAAGAACAATGCACTATACGGTGCATTGATATGCTATCAAAAGCGCAGTTTTGAACTGGAATTTGAATTTGAATTTTATTTAGGCAGTCGTTGTCTGTGATGAAGGGGCCAAAGGCAGATGCAACTGCCTGGCAAAGCCCCCCCCCCCCCCCACGTATGCATTGCTTGGTGATAGAAAATCACGAAAACGTAGCGCAACAATACCGAAACAAGAAAATAAGGTGGAAATGTATGCAAAATGCAATGAAATATAAAAAGTGGAATAGTTACGATTTATACATACTACAGCAATGCGAAACAAGGAAATATTTATACAAACAATAATGCTAACTAATGTTGCTGAAAGACTACACGACGAATAAGAAAAATATTTAAAAGCAAGAAAAATATTAAACTAAACGCTATCAAGGCCGAAAGGAAAACTGCTTACCATATAAAGGAGTGTTAAGAGCTAAGCAAAAGGTAATATTTAATCTTTTTCCTGAGGCTGTATGCTGAACTGCAACCTTGAATCATGTTAGCGATTTCTCGATTGTTATTTAGGAAATGTAGTATTAGGGAGACAAGTGTCGGAGTACCATTTTTAGTTCTGAACATTGGTGTTCTAACTCGATAGTGCCTTGGGTGATATTGCGAATTGTCAGATAACGAAGATCGGTCATGCAAAATTTGTCTAAGTGTATGCGTAGCAAGTCTTAGCTGAAATGACTGGTCTTTTGGGAGTATGTTTAGCTTGGAAAAAGGTGGCGCTGTGTGGTCATTTCGTTTGAGGTTTTCTATGAAACCCATAGCTTTTTTTTCAGTTACTATCAAAATTGACCTTAGTGGTCGTACCCAGATTAACAGACAGTAATATAAACGAGAATGAACAAGGGCATCATATAACTGTAGTTTCAACCATTTAGGCACCAAGGTTCTTATACTATACAATATTGAATGTGACCTGCACGTATTTATATGGAGCTTGTTTAAATGAGGTGTCCAGCTCATGTTCTCTTCAAAAACACCACCTAAAAATTTATAAGTAGGAATGCGTTCGACAGCGCCGATGTTAAATCTAATACAGGCGTTATAGTCGTCAGGATCATTACGGTTTTTGTGTGTGTGTGCTTGTTTATTTATTTATTTATTTTCAAGAATACTGCAGCCCTGTGCAGGGCCATTGCAGGAGTGGAATACACTAACAGCCACACATGTTGTGTCGATGTTCGCACCGCGCTTTGAGACGAACGTTGCGGCAGTTGCCACAACCTTGGGATCGGCAGCTTGGCATGGCTGAGCGTCCTACGCAAACGTGCAGTTCAAAGCTATACATTCGCGCAGCGGCGGACAGCGCGCCGTCAATTTTGTACACACTACTTTATCCAGATATGTACGTCCGAACACAGCCCTAACTCCGCAAGTATACGGAGCGTCGTTGCCCTGTGACACTGCTGCAACAGAGTCGTTATACAGATGACCTACATTAAAAGTGGAGGCGTGACACGCCACAGCTGTCAAGTAGGCGGCACCTCGCGTCATCTGAGGGCAGTCAAAACGTAATAGAAGCTTGATAACGTTCTGATTGATTTCTGGAGTTTCACGTCCCAAAACCACGCTATGATTGTGAGAGACGCTGTAATGGAGGGCTTCGGAAATTTCGACCACCTGGGGTTCTTTAACGTGCACTGACATCGCACAGCACGCGGGTCTCAGCATTTCGCCGCCATCGAAACGCAGCATCCGCGGCCGGGCTTCGATCCCGCGACCTTGGGATCTGCAGCCGACTGCCATAACCACTAGACCACCGTGGCGGTGCTCGAAGCCTGATAAAATAATTCTGTAATTGTATCATTCAGTATTTATATGCTATATATCAACACATCGCTGCGCCCAAACGAAAGCTAGAATGTGACCACGCATATTACTCACGCAATATACTTCCAAATATTATTCACCATTATGCTATTTATTGCGTAGCATTTAGAGAAAAATAAGCTGGGGATTCCCAAGCAGTTTTCGGGTGAGCACAACAAATTATTTCTCGCGCCAAGAATGCGACAAATGTACGTATTGTTATAGATGGCATAAAAAAAACATGTAGATCTTTATTCACTATGAAATACACGAATATATTGTTAATATTGAGAAAGAAAGTGTGTAGTTCGTGCGAAACCTCCCAAGTTTACTCGTATACCAGCACTGGCTAACCTTGGCTAGCACTGGTAAGGTTGCCATACTCAGGGCTAAGAGTTGCCTAGTGTTGGATAATGTTGGCTATTTGACTACAATGTTTCGCCTTAGAAAATTATGCCCGGAGGATTTTATCTTCAAAATGTCCCGAACAATGAGTTGCAATGTTACAAGGAAACGGTGCGCATATATATATACAAACTAGAAGGCCTTCGATAAATATGTTGAGTTTTACAGGTCATTGTGCAATGTTTACAGGTCATTGTGCAATCCTGGGCATACTGGTACATAATATCAGCAAAATGTGATTTACTGTTCTCAAAAATGTCGCCTCAACCCCCGCATTCCTGTTTACCTTCACGCGTCAGTGTAAGGGAGCGAAGTTCACGCAGTTCGCCCCCTTCAGAAAGCCAAAAGGCCAGCAAAAATTTCTTTTTAGGTTATGTACAGTATATGTCTGGATATCTTTCTGTTGCAGTGGACAGTGATGGCGGCGGACGCCATTACGAGCGAGTAAGGCAGCTCTTAAAACAGATACAACAGCCTCACCAACATTTTTGAAGTTTGAAGTTTATTGTCCATAGAGCAACGGATACAAAAATGTTATTGTACAAACCATTTATGTGGAATGGAACAAAGAAGGCTAAAAAACAGTATTTCTTTAAAAAGCAAAACATGCCCATAAATACGCTACTCAGATTTAACATTATAGTTTTCTGCGTTCTCTCCCGCATTTACGCAAATTATAAATATTCGCGTAGGAAAACTACGCTGCTTCAATATCAACATTATGAAGTCGGGAAAACTGCCAAAGAGTACCGTATATTCGATGGAGAAACACACGTTAAAAAGGCAGTTCGCCTGAAACTTCCCTGTAATTGCCACGGATTCGTGGCTGTAAATGCTTATTATTTGGCATAACAGCTGGGAAATTTATTCCCGAGGTAGCATGTATCTAATAGAAGAGGTTGTGCACGTTACATTGCGTGCACTTCACATACTGTCACTCTCGTTTTCAGCACTTCTAATATGACAGGTAGTATTTTAAACCTATAGCAGGGCCACACAAAGGATACCTCCTTGCAGTAAATGTTGACGCAGTTTCATCATTTTAGCAGTTTACATAGTTTATGCTAACTGCCAAAATCATGCTGCTGCGTACAACGTACTGTACATGACTCAGCTATTAGTAAACACTCTTCGTAAATGTTCCTCTATTGTACATTTTGTTGATATCTCACTGATAAAACTATTCGTACCTTTGTGCTCTGAGTTGCCGATCAATGCGACCCCGAGCTACCAAATGCCTCCTGATTAGCTCAATTTGTAGAGCAACTATCCGAGACAGGCGCCTGTCCCGAGGTTCTAACCCCGAACCAGGGCGGATTTTTCGTCAACTGAGACGCTTTCATTTTGGAGAAATTTGTGTCGATTTCCTTATAGCTCTGTGCTACAAACTGGTGGGTGCTAACTTTCCCTTTATATTTGCTGATAAAAGTAAAAAAAAAACTTCAAAGAGTTTTTGCATTGTTGAGCTTATAATGTGACTATATTCGATAATGGCTAGATACCCTCATGTGAATACTTTGAATTAATTAAATTCTGGAGATGTACATAACACGACTACGACACTATACCTCACGCCGTATAATCTGGGACACCGGATTAGTTACGACCAGCTGGGGTTCTTTAACGCGTGCCCAAACCACAGTAGACAAACGTACTTGCACTTTCCCACTACCAAAATGCGATCAGCGTGCTCGGTAATGGATCGGGCGTGCGCGCAACACCGCAGCCGCTCAGCGGTCGGTAGCGCGAATCTTACGATTTACACCTACAAACACACCTTGCTGGATCCTATACAATAACCACATCCCTATCCAGAAATAAAGCTATAGCTCACAGCTCACGTTGCCACTTTTGGAATTAAATTCGTTAAATTTCTTCTCACAATTGTTATTCGGTGGTGGCACTACGAACTTGGCATCTGTGAGACTCGTGATGACGCATGGCAGTTTGCCCTGTTCTCCGTTGACTTTCGGCCGCTCACTTCCTTCTTCTTTATTTGCCGGAATCCGTTGAGGCTCGAAGATTAGCTTGTCCAGTTTGCCTGTCGGTGCCTCACAAAACACAAACAGCAGGTAACTGAGCAGGTAGCTCCACACCAGTATAGTGAAGAAGAAGGACACCTGAAAGAAGCACAAGGAGACGAAGTCTTTGTATTCTCACTGAGTCGCAGTATGGACGACAATGTAACTGGTTAAGCATGCGAAACAGCTAGGCGGCTTAACAGAAATTACTCCACCTGGTTGTTTCCAATTTAAGGGTAGCCGGAAGCACGAAATCATCACAATCACTATCACAATCATCATCATTATCATCCTATTTTAAGTCCACGGCCGGACGAAGGCCTCCCCTAATGATCTCCAATCCATCCTGTCCTGAACAAGTTGATTCCAGTTTACGCTTACGGATTTCCTAATTCCATCACCCTGTCTAACATTTCGCCTGCCTATGCTGTGTTATCAGTCTGTAGGTATCCATTCTGTTGTTCTGACTGTCCATCAGAACTGTCCATCTGTTCTTCCTATTACATGTCCTGCCCCGGTCCATTTTATTCCCTCCTATTTGGCATAATGATATCAGTTAATCCAGTTTGTTACCTTTCTGTCTCTTAAATTTACACCTATGATTTTTCGCTCCATAGCGTGTTGTGTGGTTCTCGTGTTTCTTTATCTTCCACGTTTCTGCACCGTTTCATAGTACCGGGGATAATGCAGCAGTTATACACTTTTCGTTTTATATACAGCGGTAAGTTTCCAGTCAAGATTTTGAAATGTCTGCCGCATGCGGTCCAACTTAACCTTATTCATCAGAGAATTTTCCTTTCGTGAGTAGCTCGTGTAAGTGATTGACCTAGATATACAGTCACAATACAGCAATAACTTTCTTGACTTATAAAATTCGTGACTCTAAATGCGCAAATGGTTCAGTGTCAGTTACATTACGGTTAATAGTTAAGAAGAGAGCTCATCCAACATCGTTGCATTTACACAAATATGTCGCACTTTTTTTTTGTTCACCTTCGTGCTTCCATATTGGAACGCTTAACCATGAATGTAAAAAAACTTGTTGGGAAAATCGACCTCTTGGTGCTCTTGGAAGACTCTTATGTGCATAAGATGATACCTTTTAGCAAAAAAGCTAGAGCGCAACGAATAGTACGAAAGGCCCCTCTCTCTCTTTTTTTTCTTTTCTTTCTTTTTTTTCTACGCATACGTCAGCAAGGCGCAAAGCCAGTAAGCAGTAACAACTGGAACCAAAGGGACTTGCCCCATTTCATGAAAAAAAAGGCACCATATCGATATAAAATGTTCGCAACCAGCTTCCGGGCCCATTTTGAAGTCGAAATTCGCGTCATCGAGTCTCTATTAAAGCAGCACAGGAGGTCCGCCACGAATATGCATACCGGCAGAAGACAGAAAGCTATGTGAACGTACCGCTAAATCACGTGTTCGCTTCGTTTCATAGTTTCATAGTACAGGCAC
Source organism: Hyalomma asiaticum (assembly GCA_013339685.2). Classification (NCBI taxonomy): domain Eukaryota; kingdom Metazoa; phylum Arthropoda; class Arachnida; order Ixodida; family Ixodidae; genus Hyalomma; species Hyalomma asiaticum. Next base: position 88,582,844 of record CM023481.1, read on the forward strand.
CCCAGTACAGGCACCCCTATGCACCCCAGTACTATGTGTTATATGGGCTTTAGAAGGCCCATATAACACTGTTTCGTAGCATCCCAAGCAAAAATATCGGGTGAGAAAATTATCGGTGGTTGTTTGTAAAAGGGCGCTTAGCCAGTTTTTTTTTTAAATCGACAGCATATCCACGGAGTGAATGATGATGAGTGGGCGAAGCTCCGGAGGTTCATCGTAGATCGTGCCGAGTTCCGGATTAATTTAGTTAACGCGCACGCTACGAATCCTTATGGTTCAACTACGCACAAGTGAAATCTCCCACCGGCACTTCATTGCAAGTCAAGAGTGCCTATATATATATATATATATATATATATATATATATATATATATATATATATATATATATATATATATATATATATATATACAGGTTCTCACGCTGCAACAGTTCTCCAGCGCGAGCAGTCGGTATTCTTCAATCAAGAAACTCGCTAGAAGACGCTGCCTGCGTCAAGCTTGTCTCTCGCGGGTGAGGGCGCGTTCTCCTTCTTTGCGAGCTGGTGGAGTGTTCATCGAAGAAAGAGCGTTTCCATAGTCAACGCGCGCCTTTCGCTCTCTCTCTGCATCTCTCTCTCTCACAAGACAGCAGATGGAAGAGTGAGAGAGCTCACGCGCCGGGAGGCACGCGCCGAGGGCGAGCGCGAGCCTCCTGACATGATAGTGGTATCTAACCACCTTCCTGCGCCCCGTATCTCCCCTATTGCGGCGCCATCGATTTAGTACTAAGACGAAAGGCGAAACAGGTGTCTTCACGACTCGTAGTGGTGGAAGCACTAATAGTCGTTAAATCGTAAGAGCTGCTGAACATGTGGCGACAAAGTGTAAATAGTATGTCGAGCAAATTAGATTTCATATTGACCAGCTTACAGCGCAAACGGGGACGAAGACGAAGGAAAGACAAGGTGACAACACCTTGTCTTTCCTTCGTCTGACACGTGTTGTCACCTTGTCTTTCCTTCGTCTTCGTCCCCGTTTGCGCTGTAAGCTGGTCAATATGAATTATCACCAACTCGCCCGGATTTCCGTTCTCGTTAAATTAGATTTGTCAGCGCGAAGGTACAGGGCCGTCTACTATTAGTACGAGCACGGCTCAGCGTGGCCGCGCTCCGCGCAGCGCCAGCGCTCGCACCGTGGCAGCGCTTCAAAGTTAACCTACAGCAGGCGCACAAGTGCTTGGAGGCAAAGCGTCGTTTCGTTTGAAAAGTGTGCGCTAGAAGCATGTTGTGCTTCAGAGCAAGGCAAACGCGCGGCGCGCTCTCGAAAAACAGATAATTGTAAAAAGCGCTAGGAACGAGGGTGCAAGAAAGACGAAGACAACGCATCTCTTGTGCCCTCCTTTTTTTTTTTTGAGGTGGTGTAACAGCTTGCCCAACATTCCTACGCAAAAGAAAAAAAACATACATCACTGGACTGGAACCATCTTAGCTTTTTTTTGTTATGTATCAGTCATAATAATATCTTGTTTGTCTTGCACGACGAATAATGCTTTTCTGGCCTTTTTTCGTTTCATTTGGCTCTAACTACTCGAATTCAGTTAAACGTCATTACACAATTGGGTAAAGCCGCATTAGCTCACATATAATTGTGCAGATGTAGATATTGGCCAGTGCGGAAGGTGTTAGCGGTGAAACTTACTACAAAGAAATGCGAAAAGAACATCCGCTCCCGAGCAGTGTGCAGATATAGTTGCAGGAACGGCAGGTGGATGATGTACACGCCGAAGGCCAACCTGCTGAGAGGTGTGAACGCGCTCCACGAAAGGAACGTGTTCACAAAACCTGCATAACCATAAGAGAAAACAAAAGAAGAAAATTCAGCCAATTGCTGTGCGTCCCTGGATGAAGACAAAAATGCAGCACATTTCGGCGCTATTTAAATGGTCCCTTCATTTCTTCCCTGTTTAAAAATGGTACCTACAAATGGACGTTCCCCTTTTCACAGGATATGAAGTCTGACATTAGGAAGAGCTAAAGACGATGGCAAAAAAATAACGGGTGCTCGAATAGACGCGCGTCCATGTAATCACCGCGGATGTCTTACGTGTATTCCTTAAGCCTGTGTCTTTAGCACAGTGTTGCAATTATACATGCCCTTGTTTGTTTTGAAGATTTTGTATATTGGTTATCATAACACTGTGCTTCGATACTTGGGTGGTGCCAACGATGAACCAGCCGGAAGTTTTTCGCCAGGCGAGGAGAGACAGAAAGAGTTGGCTTCCTCGACGTTTCAGAGTGCACTTGCTTGCGCTGCATGGCGTTCGCGTCCGTGTCACGTGGTCGTGATGGTGGTGCGGGGCATTCACCCACAGCAGATCGACGCATCCACCATTCACCTTGGCAAAGAGCAGTGCCAGGTGCAGTCCGAAGCTTATGTGTTTTTGCACTTTTTCTGCAAATAATATGCTTATCTGTAAAACGAAAAACCATTGTTTTTACGTATGTACGGTATTACTACGACAGGGTACTCACATTAGGACCTTCCATAAGATTTGCCAGGGCGTTCAGGTTTCAACCTAAACGCGCGACGTAGCGATATATCTAAACGGCGATACGAAGGGCTCCTTCAATACATTTACAAGTGATCCCGGGCAGCACAGTTACGTTATAGGAGCTTATTGCGTCGTAAATCCCTTGCCGTAAAGGAATTTTTCTTTCGAATACGTCAGTTATTAACGGGGTCATCGCACCCTCCGGCTGGGAAACAGAGGGGCATGAAAACGCGGTAAGAAGCTATGTGAGCGCGCGTCATTACCCTGAGCATTTCCTCGTCTTTTTTTTTCTTTGGACCTTTTCGCGCACTTCCGTTGTGTGGACTAGCCTACGACCAGAGCAGTGCTGGGAAAAAGAAAACTAGAAGGCTATTCCACCCAATGTGTTACCTGCTGAAACAGCGGAGCTTTGTTTCTACTGCGTTTACCTTGTGATTATCTGGGATTTTTCAACCTGGCCCTCCCCCCCCCAGCACAATCACAGCTTTCTTTCTTTCTTTCTTTCTTTCTTTCTTTCTTTCTTTCTTCTTTCTTTCTTTCTTTCTTTCTTTCTTTCTTCTTTCTTTCTTTTTCTTTCTTTCTTTCTTTCTTTCTTTCTTTGCCTTCGCATGACCACAATCATGTGGCAGTGGGCTGAGGGCAAGATTGGGTCGAGGGCAAAGAAACGCTCCGCATGGAGCGTGACGAAGGAGAAAAGAGTATCATCATCATCATCATCATCATCATCATTGCGATCCCCTACAGAGCTCAGCTGTTAATATATGCAGAACCAGTAGGAGACGTAGCTGCAACTCACGCCGGCAGCAGTAACCATACTGCATATAAAGCGCCATTGTGCATACAGGTTGACCAAGATGAGTGCGGTGGCAACCGTACCACTGCCGTGCTAAACGACGATATGCATCAGTATTGGTCGGTAAGTATGCATCGGTAATTGCTCGGTAATTGCTCGGTAAAGCCCCGTGCAAGAGAAGAGCTCGATCCAGGTACGTGTGTTTGAAATAGCGCAGGTACAGTACGCCGGCAGGCCACATCACATGCTCACATGAACAAGACAACTGTTGATCGAGACTGGAAGTACTGATTTTGTCTGGCGTTTTTGAAGACAGAAACAACAACGTAGGGCTCGCGGGTTGATGAGAGGTTTCGCTAGGCTTGTATTGGCATCGTCAGCGTTTTCTGTTTATGTTCAGAAAGTGTTGATTCTTTGCGTTCTTTTAATTGTCTGAAACACAATGTTGCTTAGCGTTGTGGAATTGAGCGAACGCAATTGACTGGCGCATCTGTACAAGTTATTTTTGGATTGGACAGCGGTAGCCATGTCACTGTAGACTTAGGTTGTCACCGACTGTATCCGCAACGCTCACAGGGGCTGCTTTCCCTCGAACGAGGTTTCGCAAAGCAATGGTGAATACCTCCTCTCCGCGTTGCGCAGGCGAAGGTGATCCAAGCCAGGCACAAGGACCACAAGATGCGGTCAAAGAACGCCAGGGATAACTTTCCTAGCTCAGTGGTAGGACTCTTGGTTTGGTACCAGGGCACCTTCATAAATATGCAGCAAAGCCCACAGGCGACGGCCACGCACCAAGCTGTAGCCTGGAAAACCTGAAAATGGGGTTCCGTGTAAATTCCGACTGGAGGCTTTGGAAGGAATAAGCAGGCGAGAAGTTGACCACAGTTGCAAATAAGTTTCTTGTCATGTTTGACAGGCAAGTATTTTCACAAGCATCCGTGGGGTACGAACGCATTTCGGAGCATCTGCTCCAACTCCTGTGTTCATAACACTCACAATACGAGACAATTCATTCTCATTGGTCGGCGTTCGGCCATCCATGTATTACGATAGGAGTCGAGGCAATTGTTCTAATGATGAACGATCGTGGTCGGATCTGTGTATTCCGCATCAGTGAACTCTGCCTAATATGGGTATTTGTTGCTCCAAGCACTGGCCGTCCTATTTATTTTGTCTCGCAAAATGAATAGCACTCATACGTAAAAACATGAAAACAAAAAGCAATAACTGCGCTCCGAGTATCAAGCCCCTACAGAACGCCAAGGTGGCACAGTGTTGGCGAGATGAGGAAGGCAGCAGTTGTTTTTATAATTGTATATGATCTGTAATGAGACGGCATAGGATTCACTGCGAACCAATTTGTGTTTAAGTAGAGAGGAATGAAATTCGCGAAGCGTTCTTAAAGGCCTCTCACCATTGGGTGGCCACCGTTGTCAACAATATGTTCTTTATTGGGGTGGAGTGGAATTTCGTCTCACAAATAATTTCAGCGCAAACGCTTCATGTGATTACGGGGACCCATTTCATAACAAAACAAAATCGTATCATATTTACCATAAGAGGAACTTGGATGAGTCGTTGGAAATTCTATTTAACGGTTGAATACGTTGAGTTCTTCCAAAACTAGGCGCCTATTTAATTTTTCTGCTGCAATGTCACGGGATGTGCACGTTGATTTCTTCGTTAAAAGTCTTTTACGTACTATTGGATTTTTACAGCGAAACTGTGCAGCACTCATTTATAACTCGTTATTCTCTTCCGCTCGGAACTATGGCGTTCTTGTGTGGGGCACAACCACAAGTGCTAATATTATAAAAAAATTTTTACTGCAAAAGCCAATTATTAGACTATTTTGTGAGGTGCCTTATTTGTCACACACAGCTGAATTGTTCGAAAAATTACACATAGTAAAGCTTCCATCACTTTACGAATACTGCCTATTCCATTATTACAAACTATATAAGAAAAAGCAAGACAACGCTTTTCAAAACATAGACAGTCTTAAGACCACCGCAGCTGTATACAACGCACATAATCAAAAAAAGCGGGAAGTAGCACGATGGCGTACTATCTATGGGAAGGAATATCTCCGGCAACAGCTACCTTCATTGCTAAACCGGTTAAAAAAAGTGGCGTTGAAATCCAAAACATAACATTGCAAGTGCTTCGTGACATCTTCGTACAAATATCCTACAATTCATTTATACTATTTATATTATTATACTCCCTATTTCTACAAATCCTTCCAATGTTGCAATAGTTATTTATGTTGCCTAATTTCACTGTTGTCATTTTTTGCGTAGTTTGTTTCATTTATCTAAAACGTTTTGTATACCAAGGTTTCCTGTTATACCAATGTTTCAACAAACTACCACTGACATGTGTCGTTATTTTTGTGTACCGTTTATTCAATCGGCATTTATTATTTTCCTTGTCCTACGCACTGTCCATTACTGTCCTTCTAAGTGGACTATAACACCTTCAAGGTACTCATTCCAGTAGCTTTTTGTTACTGCTTATTTCTTTCATTGACCGATAAATACATCTTTGAATTGAATTGAACATGTAGGCTAAATAGACGAGGACGTAAAAAGAAGAACAAAAAAATCACAGCATATCCACGGGGTGAATGATGATGAGTGGGCGAAGCTCCGGAGGGAATCATCGGTAAACCGTGAATCTTTCGCGTAAATCGCCCAGTCGATCATCATGTAAAGGCGTGAGAAACACTGTATTCGTACGCTGGGATCTCGCGTTTAAGGGGGATATGCTGTGCTAGAGCCAGGCCTGCGCGGAACTGCAGGACAGTGACAGCGTAAGCAGGAGGAGCTACTTTCTTAGAGGCCACTTTAAACGCTTGAGGAAACTAGTGCAAGTAGAAGTGGTAGGTATCTCCTGCACCATAACTTGTCATTTTGCCAAGTAGGGAAGTACCCACTACGCCATAATTACCAGTGCCTCCGTAATGGGTTCAAAGCTACAAAGCACGCAGCTCTGTGTTCTTTCAAATGATGCATCGACCTCGTTATACAATCCATTTTCGCGTCGTGTAGCGGTGTATTACTATTTTTCAACGTAACATTACGTTTGTTAATGCGAATCCGCGGGAGACGTTATACCTGTTTAGGTCATTTAGCGACGATTTTTCAACCACAGGCGTAGCTCAGTGGTAGAACGCTCGACTGCCACGCCGAGAGCCTGGGTTCGAATCCAGGCAGAGGACAAAACTTTCGGAATTTTTTTTTCTTAGCCGTGGCTACGTACATCACCAACGAACACCATGGGATGTACAGACCCACGCCCTAAGGAGCTTCGCCCCTAAAAATGTGGTTGATCCCTCTGTCATAGGAATCGGTATAACGCGAAAGTGAAACCTGTCTTCGCGAAGTTGTGGAATGCATAAGCGGCGATCTAGCGAATCGAGGGGCGGGAGGCGGATTGGGCACTATGAACATGTGAATACGTTAAATCTAGATATCAGTGGCACCTCGACACGGCACAGGGATCCTCTACAGTTGTACACGAGAGAAAGTTCTCGAGCGGCTCGCATTGCTCCGGAAACGCTGAAATGCACGCGCCAGAGCCCTACGCAACCTGCCTTAAACAAGGAGCGTCCGCAAACGGTGACACCTTGCAAGCGAAACCGAACGGGTTGTCAGCGGATCGTTTTGTGAAAACACAGTCCACTGCAACGAAAGGCCAATCATTTGCTTGTCGCCGGCCGCCCTTGCGTTACTGGGGCAGTGCGCGTCGCAGCTCAGCACACCTGGCCACGCGTGACAGATTTTGCAGCGGCCGCGTTCGTACTTCCCCGAGGAACGCACCGTAACGACGCAACTACGCCCCTAACTTGCGTGGCGGTCGAGGCGCGAAGGCTACCAAAGCGCTGACTACCAGCGCGAATTAGCATGACCATGCGCTTCGCTCTATCTAACGTTCCTAGATGGCGGTACACCGCCGCGAACATAAGGGAACGAATAGTGCAGTATAAGGCAGGCAATGTTAATTTAAGAGTAATTTTGCTTGTTAAGCACTATAGTTCACTGTATTAAGCACCTTTTCTTTAACCGGAGACTACAATTAAATGCAACTTGTAAGCGCTGTAGTAAACATATGAGGCCTATCTGTTCCCCCCCCCCTCCCCCTCTTATAGGAGCAATGCTGCGGTGGTGTATCGCTAGAGCTTGCAGCTCCTTTCGTGAAATCCCGGGTGAAGGTGGGTTCGAGTCCAAGCGGAGAAAACTTTTTCATTCTGAATATGTTCATTTTTTTCAAAGATCCACTTCCGTTACAGAAGTACGTCACTGATTTCTTGGTGGAGCCCGGTATAAAACACCTTCTTGTTAAAAAAAGATATTCATACTTCAAACAAAATAAAACACAGTTAATTCGAATGCACGTTTCTACGAGACGAAATGCTCTCGCAGCAGTATATATACTACGTACACACAAAAGGATCCTGCATGTGGCGATTTATTAAGCAACAATCACTTTCTCACCTTAGAGAGCTTACTATGCCTCAGTTCTGCTACGAAGAAAAACGTGATGCAGCCTGCGAAGTAGCACACGGCGTGGTAGAATGGGTAGAAGTAGTAGTTGAAACCGGTCTTCAAGAAAGTTCTGTGTTGAGAAAACAAACATCACCAGACGTTGCACTCATTTGTCTTCAATGCACTGTCTCTGCGCGAAGCAGCGTTACTATACCTAAGTGGGCAACTAAGCACTATGAGAACTTGCATAGTCAAGTTCTACTCTCGAGCCCTTAGCAATATTCCTCGTGGCAAGTATTACTTGATATGCATACCCAGGACACAAGAAAAATAGGGAGGCAGAAGGTTGGTCAATTCCACCGAAAGGGGCAGAACACCTGCCGACTCTTTCTAGAGGAAGGGAAAGGATAGGTAGAGGAAATGAAGATACAAGGGAAAAAAGAGAAAAAATAAGAAATTGGTAAATGACCGAGATTCAGGGATGATTAGGTAATAGCACAGAAAAAAATGGCCATAAACGGGAGGCTGAATCCACTGTGTTTCAAAAAATTAGCAGGCTTCAATGGGCTTTATCTCCCATTAGAAAAAAAAAGTCAATCGTCTCCAGTCGCATGTTGTTGTTAAATCAGTCCATATTTTCTAATTAGTGATGCACGCTCAGTAACGAATGCCAGACACAATAAGATGAGATGTAAAGTTAACAAAAATTAAGGCAAATGCGAGAATGATGATGCCGGTGCACGCAATCACACTGTCAAATTTCCTCCTGATTTCTCCCGCTTTCAGGACGTGCTGTACTTGCAAATCGTGGTCAGTGTATCATGGTCAGGGCAAGGGAAGCGAATTTGTGAACCTTTTCATTGCCCGGATTCGATTGATCAGAGGCCGCATTCACAGAACTATTTCATAAATGCTATTTGTCACTGGCCAGCCGCGCTCTGTGAATGATACCCCGTCCATAATCGGGATGAATCAAAATAAACGCTCACGGAATATGGGTCCAGATGGTTGTTCGCCACCTCATCGCTACATGTCCGGGAATGCGGGCCCACTGCGAAAATTCCGTGCTCTGTTTGTTCGGTCAGTGATCTCCTAGTCCCACCGGACATGTACGAGGTCCAGCGCTGATACTGGAACCTCTTCAGACTTATTACTGCCACCTTGCTAACTACCCAGTTATAAGCTTTCTTTCATCGACCCCTTTCGTCACAGCTGGAGGGTCAAGTTTTTCCTTTTTCGGCGTACGTTGTCGCCCCATTAGCGTAGGCAGGCAGCGTATTGCGCAGAAGACGCCGCATGGGGACGGTCGTTTGCCCCAAGACTTTCGGAGAATTCTGTAATCCCCCACCCACGCAAACCGGGAGCGTCCGCGGTAACATAACAGCCGATGTCTTCCCGGTTGCCGCTGCTCGTTTGCTTTGCCGAGCGATCTTCTGCGTAAAAGATACCAGTGACGCCGAGACCCACACATGCGAACCGTAACCGCATTCTCAGAGCCACTGCGCTGAGCGGCGATAGTAAAGCGCGCGTTGACAGTGTCGTAGTTCGAAGGGAGCCTTGGCGACATGACCTGAAGGGACGAAAGGAATTTTGTGGTTGACTGTTGTTCGGCCTGCGTTGCCGTACAAGGCTGGTTGACAGCCGGAAACTTTTTCTCCAGCCACAAGGTGCGCCCACCGTAAGCGAGTAACGGGACAGACTTATGCATTGGCGAAAGAGAAGAATTTTACGGAACAGTTGTACGGAACGCCGTTCCTTGGAATGACGTTCCGTACAACACAGAGAATATAACAATGTGAATAGCGTAGGCGCACCTGTGGAAGTCACTTAGCGGTAAATTTCAGGAATGGAAATGGTCGAGCAGGAATGCTTGCTCTACACAAGGTGGAATTCCAGCTGTTATTTGTGTGATGAACTATTCTTTTACAACTCACGCCAACGTGCGCTTATTTCCAAGCTTACTTGGTTCATGTCTTACTGGCAGAGTACACTGCAGTAGACAAGAAGTGATTGTCTCCCCTCTTATTTTTCCTCTTCGCTTGACCGCGCTTTGTTTACAGCATAAAGACGGTGAAAATGCCCCACTCACGTTAGTGACTCTGTCACTGGCACGATGAACGGTGTCATATCGTTGCCGGCCACTTGCCACGTTGCCACGGAGCAGCTTACGAGGGACAACAGGACAAAGACAGCCACAGCAACCCTTGGGCGACTGCAGAGTAAAACAAGCATGCTTAGTTCTTCCTTGCTGACATTCAGCTGCAATAATACATAAGCAGAATGAGCTTTGGCAGATTTCCTGTTCTTTTTTTCTTTTTGTTCAGTAGACTTTCTAATGAAAGTGTTATAGTTAAAGTTGACATAGTACTCGCGTGTCCTGTGTGCAGTTGTTCAACCGTTCCGAGAATGTGAAAAGGCCGCTGAATTTGTTAGTGTTAGTGATTCCGCGATCTGCGAACGAACTTTCAGGAACTAGTTATCACGGATAATGTGCAGCCGCGAACGACCTAACTGTATGGCCAGTCGCTGAAATATGGCAATGGGCGCTCATTGTGCGCCTAAGTCATCACTAGCTGCAGTGTTTGCTAGGTTTAGGGCTCTGAGTACAACGGGTCTCTTCACATTCTTCTGTGCAGGCCAGTTATTCGCAACTATGAGTGGTGATGCACAAGAAAGCGGCAAAACAACTAACATGAAAAACGGTTTTATCCTTGCTGTCCAAGCTGCACAATCCGGTTTGGAAAATTGTAACCACTTACCGCAAGGAAGCTTTATACTCTAATGTAAATACAATTTTCGAAAAGAACATCGCCAATATAGTAAGCACCTGCAAAATATCCTTACTTACTTATTCAATGTCAGGAGAATTGGCAAGCTCACGAGGAAGAATTGGAAGTCGAGAGACAGGTACCACAGATGACCAAGGATAGGCTGCAAAGAAGAAATAAACCTCGTTCCAACCGCTTTTACACTTGAAAAATGCGTTACAGTCACCAGGGCTAAATTGCTAGTCGACTGAAAGTCTGTGGGAAGGTTTGCACCAGCAGCTTTCGATGTCAACCCGGCAGCATTCAAATGACGACCCCACCAGAGGACAATTTTTCAATTATTTAAGTGTCTATCAAAACGCATATAATCCCTTTCGAGCCATTTTATCGACGTGCTCATGTGTTGTCATTAGTAAATGTTACGATGAATTGTTTACACAACCATTAAAAGGTGTTCATTCCATCTGAAGTAATTCCGACGATGTCCTCACGTGTTGTATTTCATAAATATAAGTAGATAGCGTACTGAAATCAGGTAGAGTATAAAGCTTATGCTCTATATCAGCACTCCGGAGCAGGGAATCGCTTCAAAACTGAACGTGTATGAACGACCACCCGACATGCAGGCCTTACCGCATTATTTGCAATCCGCAGACTAACGCATGTTGTTAAGGGATGAAAAATGTAGCGGCACCATTGGTCCTTGAACTGTTGCTCGCGAGTCTACTTGAGTAAGTTCAATTTTACACGCCCTTCTCGACGATGTGGTGAGTGCTTCGTTATGTTCTTTTTTTATTAGAACGAAAATACGTGCGACAGTCGTTGTCACTACTTATAGTTATGGTTCTCCGTGACCGCTTCGATATGAGCAAAAAATAAAATTTAAGAAAAACAGATAAACTTTTGCGTTCAGTAATATAAAAGTTTTCGTTCTAACAGTGCCTGCCAATACTTAGCACACACAAGTATTGGATACACAGATTAGATGTAGTTCCTTCAATGTTCATCACAAATGCCATAGTCTTTAGACTCGTTGAAAGAAGTTCATTGTTTGCCATAGACTTTCGATGGCCGTGGACCTAATCCTTTGCCCTTTCGATGACGCGCACTGACCCATGTGTTGAGATATGCACCTGAGCCTGAAAAACCACAACTTGAGTTGAAATCCTGGTGTTAAAGGGGAACTCCGACGGTTTTTTCACCATATTTTGATAACGCTGTTTTCGAGTGGCTCTGGTAGTCCTGTAGCTGCCAGGGCGGTTCGATTTGCTCAGAAACTCGCCAATAATTTTTAATAACCGAGTGAACGATCTGTTCAAACCGAAACGGGTAGATGCTTCGTGCAGCGTATGCGATGGCGTCACAGCCTCCCCGCCATCAGAATTATGTATCTGGTGCCCAAAAAATGAAAGCGGCGATGTCATCGGACTATACAGGGTGTTTTTTAGCTGCAACACAATTTTTAAATTAGAAGAACATAAATCGCGGGAATGTCGTGTGTACCATTCAAGTATACGGGTTGGCGGCCTCTAGATACAGAATAATTTCCGCACTTGTGCGCATAATTAGCGAAATCACGCTAATTAACTTTTTAATTATCAGTAATTTGTGGCTACTGCAAATGAGTACTTTTGAGCCAGTCCTCGACACTACCTATCCCAATGATCAAATTTTGAATAGCGGAGCGCATGTAGGAGCTACGCGAACAATTAGTTCCCCTTGGCAGGCTCCTTGACACCGAAACTGGACGGAAAAGGAGCGTCTGTGACGTCGATGTCGCCACCCCCCCCGGCTTTCGTCACTCGCCACTCGCCCTTGGTCACCGCCGCTCCGGCCGCTTCGGCCGCGCAAGCAGCTTGCGTTATCTCCTTGTTATCTGAGGCCTCGGGCGCCGCGGGAGAGTGACGACAGCCGTGGGGGCGGTGACATCGACGTCACAGACGCTCTTTTTCCGTCCAGTTTCGGTATCAAGGAGCCTGCCACGGTGAACTAATTGTTCGCGTAGCTCCGACATGCACTCCGCTATTAAAAATTTGATCATCGGGATAGGTAGTGTCGAGGACGAGCTCGAAAGAGTACTCATTTGCTGTAGCCAACCAATTACTGATAATTAGGAAGTTAATTAGCGTAATTTCGCTAATTATGTGCACAAGTGCGAAAATTATTCTGTATCTAGAGGCCGCCAATCCGTATACTCGAATGGTACACACGACATTCCCGCGATTTATGTCCTTCTAATTTAAAAAATGTGTTGCAGCTAAAAAAACACCCTGTATATTGAGTTATGCCGGCTTTCCTGCACTTCACAGCGACGATTTGAGCCCTGAAGTATCACCGTTTTGCTCTTGACCGCCCGCCTGCTCGAGTAGGCAGCGTTAAAGGTAATGACGTCAAAAACACAGGTTGGCCCACATGGGAATCAGCTAAGAAAGTTTAAAATTCATTTTCAGTAAAACTAAGTGACTTACAACTACCTGGTTCAGCATGCATTAACAAAATTATTGCAGTACTGAGGAGAACATATAATGAATATTTCATTGAGATCCGTGGACACAGAAAAATCGCCGAAGTTGTCCTTTAACGCACCCGAAGGAAACTAGTGAGCATCATGGACACACTAGGCATTATCTAATTGATTCAGACTTCACTGCATTAAGTCATCGGTTGAATGTGGAACTTGTGAAGGAATCCTTAATGAACGAATCGACCAGGAGAGCACACAAGCGCCGGTAGGTAGATAGATAGATAGATAGATAGATAGATAGATAGATAGATAGATAGATAGATAGATAGATAGATAGATAGAGAGATAGATAGATAGATAGATAGATAGATAGATAGATGTGTGTCTTGGTTTGATCACAGACGCTTTTCCTTTATAATATTAGCGTTTACATATGCATATGTAGATGCAAGCCCTTAATTCAGTGCGTTTTTTTGCAACAAGTCGCGAGAGTCATTAACCTTTCCTGGCCTAAAAACGAGGCTGTAGAGATAAAGAAAGTATATGGCAGGAACTCTAATATATATCAATGTCATCGAAAAGAAAATGGGTTTGTGTCTTTTATAAGTGTCTTTATACCCCCGATTTTCGTTTTTTTTTTTCGTTTTTTAAACACGCTACAGTGTCACTAATGCTTATAAACGAATGTGAGCAATGTCACGTCGTCATACTTCGTGTTTGTTTCTTCAGCCTGAGAAAATGACAGTAGACACGGTAACTCGTTAGAGTTGATGAAGTACGTACGTTATTGCATAACTATGCCATCACGCGGCTGTGTTATCACATGAGCCTGTCTCACTGTTAATTGTCTTGTCAGCTACCACACAAAGTGTATGAAAAGTTGAACGCACAGAGTTGGCGTTGACGTCGAAGTCGTAGTTCTGCACTTGTAGCAGTATATGTAGCCATTGCCTGTTGAATTCAGTGTGCACCTTGTCGAAGTAGGTCTTCGCATCCGGTCCAGACGTAATGAGTGGCAGAAGGTAGAGGCACATGATGAGAAAGAAGACCGGAGCCATGGTTCTGGAAGAGGACACTCAGCTGAAGGCGCATTCCACAACTTGAAGCGGAGTAAGCCGATGCCGGATTATAAATGGGTAGTGTCTGTCACGCAGTACTGTTTTCGATTTCACGTCACTGAACTGCGCCTAGGTGCCTAGTTGTGAAGCTCTGCCCGCAGCAGCAAAGCCTCTTCAGTTGCGAATTATAATGGAGTATTCTTAATATCCCTAAGTTTATACATTAAGCTTGAAATGCTTTCACCTCCCGTTGTCAGCGACCTTCAAGTGACCTTGTGTTAACAGCCAGAGCCGCTGTCCGCGCTTCCACAAGAGGACATAGGCGCATTGAAGCGGGAACGTGCGAGGATTTTCATATGAGATCATCCGGGTACACAACAAGATCATCTGGGCAAAGAGTCGAAAAGGTGGAATGTGGGTGCGAACTCTTTGATAAGCCCGCATTATATGGTCTAGTTAGTGGCCAAACAGAATGCAAAAAAAAAAGATATTGCTTCCGAGTACTTCCTATAGTGTGTGCTTACAATACCGCTGAAGCTGTAGCTTGTAGTACGCTGAAGCTTCCTTTGCCATTTACGTTAGCGACGTTACAACAAATGGACACCATGCACCGGACTGTCATTCAACGCCAGCAATCTGTCAGTTACACGGCGCAGGTTGCCATCTCCCTCGAGAGTATCTCATGAGGTACACGTTCTACTGTGCACCGTGACAGTATCTCATCTCATCAGGGAACTTCATGAGAGATGAGATAGTCTCAAAATAAATCACTACGGATGCATAACGTTCATGGCTTTCTTAGGTGGCCAAATATGTTATGAAGAGCACAATTTCAACTAGAGAAGAATGCGCCAATATTATTCAGGCGACAGCACTCCGATCGCGAGAAATAAGAGAAATCAACTCAATAACAGAAATCAATAGCAGAAATACACATGCAACTAACCGAACTCCTTGTGAAACCCACTTTTGGCCCTTCCTAATTACCTCTGTGGTGCCTTAGCCTCTGAATGTCCGTTTTGTATTAGTCTCCTACTTACGCGATCGCTTTTTGCGGGTCCGTAGCCACATATTTTTTTTTCATGGGTGGGGCACTTGCTGAAGGCCTTGACTACTTGAGGAAAGCGCCTATATTTAGTAATTATTTTCGGTAAAGATCACAATTTTTTTTTGGGGGGGGGGGGAGGGGTGTCCCGGGCCCCCAAGCCTTCCCCGACTCCTCCTCTCCGGCTACGGCTGCATTATTTGCATAGGCTCACCTTTAAATAAATCTTTATTTTAAACAAATTTTCATTGCCATCGCCAGTCAGAACATTAATTAGGACATGTGTTGCCCCTCTTTGCGGAGACGCTGTGACTAGACAGAGCACAGCGTATTCGCACAGTCGTAGAGTACTTTTGTTACAGCCAGCCATTTTTATGGACGACCAAAAACAAAATCTGTTGCGTTCTCACAAAGCTTGAAAGGCACGTCCTATACGGCATCGTTAGCCCAACAACTACGGCGTTTTAGCATTTCAGAATTCACTAAGCACTTAAGAAATGTGTTGCAGAAGGAGCGATGCTTGGGAAAGTTGGTAATTGGTAATTATCTTGGCAGCTCAGTGCAAATGAGAAAACGAAGGATCCACAAGCAGAAAAAGACCCGCTTAAGCCGCTTAAGCGCTTAAGCGGAGGAGGGGTATGCCGCTTAAGCGCTGTCCTGTGTCTCTTTCTGCTTGTGGATCCTTCGTTTTCCCATTTGCGCTGTTTTGCCAAGATATTCATGAAGGAGTTGCACGCGTGCGCACGCAAGCCCTCCTGCAAGCGCATCTACTTAGCATAGCTGCGCATGCGCATGTGGCCATGGTTGATGAAGATCACTATAGCGCATTTGGCTTCGCGTTAGGCTGAAACTGCCCAATATCTGTCTACGCCCGCCCCCCCCCCCCTCCCCCACCCTGATGCATGATAGACAAAAATACCTGATAAGCCTTCTGATAGTAGCAAACAGGAACATGACGACTCCTGCCCTCTTTTGTTTGCACATGACATAGGCGAGGAGAAATCCACTGCAAAAGACAGCATTGATAAAGGAAGTTCTTTTTTAAAGGTGCAATTTGCGGTAGCTATCAAGTTGACAAGTATGATATAGACACGTTCTAGTCAGCGTTGTGGAACCGAATTACGTAGTGTACCTGACTGACGACATAGTCAAGCAAGGATTCATAAATACAGATACTGCTGCTGCTGCCGATGATGTTGATTTGACATCAGCTCCTGATCATGGTTGTGGCGAACTCACCCAGTCATCATTTTATTATTATTATTATTATTATTATTATTATTATTATTATTATTATTATTATTATTATTATTATTATTATTATTATTCCCTTTGACATAGTGCGGCGACAAGCAGCCATTCAGCCTGTGATCACCAGGGGCTACGCCTCATGAAGTACAGCGTCCTGGCAATTTCTTTCTTTTTTTTCCTCATACAGCCCTCTCTTGAGAACTACAGAAGGGGGAGACACATGGTAGGCATTCATCGTTACAAAGAGTAAGGCGTGCAAGCACGGATTCATTGGCGGGGGGCGCGACCATTCCTGAGCATGTACAGATAACTTTTCTGTCCACCTCTTGATTTTTCTGCCGCATTGCAAACTTTTATGAAAGACGGTGTTTGTACCATCGTGCTCACTTATCTGTTTACACGCCTTACGTTCTTCCACGATGCGCCTCTGGTTTTATCGTGCATTATTACTTACGCCTGCAGCGACTTCGGTGTTTCAGTGTTTTTCCTGCAAAGCATGATTTAGTCACTTCATCCGCGGAAAAAAAAATGCCCTAGACTAGGTTCTATCAACAGTATATTTCATAATAAGACGCGTGTATCAATCCCAACTGCGCATCCCCCCTGTCATGATCATGCCTGTAAATTCAGAGTTAAGATTCAAAACCATATACAGCTTCCTTTCCCAAAACAATTCGCGAATGGAATAACTTGCCACATAATATTAAAACCATTATCCCTCCTGATTTATTTTTTTTATCCTCACAACCTAGTTGCAAATAAATTTAATTCATTCCAATATAGTTCAGTTCTTGTTTGTGGATTCTGCGGTGTGCTTAACCCATTGTTCGCTCAGTGATTGTGAATGGAGTTGCTCTTGTTGAGTGCTTTTTTTTCTATGGTCTTGTTTTATGGTCATGTGATTGGTTGTTTGCATACTCGATTTGATTCGTTTTATCCTGTGTTCATTCAATTATGTGAGCGTTGTATCGACCCACCCGTTTAATTCCCCAAGGCGTTGTGGGTGTTGCAATAAATAACTGCACACATCAATACAATAAAAATCGCGTGGGCTTAGCTTCAGCTGGACGTTAAAGAATTTCAGATGATCGAAATAAATCCAGTCCCAGCCAAGTCGTACGACGTATTTACATCGTCTATTATCAGGCGTATTTTATAGCGTACAGCACAAATAAACGCAGAAGAAGCGCCATATCCCTTGCGTTAGCGCTGAACTATAGCATCGAGAGCAGATAAACCACAATCGGAAGTGTCAGCAGAGCGGTAATTTCAAAGAAGTCTTTTTGTAAAATTTGTTTCCTTACGCAGACACAATGTTGGTTTTCATGGAAAGGAAATGCTTTCCAATTTCATCAGTCTCTTTTATTTCTATTCTCTTTGCTATAAGATATCTTTGCCAGCTCTACAAATCATGCCATGCCCAACGTTAGTGCATGCTCGACGGCCCGACTTGTGCCCTTTAATGAACGGGTTCAGCACGGCCCTGACCTATGACCCCATCAGAGCTTGTCACGTCCCTTATTCGTTCCTGCCTTTTATGCGCTGTTACTCTCACCGTTGTGAGACTGGAAGCTTGGTCCCTGTCCAGGGCTGCCGAAAAACGCTTCAGGCAGCCCAGCCCGTCCTGGTTCGTGGGCCAGATCGGGCCTCTTCCCGGGTACGTGTAGCGTTCTACTTTGACCTATGTGCAACATTATCGCACTGTGTGTATCGTGGTTTTCTAAGCACAGTTACCTCGGCCAGCGGCAGTGTAGAGACTCGGTATCACAAAATGGTGTAGGACCCAATAACGACAACAGCGACCTACATAGAGTCGGGCCTCAAAACACTGACGTAAGTAAATAAGTACACCGATTGTGTGGTTTTAACTCTCCAAAAATAATTTCTCTGCAAAAGCTTACACAATGCATCACTTGTCGCCATGAGAAAAAGTATACACGTGGCCCTACGTGGCGACGGCAAAACGCTACGATTTCATGCTGTCTTATTGGAAGTGGCTACGCCACGGTGGTCTAGTGGTTATAGCGCTCTACTGCTGACCTGAAGGTCGCGGGATCGAATTCCGGCCGCGGTGGGCGCATTTCGACGGAGGCGAACTGTTGAGGCCGGTGCACTGTGCGATGTCAGTGCACACTAAAGAAGCCCTGGTGGTTGAAGTTTTGAGAGCGTTCTACCACGGTATCTCTCCTAATCATATCGTGGTTTTGGGACATAAAATTCTATAAATCAACCAATTAATCTTATTGGCAGCCTTGTTTAATAGCGCCGAGGAGAGAAGCAAAGTTAACAACGTGGCATAACTCACCTCAGGAAGAAGAAACTGTCGACGCTCATAAAGCCGACCGCTGTAAATATATTTTGCCATTGATCGACGTATATTATGAGGTTCACCATGCGGGCTAAATAAATAAAAAGTGAAAAAAAATACAACGTTAGTTTTCAGCAAGCCACTTCATAAATGCTACAAACAAGGTTCTACAAAGTCAAAATAAAAATAATAAACTGTCACCTGTTTGTTTGTTTTATGGTGCAAAAGTAGGAAGGCATATGCTGCGTGCACGTTAGTCCTTGGTTCTGAACGCAAGAAGCTTGTTCTAAAGCATTCAAGAAGTATATTGCTGTGATGGGGAAAACGTAGCATAATGCCACTCACGTATATGCGCTATTTTTATCAAACAGCATTAAGAGCTGAAGACTGGTACGAAAGTTGCGATCTTGATAGGAGAAATTACAACTGTGAGGGCGCGTGGTGGTCCGACCTGTAAGCCCCTGATGATGTATGTCACGCTTTTACAACTTCCATAAGAAAAAGACTCCCTTTCCATTTGCCTTCTCTTCAGTATTTGCTTACATGTACTCTGGCCTAACCTAGACTGTGCTTTCCAACGCCACCCGCGACCATGATGGAAGGATGAGCAACGCACTTTGAAGCTCTGGCGCAGCCATTTACGAGCTGAAACACATCAAAAGCCGGTTCTTCATGCGCGCCCTTTAAAGCGAGGTTTTTTGTTCATGGAGAAGTAGACGGCCCGTAACACATGCGCCCTCGACTAACGAAGAAAACAACCAAGCAAGAAGGAAAGTAGTAAGAAAGACAGAAGGGACTACAGAAAGGAAGAAATGGTCAAAAGAACGAGAAATGAAGAGGGAAAGGAAGACAGCAATAAATAAAATAAATAGAAAAGGGCACACAGACGCTAAGTTTGTCTTGACCCCCTTTTGTCGATAAGGGAAGGGCTTCCGAATTTTAAGCGTGCAACACTTTAGGGGCCCAGGCTGTCGGCGTCTAGTGCCAGCTCATGTTGCTGCCACACTTAGCAAACAGCAGTTGATAACAGGGCCAAAACATGCTGAAGACTGACCGAAACCGGTCAAAATAAATCCAGGTAAAGAATGGTTAAAAAAAACCAGATTAGTGTAATGAAATAAAAATACGCATAAAGGGTAATTAATAGCATAATCAGATCGAACTACAGAAAAATTATGAGAAAACGCCGACGACAAAAAACGGAAGCACATGGGAAACACTGGAGAATCACTGCTCCGCACTTCGTACAGCTTTCACTGCAGTGGAACTGGTTTAGATTTATTTTATTGAAATTAATTGATAAACATTCACTGGCAGTGGTCACGCAGGTAAAGGAAAAGGAGTAAAACTGTTGCACAACTGGTATAAGGGACCACCTCGCAAGGACCAAGTTGCGTACAGTTGTCACCAGCGGAGGTGCTTAGTGCGTAAACTCCTGTGAACATTTAATCAAGGCTAAGCTTAAGTCTCGTTCAGGTAAAAAAGTCACAATCTATGAAGCCCTTTTTTAAAAGCTGAGCTCCTTAATTACGCTTGAGTTCCAGCCGTAGCCAGCGTCCGCTGAAAATCCGGCTGAGAGAGCTTGAGATGAAGAGATGAGGTGCATAGAGAGAAAGAAACAGAGGTAGAGAGAGTGGAAAGAAGAAAATTCAGTAATAAATGAAACAACATAAGTCTTCTCGCCGAGGTGGGATTCGAACTCGGGTACACAAGGCCGAAGGCGTGCCTCTTAACCACCACGGTCATAACTACTTGGTTTACCGACGCTTGCCGAAAGTCCATTTATGGGATTCATATGACTGCGTGGTAGCGAAGATTGTAGCTCAACTTGTTATGGGCTCATAATGCAAAGAAAAGGCGTGCAAGACACGGACGCAAGAGGAGTACACAAGACCAACGCAAATTATAAACTGAAGAAGAGCACTGAGACGAAAAAGAAGACACGCAACTCATCTGCGCGTGCTCAGGAATGGTAGCGCCACCTGTCAGGCGGGTACACGTGCCGGTCTACGTGATAGACAACTGTTAATACATTCTATCTCTTCTCTGTGGAAACTAATATACCGCTAACTCACGCACGCGCTTCCACTATTACTGCTATGCCAGGACTCGACCATTAAACGCGTTTCTTCAGTATCATGTCCTGTATAGGACCGCGAATTTATCTAAATTTTGCATGTAGTCACAATGGCAGCAGTGCAACGAAAGATTAGAAGGCGTTCCACCGAATAATTACCTGCTATGTTCAATTAATCTTTGATTAATAGAATGCGCGGTTTGTCCAACGTAGTATCGTCCGTAGCTAAGAGGAATCCTATACAGTACGCCCATGCGACAGCGCTTCACACCCATGCCGCTTTGCTAAGCCCCACAGCTCCAACGCTCATTGGTGTTTTGCTATAGCTTTTTTCCCCCTTTTTTCAGCCAACCATAACATCACGGCTTAGAGTCCATGCCAGCTAGGACGACTCCTCATCGGGGACGTCAAAGGTAGCGTAAACTAAGCGAATTAGTGTATTATGTCGTTCATATTTATGCGTTAGTTGTGTGTCTTCTTTCTTGTTCACGTCAGTGCTCTTCACTGGATAGTCGGCTTTCGTGTTGTCCGCTGCTCTTCTTCCCTTCTGTCCGTGTCCTGCACGCCTTTTCATTATGAACCCTTACCAACTCGCTCAGCTTTCTGTCCTTTGTTATGGGTGACAGATATTGAAACTCAAAGAGAGAGAGAGAGAGAATGAAAGAAAGAAAAAGAGCTACACACAGAGAGAAAGCGATAGGCAGAGATGGCGGAGCTAGGACGATTGAACAACTTGCTATGGGCGGCAGAAAGAGAAACTGACAGGGAGAGATACATAGCGACAGAGAGAGAGAGAGACCGATAACACAGCTTTCTATGGGTGACGCAGAGAAACTTAAAGGTATAGGGAAAGAAAGAAAGAAAGAAAGAAAGAAAGAAAGAAAGAAAGAAAGAAAGAAAGAAAGAAAGAAAGAAAGAAAGAAAGAAAGAAAGAAAGAAAGACCACCGCCAAGGACCTCCTAGGAAGAAGCCGTTTTGCTAAGCCCCCACAGCTCCATTCGTCATTTCGTGTTTGCGATACCTTCTTTATGTTTCAGCCAACCATAACGTCCCGGTTTAGAGACCATGGCAGTTAGAACGACATCTCATCGGGGAGTTAAAAGTAGGGTTATGTTCACGTTTTCCCGCTAAAAAAATGAAAGCAAGGGTGTTTTAATATTTCAGCTTTTGTGAAAGAAATCACTAATTGAAAATAATTGGTGGCTTACGTACACCAGACATCTGAAGGAGCACCATAGCTGTGTCCTACAATTACCCAGACAATGCTCAAGAAACGAAGGCCGTGCAGAAACTTCATGGTGTAGGAGTCCGAGCTCTTGTCTCCCGCTACCTCGAGCATCATTCTCGTGTTGGACACCACAGAAAACGACGTCAGAACCGACATCAGGACATCTGCAAATAGCAGTTGTAACACATGAGTGGACGCAGGGTGAGAGAGAACTATGGTAAATAAACAGCAACGTAATCAGTTTGGGCAGAAATTGAATTGCGCCGGCCTAGATCAACAAACTAACTAAATGCAGCTGGTAAAACATGAACAGTCGTTTGAAGCGTTTCATGCTGCTAGAACCAAACCACACCCCACATCGCCCGCCTAAAAAATAAAATTTTACTGATGTATATTACAGAAAATTGTCCCTGATTTTCCTGGACCATTGGCGATTGTGTCTAGTTGTGCAAGCTAATGTCGCATTCAGACATTGTCGGTGTTTCCGAAATATGTAAAAATCGGTATTTCAGAAGTACTAGTGTGTGCTGTAATGTTCACGTCCTAGAGTAAGCTTTCTCTGAGGCGTCTGAACAGGGAATCGAACAACCGACCACTCAATTGATAGCCTTGCGTCTCAGACCATACAGCTTCTGCTTCGAACGTCTACTGCGAACGATTTATGGATATCATTTGACGCTGGCGACATACTGGCGTCTCTGAGCTGCCTAAGTGCCGCAGGGGCTTTTGTACACATTTCTCACGAGATGGCAAAACATTCTTGCCAATAAATTATAGCTGTGTCGGCAACGGCGCTTTTCCAGCGCAACTGCGCGCCGCTCTTGTGCTTCGCGCCCCAACGGCCATACGTATCGCCAGAACGCCGGCCGAACGGCCTCGACGACACGCAAGTTGCGCTAACGAAGAAGCGCGCTTGCGTTCATGTTCAGACGCCGGAAGAACATGCTGCTGCACGTGAGAGGAACTCTGCAGCTCAACACTAGAGGTTTCTGGATAGGATCCCGTCGATCAGGAGCATGCAACGGAAACACGGAGATGGCAGCGGGCCGCTGTCCAGACAATACCAGTGTGAGGGATGTCATGATTCATGACTCTATTAAATGCGGACGCACTGATCTTTCGTAGCCCGAAATGGTGACAGGCTACTTGCGAGTCTGCGACAATGATGAGAGACGCGTCCTCTGCGCAGGTGCGCATCGCCAGTGCTGTAGCGACCTCTTCTGCTACTTCATTGTCCAAAGCGACTTCAAACGCAGCTGATATTTCCTTGCACTGCTTGTTGATAACACGGGCGATGTATCGCCCTCCAGTATATTTTGCGGCGTCCATATATCTTATTTCTTCATATTTAGCATTTTTCAGCATTTACTGCAGTGCGGTCGCTCTCTCTTTCCTTCTCGCTTGATTGTATTCTGGAGGCATGTTTCTCGGTATTGCATTATGTGCACCTGCACTCTCACAGACGGCGGTGCACGTTGCGGACTTCTTTGTTCTTCTTCGACAGAGTAGCTAATTCTTCTGAGGGACCAGCTCGGCCGGTATAGTTGTAAGTTTTAGCCGTTGAAGTTGGCTGGTCGTGTGAACGACCAGTTCTTCCCAAGTATTATGGACCACTAATTCTAGTAATTTTTCTGTCGTCGTCGTTGCTGGTAGTATATTGCCAATTGGTATGCCTTTCGAATCAGAATATTCAATTGGTCTTTTTTACCGTTGTTTACATCTAATTACGGTGTGCCATGAGTAATTCTACTGATAATGAAGGCTTGTATTGGTTTTATGGTGTCCTGCTCCATGAAACCACGTCTCCTATATGTGATGCGCTCCAGCAGATGTGTAACCTGCGTGAGTGTTTCTTGAAGCCATTCTAATGTGGCAAGGTCCGTTCCGTCCTTTCGGAAGAGCAATCGAAGAATAGCAGTGTATTAACTTTAGGGATGTGTTTTCTATTCAGAGCAACTTCAGAGTCTGGGATCTCCTGCAATTTCTAACCTCTTGTCCTTTGTATCAGAAGGAGCTCCGATTTTTTAGCAGCACAGGATAGTCCATGATCCGCCAGGTACTTCTCAATTTTGCCAACTGCTTCTTGTAAGGCTTCTTACTGTCGTCGACTCGATCCCCCCAGATCGGTCGCAAGTTTTCTATGGCTAATGGTTTTCCTGGATTTGGCACCACCGTTAGTACCGCATGTTTCCCCACAGCTAGCATCTTTCCCGAGGTCAAACAGCCATTAATGAAATCTAGCAAGACTTCGTGGAATCAAGGTTGTGCAATGCCTTATCCTTGATCTTGTCGTTGCCTGGCGTAAGGTTTCTACTTAGTGTGGCTAGCCCTTCTTCCACTTCTACTATTGTGAAAGGTCGGTCAAGGCTCTGATTGGGTTGCCCCTTGTATTTTTGAAGTTAAAGGTAAGACAGCCTACAGCGCCCTCTCTGAAAAACGTTTATGTTGCCCTGATGAAGTAATCTTCTGTGCCTTGGTAGTTAAGAATGAGTCGACGGACCTGCTCGCACGTGATCGTCTTTGTTTCTGTTTTATCTCGGCTTCCTTGGTGATCTTGGAGGACAGTCCTTAGAGGATAGTCAGCGGAGGATAGACCGGAACCAAACGGTTCTGCCATTTTCTGATAATGGACCTGCAGTTCCATTGTCATACCTTGAGATGTTTGTTTCCTTCCTTTCTCGTATTATTCGCCATCTTAACTACCAAACGTTTGTTTCTTGAATGATTTTCTGGCCGGATATTTGGGTTTCGTTCTCGCCTGTTCTTTCTCCTTTTCAAGCGCAGCTATTCTTTGATTAGGCAGTCTCTAATCTGTGCTGTTTCCACTTTCAAGGACTGTACTGCAGTTTGAACCGTTCCCTGGATTGATTGAATACATGGTCTGAACAAGCATCGTCTGAATTTCGTTCCTGTTTTCTTCGATCGTCTTGTCTATACGTCCATCTGAACGAGCCGCTGTTGTAACTTCCGCGGTCTAAATGTTTGCTCGGGGCGCAGGTTGCTTGTGTGGGCTCATCTGTTTCACAAGCGTTCTAAATTTCTTCTCCCGGATTCTTTTACGAGCCCACATAGGCTGGCCCTAATTACAAACGGGAAATAGAACCCCAAATGTCAACACTGCAGAAATCAAAGATTGGCTGCCCTAAGTCATTTTCTGGCGGTGTGTGGGTTTCCCCCTCCCAGGTTGCCCCTGCCAGCTCTCTCACATCATATGTGGGAACAGCTGCTCCGAGCAGCCGATCAACGATCACATCAAACCCTTGTTGCCTGGGCAGAAAGCGTCGCTCCTTGTGAAGGGTCATGCTTATGCTCACACCTGCTAGGAACTAACTACTTGAGCAGAATTTTAAAAAGTCGTTACCACCAAGCGGGAGCACAGCGCCCCTAAAGCTGCAAGTCTTACTTCATATGTTGCTATCGGACTAATGGCTTACCCTTCTTTTTTACGTAATTTTTCCGCATTCTAGACATATCACGAAGTACAAGAAAAAGAAGGCAAGCTTCAGGGGAGATTGGTAGGGTTGAGAGGGACCACGACACGTCATAGTGACTATACTGCATCAGTGTTAATCACATTTCCAAACAACGAAGTTTGTGCGCCTGAAATTTTATGACAAACAGTCGTGAGATGGGACGCATCCTGAAATTTAAAGATAATATTCGTTTGTTCCAACTCCCCCCTCCCCCTCCCCCCCTCTCTCTCTCTCAATGTTTCTTAAAGCATTCCCTAAAAGCTTATTTACTGGCCGAAATCACCATCTCCGTAACTCTGGGTACCATACCTGGCCAGTGCCAAATTCGACATTGTTCTTGCATGCGAATGACTTTGTGAGTCAATGTCAATATTTCCATAGGAAAAGAAAGATCAAGAAGAAATATTACCTCAGATCCAATTCGTCGCCTTATGGCGAGGAGCACTCAGTGCCTTATCAATGCAAATTCATGTTTAATAGAGAAAAAAACAAAGGAAACTGCAGAACGATAACGAATTACGCGCATAATCATAATCGCGTCATAATCGCACTATTCACTTGTCAAAGCTACGTGTCATTGTGTGTTAATCTTGCACCTTAAATTCTTAATATGTGAATAATTCATAGGATGGGTAATTGTTGAGAGCTGTGTTACTTACTCATGTAGGGTCCGTTCTTCCTTCTACCGTGGAAACACACGTCCACCGCTGTTCCAAGCGCGATCATCAGTGCGAGCGCACCGAGACAGGCTCTGCCGAATGAAGAATATACAAGAATGGTGAAAGAATGCTAGCAAACATTTATTTCAACCCCGCTAATGTATTGAACATAATTGGTTATGTTATTTGCAAATACTCACAGAATGATAACTTGTGCCTTCGTAATACCTGTAGGTAACGATGTGACGCAGTTCGAGATGGTGATGTTTATAGGTCCAGGAAGCACTGCGCAAGCAAAAACAAACCTAGCCTCAGTACTCAAATAATTCTGGTAAAAATCAAGTCTCGCCCACTGTCTATGACGTCAGCGAACGTTAAGTGAGGCCGTTTGATTTATACTGTTATCGACCGTAAACCTAGAGATGAAAATATTGAAGGTACGCTACCTATCAAATTAATAGGTGATGTCAGGCAGTGTGGTAGCTAGTTGGGCTAGTCCGTACAGCTGGAGGCGAAATGTTGAGGCCCGTGTGCTGTGCGATGTCAGTGCACGTTAAAGAACCCCAGGTGGTCGAAATTTCCGGAGACCCCCACTACGGCGTCTCTCATAATCAGAGCTGGTTTTGGGACGTTAAACCCCACAAATCAATCCGTACAGCTGCATAATTGAAACACAATGCGAACAAAAGTGCTAATAATTTGTCAGGTTTACAAAACAGTGTTATGAGAGACGCTGTAGTGGAGGCCTTCGGAAATTTCGACCACCTGGGGTTCTTTAACGTGCACTGACATCGCACAGTACATGGGTTTCAACATTTCGTCTTAATCGAAATGCGGCCGCTGCGGCCGGTATTGATCCCGCGACCTTCACACCATCAGAGTGCTCTAGCCGCTAGAACACCGTGGTAGAGAGAACAAAAAATAGAGGAACGGAAAAGGAGGACGTAAGGCAACGCTTGTGTTGTGCCATTTTTTTACTCTTCTTGTGTTTTGTTCGCGCTGTGTTTCAATTATGATGTCAGGCAGCGGACTCCAGGCAAGTTTGAATACGACCCTCTGAAATAGAGGGCCGATGTCGTGATTTTTCCGAATATTACTAGAAGTTTGGCCATGGAACGGGGGCGAGTTGAAACAAAAAAAAAATAAGTGAATTTTCTCGTGCAAAAAAGTACATGTGTTTGCATCAATATTCAAATGAATCTATAGCCATTCAAGCATCTTCGGTTGTCTGTTAATCACTTAAGTTTCGTATAGAGTGAAACAATGCGAAGAACGATACATACATACATACATACATACATACATACATACATACATACATACATACATACATACATACATACATACATACATACATACATACATACATACATACATACATACATACATACATACATACATACATACATACGCTTCTGACCTGCTTTCAACAGGGAGTTCAATTCTGGCTCGCTGCAGGAATTGAGAATGCATATTCCTAATCGCAATATCGGGATCCTCTGCTCGTAAATGTGCTCTCGAAATTTCGGTACCTGTAAGAAAAAGATTAAGAACAACTCTTACATAAGGAGTTCAACGTAAAAAGCACAAGATAATACGTCCGCTCGTTTAGAGTCACTCTAAAAGTAAATATGAAACCGGTAAGTTATAATGGTACAAAAACAGCGGGGGTCAAATTCACAAAAAATGCTTTCGTAAGTGCTTCTTGCCATTAGTACCGAGCCATTGCCATTGGTCATAGGGCTTCGCCAATGGTATGTCCAGTATCGCGACTCATTAATATATTCCCTTGAGAACATTTTTACCGTAAGATAGTTTGTGAATGTGTGACCAAGTTTATTCGATGATAAACTGGGGCGGAATTAACAAAACTTGTATTTTGTAAGTGCTTTTTTCCATTGGTCAACAACCTTCGCTAATTATATGTCCAGTACCGTGATTGGCCGAAATATTCTCTTATTCTCTTTTTCTTACAGGTACCGATTTGTCCTTGGAAATTATGACAGGATGCTTAGTGTGACAGAAAACAAAAAAAAACATTAAACTGGCATCTTCTTGAAAACCGTCGTCGAAGCCTCAGATTGAAATTCCTTCATAGCATTTATCATTCGATAACAGGGATCATCAGGCAGTTGTATTTTCAACCACCCAACTATGTTTCTCAAAGACGTGATCACCACTTAAAGATACGCGAGATTCCTTTTAGGGGTGACGCTTTTCGCTACTCTTTCTTTGTCCGCACTATAAGAGAGTGGAACACTCTGCCACCGGAAATAGTCTGTATTAGTTCAAGTGATGATTTTTTTCATGCTTTATGAATATGCTTTTTTTGCGTTTGATGATATGTACTGTACCCTCCCTGCTGTAATGCCTTATGGCGAAGCAGGTACGTAATAAATAAATAAAATAAATAAATTATGAGCATCCCTAGCGTAAGATGGTTTTGTGAATACTGGCACTGGGGCCGAATTCACAAATTTTCTCTTTTGTAAGCGCTTCTTGCCATGGGCTGTCCGGCTTTTCTAATATGTGCGGTATCCTTTTCTGAACATTCTGAGGGCAAGTCATTTTCGTGAACACGGGTCCAGGGTCCATATTAAAAAAAACATCTTGCGCTAAAACTGCTCGTAAACGAATGTCAGAAATCTATGATGCTTAAAATAGCATTAGAGAAGCTTACCGGGCTTCTCTAATGCTATTTCGCTAAGTTTCTCTAATCATAAATAAATAAATAAATAAATAAATAAATAAATAAATAAATAAATAAATAAATAGCTTATCTGTCGCGTTAGCCATGCATTCGCAAACTTTCATGCCAAGCTGGGAACTACACGAGACTCCTCGAATTTTTCCCTGACTTGATCAATTTTTCGTGAGGTTCCGTCTCGCGATCACGCGATGTCAAATGTCCGTTAAACCTATGGCTAGCGCCATAAAAATGGCTGCAGTGACAACTTGTCGTTTAATCCATTCATGTCTTATCATACATGAAATGCGCGTCATTCATTGCGATGTACAGTGTGTGTCAGATACACCTTCTAAAAATTGCTAAAAGTAAGCTATCCAAGAAAACCAGAAAAATCTCTTCAGAATAAATCTGTCAGCTGCGGCGGACGTCACAAGTCGTCCGAAAATGGGCTAATGAGCTAGCAGCTGGGTAATTTAAATTTACAAATTGACTTTCTAATTAGCGGTATTTGGAAGTTATTGCTAATGGTGAGTTTGTAGCCACGGAGGGGATGATGTCATACCACTTTTTGAAACAAGGAAAAATCCCTGGCTTTTTTGCGCTCCGAAACAAAACTCAGCATAAAACTGTGCTGTTATGGAAGACAGACCCGAAGGTCGTGGGAATGAGTCCCGGTCAAGGCGGTCACGTTTCGATGGAGGCTAATTGCTAGAGGCCCGTGTACTGCGATGATGTCAGTGTATGCTAAAGAACCCCAGATGGTCGAAAATTCCGTAGCCCTTCACTGCACTGCAGCGTCTCTCATAATCATACGGCGGTTTTGGGACGTAGAACCCTAGAAATAATTTGTTTCGTACAGAAATACACCCAGCGTTACAAATGCATAATCATATTCCTGTCGGCAGCGTCTCTTGTGAAGAGCTTCAGCGCAAGAGCTTTCTTCTTTGCGAGCAGACACTATTCAATGCAAGATAGAGAGAGAGGGAGACCAGATGTGGGCAGCAGGCTCACCCGCGGGTGTGAGTACTTCATGGCTTCGGTGATGTGGTCATCGAGGTCCGTCTTCTGGCCGGCGTAGACCATCAAGTTGCAGTACTGCGCTCGAGCCGTCTCGAGACCATGGTCGTCGTGCAACACAGTCTCGACGCACTCGTCGAAGGCGCCTAGGTCCACTCGTGTCGTTGACAGGGCCCCGGTCGGGTACTTGCCGGAGGCGTCGAACACTGCGAGAAATAGCCGTTCGTAAATTAGCCTATTGCTAGCTCAATACTAAATGAGTGGAGATGAAAATCAAGTGGGCAGCTGAAGCAAGGTCTTGGTGTTGGAGTTATATTCTACGCGATACCCAAACCGGTATATTGCAGTTCCGCCTCCTGAAGAGCCAAGGAGTAGCCGGCGCGTTATTTGTGCACCGACACATCCTCGTAGCAAATTAATAAAGAGAAGCAAACAATGTTCGTGGTTAAAGGTTCGTGGTTGTGCGTGTCATTTCTTGGGTATAAGCAGCTCTTTTTCATTAGTTTTGTGCCCTATTTTTAGATAGGTCTCCAAATAAAAGTGTCCGCATGCGTGCTTGTCTGTAATAATATGAAAATTTAACAAAAAAAAAAACAGGGCCAGCGCGAGAAGAAACTGGGAGAGCCCAGTTGCCACCACCATTAACTGGTGCTACGGGTCTTCCGTAACAAGCGTCCATGCCATGCGGTCTGCTCCTAAACATATTAGGTAACTGCACTCTCGGCGATAGGTACCTATGGCATACAGCCGGTGCAAAAATAGAGTGCACTTCTAATTATCCCACGTTGTGCAAATGCATATCTGAGTGTATTCTCATCTGGGCATTTGCGCAAGCGGTGGCCGCAGTCCTGATGCACCACATTTACAATGATATTAGACGGTCGGCGCAGAAGGTATATGGAATTTGGAGTTGTCCGAGTCTAAAAAGAAAGTCCAAGCAATCTTTACGCGTGACCTGAAAGTAGAGAGTTTCTGCCGTTCCTTTGTCCTACTGCTTCTATTTGTTTTGTACAAATTGCCGCAATATGTTTTTTTTCTCAGAGAACATTGCGCACTCATTAACCAAACCAAGAAAATCATTAATATTTCGGTCATAGAGGAAGTTTAAAGAGTTGGTGGTACAACAAGGCTAACAGAAAAAACGTCTCGTGGAGGCCCTGTAAGGTATTTAAACACCACAAAGATAAAGAGAGAAAGAAAAATATCGCGAAAACGTACGTGCACTGGCTAATGTATACGATGTCGTTCGACCAGAAGTCTCCACGCACGCAGGCTCATTTATCTTAAAAACGCACTATTACACCTTCTGAGCCTGGTACGTTCAATAAGAATCATTCTCCGCTTAATATTTTGTCTGCATGCGGACAGCGAGCGTCAGTCTATTTCTGATTCTGCATAAGAGTGCGACTGACCATGTCCGTCAAACAGAGAACAGTCACAACGGCACGAGGACGACAGCCTCGACGTCGTTACATCCAGTATGCTCAACAATGTCTTCCTTTACTAAACGAATTCCTTTAAAATGGCATTTGAGCGAAATTTCCGTTACTTCCCTGCCGACGCAATCACGTTAAGCTCCCACATCTTTTCAAACGGCTTCACAGTATCACCGCCTCCACCGGACTGCTCGGTTGTATCGCTTTTCGTATTTTGCGTACGAGAACCAGAGAGTACAGATCTTTTCCTGTGCATTCGCGCCCCTGTCAACACCGAATCCTCCACAGAATACAGTCTCAATACTGCTTACTTTCTTGTTCTTGATATCTATGATAACTCGCACTCGTTTTCTTTTTGTTTTTTCAAGCATTGCTCTGCTTTAACTGCCTTTATCATCATTGTACTTGAATATATATCGTGTCATGTAATGCATTTACACCCTGTCGTTCTGAGTGCTGCTTTAATACTTCTGCTCTTCTTTTTTTCCTGCTTTCACGAATGAACTGTGTCAACTTCAGTGCTTATCGCCATTTTTTTCTTTATTTGATGCTGGTGGCAGCAATAAGACCTCAGGCCTGTCCTTAACATGCAAAATTGTTTGATTGATTGATTGATTGATTGATTGATTGATTGATTGATTGACTGATAATTACGGTGTAGGCGAATGAGGTCAAGGACTTGTCTACCACTGCGTCGAGGAACTGAAAGCAATGGTAGAGGGACTCCTATAGAATGCGAACTCCCAACATGTCATATTTATTTTTCAGGACACAGATGGTCTCGGACAAAATGCGCGCTCCGGGTTCCTACAAACTCCATGCACTCGCTCCTTCCCGGTTAAATATAGACGCCCTACGCCTTTATATTTTCCTCGTTCTATACAAAATCACCAAAGCATGTCAGCACACATGTTTCCCGCGTCGGCTGAAACTCTCTCAAGCGTGTCAGCAGCGAGCAAAGCGCACAAGTTGGGCGTGAAAACAGCGGTCGGCCACGACGTCCTGATTTGAGCCGTAACCTTACGTCTTATGGGCTCGTATATATTTCGCAAGACATATTTGACCATAATGTGGTTTTCCTGATTGGCCGGATTTTGTGGAAGCCCACTACGTACGGCACTTTGCCTCACCATGGTGGTCTAGTGGCTATGGGGGTCTAGTGGTCTAGTGGCCATTAGCAATAACTTGCAAATACCGCTAATCACAAGGTCATTTTGTGAATTTAAATTACCCTGCTAGCTTATTAGCCCATTTTCTGACGACTTGTAACGCCCGCCGCAGGTAACGGATTTATTCTGAAGAAATTTTCTGGTCTACTTTGATAGCCTTCTTTTAACGTTTTTTAGATGCCCCCCACGGTGGTCTAGTGGTTATGGCGCTCGGCTGTTGATCGGAATGTCGCTGGACCGAATCCCTGCCGCGGCGACCTCATTTCGGTGGAGGCAAAATGTTGAGGCCCGTGTATTGTGCCATGTCAGTGCACGTTAAAGAATCCCCGGTTGCTGAAATTTCCGCAGCCGGCCGCTGCGGCGTCTCTCATATACATAGCGTGGTTTTGGGACGTAAAACGCAAAAAATCAATCAACGTGTAACTTTTATCGGATTGATAATGAGACGGCCGATTCATTATGGTGCTGATCCCAATTATGAGTGGAGGTCGGTGTCAACACCTCCCGAACAGCGAATACTGCAACGGTCGTTGAAAACGATGAAAAGCAGGGAACATCGCTAGCCAACGTTTCGATAATGGACTTGTCTTCGTCGGGACAACAACTGCACAGACAATACCCGTTCTTCATCGTTTTCAGCGATCTCTTCGTCACTTCAAGCCTCCATCTTCTTCTGAGCTTCTGTTCTAGTTTAAATACTGCAGAGGTGCTTTGTGAGCATACTGACCAAAAATAAAAGCGCTTCCTTTTACTGCCGACGACAACCGATATGTCTGTTGGCTCCGACAGCCTGTGAAAAGATTTTCAATCCCGTAATATTTGCTTGCACTTCTCATGTTCTGTTCCTGTGAAGCATTGCATATTTTAAGACATAGCTTCGTAATTCGCAAGCGCGCATTTAACCAAGCATGCGCCGAACGCACCGCCACGGACTGAGCCATGCCCATTATGGTTAGATTCATTATATTTTCGCGCAGCGTCAGAGTGCTGTAAGCTGCGCTGCATATATGATATCATCGGCATTGACCGCGGTATGTGACAAAGAGGAAATAAAATCTGGCGAAACGAATGCTTGCTTTATAGCGGCCGTATATATGACTCATTCCCCACTGATTGTTTTTTCGTATAAATAGAGCCCGCGTGTACGCGTGTCCTGACAAACCTGTACGTTATCGTCCTAAACGTTCGCCTTACCGATAAAATGTAAAACCAATGAACGATAAATGTAACGGTTGTTTCATACCACCATATGGCCTGCATGATGTGATATTTCGAGAGATTGTATTTGTTTCTGGCAGTTCACGACCGACCCATTCTTGCGAGAGCTTTAGTGAGAGCGCGCGGCTCAGGCAACCTACGAGACGAGTGAAAGAACAGCATTGAGATCAACGGGATTATTGCATCATCCCGGCATCGGTACGCATTTCGATAGTATACACTAAGAACAGTCTACGTGATGTTGTCGACGTTGCGCACGAGGTGTAATAAATGGGGAAATAAGGAGGTAGCAACGTGGGCCCTTATCTAGCAAAGTATACCTAGGATACAATGTCAAATAGTATCGAAGCTGACGGACTCACGTCGCATTGCCCATGGGTCAACGTTCCTGATACCACGCATCAACTTCAAGAGACCGAGGCTGCATTCAACGGACAAATCCGCTCCGAGAACCTTGCGCGTGAGCTCTGAAGATGCTCCGTCCATAGCATTGCCGATGAACTCCCGAAGCTTGTCCACGTAGCTCACGTTCGGCTGCACGCCTTCTGCGGCTGCAGGATCCCAGTTCGTCCCGATGTCACAGAGACAGGACGTCACAAATGCACATAGACAAACACTTAACACGAATACTGACGCCGTCGATGGCAGACACTTCACTCTTTTTCGCAAAGTCATGATGGACGCCAATGGATCGAGTGTCCAACAGCAGAACACCAGATTGCGGTGTCGAAAAGCCTCGCTCCTTGTTGATGGGTCTTTAACACAGACGTTAACACTCCCAAATGCCGTAATAACCAGCCGAGCTAAAAGCACGCAGTGCACGTTATTCTTCTCGTCACCTCCCGTAATAACGGCATTTATGAACCCGAGCACAGGGCAAAAGATACTCGACGTCGCATCTCCAATAAATGCTCCTGTAGCTGGTAGCTCAAACAAAGGTAGTTAACGTATGGCAAAAAGCGCGTGGGGCACTCGCCGACCACTGCTTTTTTTTATAATCACGTATGTCGTCACGGCGCTCGTATGACGCTTCGATCCCCTCGAGGTGGCCGTTCCGCACGAAACGCGGAAACATGGGCCAAACTTTATTATTTTCTTTTGACCTTCACTTTCTTTCGTGCGACGGCGTCCTTCTGAAGGAGGCGGAGATGGAACGGCTTTGGCTTGTTCCTATAGCGCGCCAAGCCTTGAACCCGTCGTGTTTTCTCCACGACATGTGCCACAAGATCAGTCGCGCCTCGCGCTCACCGCCCTCCGAATGGACTGACATTAAACCGAAGAGCCTGTCAAACACACACCACTATAACGGCATATGACTCGCGTAGCGAGAACTCGGGAGCCGTCACAGTCTCAGAATGACGCCCTCGCACCATATTTGCGGTTATTGCCTTCTTCTCTTTCAACACGCAGTGACGACGAATGCAGTGGCCTTTACATTTATATTGACGTTTACCCTTCAGCGGAACTTTTCAATGTCATTCACGCGGCACGCGACTACGTCATAGGGAGATGTATGTTCACCCATAGTGAAGGGACTGCCTTTGAAGCTGTGTGAGAGTGGATGTCGCCCGCTTTAGAGTAAACATCCCTGCATCTGTGCGTTCAAGGCATGCAATTCAACCTTGAACTTCGTTCCACTAGTATATTGGAGGGGTGAAGGGGGGGAAGCGTAAAAATCCGCAAAAGAGACCATTTGCGCTCTTGAAGTATTATTCAGATTTTGCTTCAAGCTTCAGTGAAGATAAATCGGCGAGAAAGGTAGACGGGAATGCAATTTATTTCTTCTCTCTCTCTTTTTTAAGCGTTGGGTCTTCTTATAGGAACTGAGTTATTCCTGTCGAATCACTTTGGCTCCAGATTCACAAAAATTGTAATTTGCATAACGTAAAAACTTACCGATGGCACGGCATCACAATGACGTGGTGCCGGTAGTACCAGCGGTACTGGTGGCATAGTTGCACGCAAAGCTCCATACATAACACGTAGTGCCTTACAGTTACGTAAGTAACCACCTCCCTATGAAAGATAAACGGATTCATAGGTAGCAGCCGGAATGGGTTCTTCATAATTTATCAAGTAATGCATCGAAATGAATGACTTATGAGTAAATGACTGATTCGACGCCTTCTAAGACTCCGTATGATCACTGATGTAATTGTCGCGAACTCGATTATTTTTCTAGCTTCGATTAATATTTTTAACGTCATTTCGCAAAATACTCTTACAATGGTAGCATGCCGCATTAGAAACCAATTTTCGGGTTGCGTATCGCATTCAACTAACAACTCCCTTGACTTCATATATATTATTAAACGTCAAGAGCCCAATTAGACTGTTACTGTACATGATCGTCAATCCTTATTTTGGCCAAAGCGTCATTTTGGAGATCAAACACGAGCCCGTAATCAGTTACATAAGTTCAAGCTTTTGTATTGTGCTGCGTGTCTCTTGCCGTTTGTCCGTGTGTTTTTGCCCTAATTAGTATTTTGTCCCAATTCAGTTAGTACGTACTAGCCTAGACGTTTATTTTTAATAATAAATCTTTCAATACTCCAGGAAATGTTGGATTGTCTTTCGTGGCTAAGAGCTGCTCCAGGCTGCTTACCTGATTGCCTGAATCCACGAGAATTTGTCAATAAATGTGTAGTTAAAAGGGGCCTAGCAATACTTTTTTAGCCTAGTCAGAGAACGGTACCGGTCAATCGTTCAGGCTCCTGTGAACCTCTGAGCCAAATATTATTGCAATGCACGAACCAGTGAATTTAAAATTTAGCTACAAGTATAGCTGGAAAGCGTCTCCTCTTCTTTCAACAAGCTACGTCACCGGGGGCACCGACTAGGTCGCTTGAAGCAAAGTCATTCGCATTGTGCTGTATGCTCCCTTTCATTCTCTCTCTATCTGTTGTCTCTAACTTTCAATCTCCCTCATCCCCTTCCCCTTGTGCGGGTATAGTATGCCGGTTGCCCGCTCTACTATTCCCTTCCTTCGCTTGAAGCAAAAAAAAAGGAGAGAGAGAAAAAGGAATGAAGGATGCTTAAGCTTCGCCTTTAAGAGTGGATGGATGGATGGATGCTATGCGCGTCCCCTTTGTAACGGGGCGGTGACATGTGCGCCACCAGGCTCGTAAAAAATTTAAGAACTTTTCTTTTTTCCCCCTCTCTCTTTAAGTTGGCCTCATGCCTTTTAAATCTACTTCAATTAAATCGATCATACTATAGCAAAAACGTAAATTCATAGCCCAGTTCTCTGCCCCTTATGGCAGAAAGTCCTTATTTTTTCCCTATAATTATTTTTGTCCGTTCTCTCTAGTTTTCTCTAACCGTCTCTTACTTATTTCAATCGCGGGTATGTTCAGCATTCCATTGTTGTCCCGATAGAGAGCGATATGTGAGGAGCGCCATCTGGATGACATTTACACAAGCAACCTACCCGCGCCAATGTGGCGCTGTCCGGGCGCGCTGTTGCTGGCATAGTATAAAGCCTACAAAAGTTGTTTGTATTTGAGCTTCCTCGTAACAGAATTACTTTTTCTCCTACATTCATATTACAATCCGAGCTATCATTTGTGAAGGTAGTAGTTAGGTCGTAGTTTACAATTTTGCTGACTGAGTTTACTTTTAGTAATTCGATTTTGTTCACTAACGCAGCTGCTCCACGAAGGAGAGCCTGCGTTGCGTGATCGGGGTTGTTCTTTATGATCTTTCCCGCCATGTACGCCGACGCTGTATTTGCCATGAAACTAGCTTGTTAACGCTATCGCGCTAAAATAGCATTGGCTGGGCTCATGATCTCGAAAACATCCTCTGCAGTGCTTTCTCTGTTCGTTTCGCGTTCAACAAATATAGGCAATGTATTGACGAAAAGACGTATTTCAGCCAAGAAAACAGACGAACACAGGAAAACAGCAAGGAAGACAGGAAAGCGGCTGTTTTCCTGTTCAGTCGTTTTCCTGTCTTCCTTGCTGTTTTCCTGTGTTCGTCTGTTTTCTTGGCTGAAATAAGCCTTTTCGTCAATGTAATGCACCGACTAGCCCAACAACGAGCTTTACTAGGCAATGTATTTATCTATGAATGAGACCAAGATAAGTAAACTGGCCTAGTCGGCGCTTCCAGGGATGTCATGCGTTAAAAGAAGAACAGGCGATCTCCAGCTGTGTTTGAAACGAAATTGGAAGTTCCCTGATCCACGCAGCGCAATAATATTTGGCTCGCATATTCACAGCAGGGTCAACGAGTGATTGGCGTCGTTTTCCGGCTATTTTCAAAAAGTGCTCTAGAGCCTCCTTTAAGCTGAACAGTAGGGCCGAGAAGACGAAACCGCACCGAAGTGCATGCGTCGAAGCGACGTTGCAGACCATAGTCGACGATAGGTCAAGAAAAATGCGGCATTTCCCCAATCAAAGGACCCCCTCCACACCTCTGTGTCGCGACGTCAACGTGACGTCACATTCGACTACCGCGCACCTATGAGAAACTCTTAGGGAGGCTTCACCTATGTGCATCCGCACCGGCGAGTAGTTCCCGCCGAGTTCGCCTTTATTTTGAGCGAAGGTAAAATCCTTTGAGCGAAGAGCAACATGTTAACGTCGTGCGCTATGCGCAGCCATAATATTGGTCACTTCCTGGTGTAATGACAAATAAATAAGCGAATGGCTGCCTCCGAGCAGGAGAACACGCACGGAGGCAGCTATTTTGCGAATAAGCGAGGAAGAACACGCTTTTTGATTTCCTTCGCGACGGCAGCGTGAAGGCAGTCGGCCGCTGCGTCATGTTCACGCAGCGACACTGCTGTCTAGAGGGGGGTTCCTCTGAGGCAAAAAGCCGCACTTTTCTGCACTTGTAGCGGAGTATGCGTAACCGAGTGGCGGGCATCAGCGCTCAGTGTTCCCATCAGCAAAGAGCAGAGCGTTGCGAGGCGCGGTGCTGACAGGCCGTTGTCTCGACATGGGAGGCCATGCGTGCATTTGGGAGCGCGCTTTTGGTTTACGTGTTCTGAATGTGCTACCTAGGATGCAAAAGCAACACGCTAGTGGTTGATTTCTGGAGTTTTACTTCCCAAAAGCACGCTATGATTATGAGAGACGCCGTAGTGGAGGGCTCCTGATATCTCGACCACCTGAGGTACCTTAAAGGGCCCCTAAACAACACACGTGTTCGAGCCTGCTTGTTACGCTCCGCAGTGATTACAACCTAGGTCACCGCTTTTACCCTAGATTTAGCCCCAATAAATCCTCAAATTGTACAGAAATATCCCTAGATTGTAATTTCCTTGTTAATTTCGCTAGTTCACATGAAGAAAAAGTTTAAACGCAATTTTCCTTTCGGCCCACTCGTTCTTAACTTTGTTGGTGGCAGAAATTAGCTCATTAACAGCAACTGCCTCTCTTTTTCCTACATTTTCTGTAGTGCAACTGTACATAAAAGGCCTACATTCAGTGCTCTCTTCGGAGAGCTGATAGAAATCTGTGATCTTTTCCGTGGTGGCGGTTGATTTCTGAAAGACCACGTATGCAACGAGCATTGCATGACCTGCAATAGAAAGGCGAGTGTCCCGTGTTACTCCTAGGTGGTAGCACTGCCTTTGGATCAACTTCCCTTGCAGGGGCCCTTTGCACCGGTTCACAGCAACGCTCTGTACTATGATCAGCTTCCCATATGGCCAAATATTTTTGGTCACACACTTTCACTATCTTTATATTCGCTTCACCTTGCGTAAGATCTTCTGGTCCAGGAGTTACCACTTGACAAGGGACAGCATGGTAACATTTTGGCGAACTGCGCAGGCACAGCTAATGCATAGGTTGGAATGTACGAGAAAGCCCAGCTTACAACTTTTCAAGAGTGTACTGTGAAGGAACCTAGCATGCGTGAACATGCAAGCACGTTTTTCCAGGCACTAACAAGGAAAATGACTCTTTTAGAGAGCAATTGTAATTCACACTGCCCTCAAGATTACACACGCGCCACTGCTGAACACTCACAAAGAGAAAGTTTCGTTTTTCATCTCAGTGGGCGGCCGACGATTATCTCGCGTTATCACTGCTTTCGCCCTCTCCCGGCCCCCCGGGACACCGATGCTCTTTTAAGTGAGAAATAGAAAGTAGCACAAACTATCTTATTAGCTCACAGCAGGCATTTCCAGGGCCTCACAAAAATCCATAGATTTTATGACAAGGACGCCGAATCCCCGATTTACACTAAAATAACCTAGATCTAGCGATAAATCCCTAGAGCTGGCATCACTGACGCTCTGCCCTGCGCAACGCTCCTGCCGGCGGCCGGTGCTACCTCCTCGCTGAGTGCTTTTTTCGAATGTCACGTGACGTACATCGTCGGTGACGCGCAGTTCAAAAGGCTGTCCACTTCCCGTATACGCGCTTCCGCTATGTTCGACAATACGATTGTGTTGAAACGGGAGCTACATGGCACTTGCATTACGGAGTGCTTACGAATTCACGAACGCGCGCACGCGAACGCCACCAAAACTACACACTACCAGGAAAACAGACAGGCAGGGAGCGCGTCTAATAGGTGGATAGCAAAATGACGTTTTCGTATGCATCCGACTTTCGCTTCAGGCTTAGCTGCGTGGTTTCTTCGTTCGGCCTTCTATGCCGCTTCTTGCTGCACGTCTCCGCTCCTCGCAACGCAAACACGCTTCTGTGAAGTTATTGAGGTTGGCTACTCGGCGTTAGGGTGCGCGAATCCTTCCGTGAAAGGAAAAAAAAAAATCATTTTTCTGGGAATGAAGAGCACAAGCTTAAATGGGCAGTTGCCCTCAAACTCGCGACCGTGAAAGGTGAGCTCTGGGTTCCGAATGTAGGACCAAGAATATATGAAGACCATTTCGTCACAGGCAAGTGTTTTGGAAAATAACTTGATTCATTTAGTTTCTAGTCTCAATAAATTTTAATTAACGATCTCAAGAAATTAACGAGCTCAAGAAAAACCAGCACAGAATACAGGACCGTAGATCAGGCAGAGTAATATTGGCGATCGAAATGGCACTTTGGTAACGTTATTAGCACAGAAAAAGAAGCAAAGGTATTTAACAGTTACGCGAACAATTCTTCTCACTATCAGCACAAGTACACATGCTTTGGTCGAACACTTTACATTCCAGGACACCCTTTGTCCAAAATATTACTGAGCCTTGGTACGGTCTTTGAAACGAAATACGCTCAATGTACAACTGCTGCGCAAGTGCTGCGATCGCGGAACGTCTATAGCACTCGGTATCCTTCGCCAAGCGAACGCAAGTTGCAAAACCGACTGCCCATTCACGTTGACATTCGCCGGTCACATAACGACGCTTTGTGATCGACGTTGTCGGGATCGCGGACGTTGCAACAAGTCCTCCACTTCTTCGACTGACTTCCAATCTATTCGAGGCTACATATGTAACCTAGCCTATTTAATCATAAACGTTCTATGAACTCGACGTGACTGCTAGGGCGTGTTTGGCGTGTTTCGATTATATGACGAGCGCGAAATAGACATATGGACCAATAAAGACGTTCCCTGAAGAAAAAGAACCGCGGATCTAGGAACCCTTAGTGAAGCGGAGTACGAAGATAAGAACGACGACGAGTGGCAACGTGGTTCATCGCAATTCGGCCACGTGAGTCGTCCCATAGACGAATGAGCGGAGGTATCAATTCGAAGATATTATTATATCTGGCATCCATCGATTATATGGCCAGCGCGAAATAGAGATATGAACAAATAATGACGTCACCCGAGGAAAAAGAACCGCGGATCCAGGAGGCCTTAGTGAAGATGAGTACGAAGAAAAGAACGACGACGAGTGGCAACGTGGCTCATCGCAATTTGGCCACGTAGGGCTGAACACAGGCAAATGAGCGGAGGCATCAATGCGCAGATATTATTATATCTGGCATGTTTCGATTATATGGTGAGCGCGAAATGGAGATATGGACAAATAAAGACGTTACCTGAAGAAAAAGAACCGCGGATCTAGGAGGCCTTAGTGAAGAGGAGTACGAAGAAAAGAACGACGACGAGTGGCAACGTGGTTCATCGCGATTTGGCCACGTGGGGCGCGGAATAGGCGAATGAGCGGAGGCCTCGTTGTGTTCTGAATGTGTGGTGTGCTGCGATTGGACCATGGGGGCGAAGCGCATGACCAAAACCGCTGGTGTTGCGAGACCGGCGGATGAGAAGGCCGAAGACGACCACCGGCGTCCACGATGAGGCTTGGAGAGAGCCACAGAGGTGCCCGACAGTGGCTGCAGGGGCGAGGTCTGAGGCTGCTGGCATTCGAGTGGCCGCCGATACCGCCATCCATGATCCAGGGCTGCTTTGGGGCTGCGTACTTCGCTTGAAGGTGAGCCCACTAGTTTCCTCTATCTTACTTATGCTATCTTATTTAGATTTTTTGTTCAGTCATTGGTTCCGCATATTATTTTTTTTTCATCGTAGCGCATCTATGCGTGGAACTTGCTATCAGTATACGCATAAAGGTTTATGCTTGCGTTTTCGTGCTTCGATCCTGTTTTTATCGTTCTAGAGCGCATATGTCTTTCGCACCCTTTCGTATAGGTTTCGTGAGGGCCATTGTAACATATCGGGCCATTGAGGTCGGGACAGCGAACGAACAGTGCTTCTAGTAAAGCAATGACCTGCTATCCGTGGGCAGTTGCAGTATGCTCTAGCGCAGCAGTTCGTGCCTGCATGTTTCCTGCCCTATCCGCATGGGCGGCTTCCTTGCACACTCAGCCATTGAATCCTAAGGGCACTTGCGCGTTAGAGCATTTTGTATGCCGCTACTGCTATAACAACTCGCCGAACTGACTTCGCTATAATATAACTTTTAAGCATATAGTAAGCGTCAGTGATTTTTAATTACGTAAACTCGTTGTCCTCACCAACCCTGTCTGCTGTCGCAACGCCATTCTTCGAAGCAGCGCGTGTTGACAAACGACGGGAATGGGGAATGTTCACTTGAGTAGTGAGCCTTGCTTATATCATTAAAACTGGAATTCGAGGAGGAACGGAATGGTACAACTTGCTCTTCGTGTATCTCTTGAGCACATACTACTGCCATAGCGTTGTTCATAGTCATCCAATACGTACTGCTATAGCGCTGGCTATCGTATTGGTATGCGTACTTTGGGAGCTGCGTGGTCTTCCAAGTAAATAGCCTAGAGACAATTTATGGCGTCAACGACAGTTAAGGGCACTGTACTGCATGATCATGTAGGCGTGTTCGGTCGTTTTCCTTTAAAGGTGTTTTCATTTGACAGAGTTTTAAGGGCGCATATGTTGTTCCCCGTTTAGTTTGGTGCTGCGTCATTCTTCGTTTTTTTTTAAAGCAAGCGATTGCCGGGACGCAAGTAGAGTAACCGCGTCAAATATGTATAAATATCCGTGCGCAGTCTGTTCGTCATATCAAGCAGAATGAGTGCATTTGTAAAGTAAATACGGATGGTATCCAAATGGGGAATTATAACAAAAGAGCATGAGCCACTGGTAGTAGCAATGACCTTAGAGACCAATGCACTGAAAGTTTGCATGTGATGACAATTGACTGTCACCACATGCAATTAATTGAAGGATATGCTTGCGTTCTATCATTTGAAAGCTTAGAGGTTCAGGCTCAATATATTTCAGCCTTAGCTATTGGCTCCTATTTGTTTCCTTAGGAAAATAAATTATACGAAGCTCTATGACCACGGAAGTTAACATCGACTTGATTAATTTTCAATAGAATTTATATTAGCCGGAAATGAGTTGTCATATCCAAGAACAACATGAGTTGCCAAAGAGTACTGGTATAGCATTACCTAAATCCAGATTTAATCACCAACACTTTCAGGTAAGATGAAGGGTCATGCTACTTCTGAAGTTATAATGTAAACTCTTCTTTAAAAAATGAAATTCAAAATTTCAGACAACCTCAGGTGACAGAGCAATGAGCAAAACAGACAAATAGAACTTTCTCTTGTGTACTGCTCACATCGCCGCCCAAGGCGATGCACTTCGATAAGGATTGAAGGCTTTTCAACTTGCTGAATGTCACAGTCCCGCAAAGGGCGGCGGGCGGAAGGATCTGGGGAAATACAACATGGTGCCCACTACTCTCGCTTAAGGGTGTCTTTACATTGATAAAGAAAAGGTAGGGTTACTTACTAAGTTTGCGGTAGTAAATTCTTGTCACAAAATTCACGGCCTAAGTAGTAAGTG
Source organism: Hyalomma asiaticum (assembly GCA_013339685.2). NCBI lineage: Eukaryota > Metazoa > Arthropoda > Arachnida > Ixodida > Ixodidae > Hyalomma > Hyalomma asiaticum. The sequence goes on from CM023481.1 coordinate 88,626,726, forward strand.
CAGCTATAGTAAACGACAAGGTAGTAACGTTACGACCTTGTCGTCTACTACCTGCAGTTACTGCCTCTGGGTAAAGGTAGTAACCAAAGCTAGTAACTTTACTACCATGCCAACTTTTATCGGGCTTATTATGATTTCGTTTATATTTGCTGTTTCCCTTTCCACATCATGTCGATTGTATTGCAAAAGATTAAGATCAAATAAAAATGAGCGCGGTAAAGCTCTGTCCGGGGACGCTGACTGGTGCTGACTAATTACATTGTGTTACACCAATTAACGATCGCTAATTGCTTCTTGTGATTAGCCCTGTGAATAGGTAGCTCATAGAAATGTTTAGGTAACAGCTTAGATCGAAACAGGTTCGAACCAGAAACGACAGCACACACTACGGCACACGGAAGACCAAAGCTTCTACGCGATATATGTCCTAACAGCAACGTTAACGCTATATATATGGCCATACTTAAGGACGCCGACGTTGCGGTAAGCACAAGTGGATTCGGATATGTAAGCCATGTTTTGGATCGATATCTTTGTATTTTCCCTTTCCGTATATGTATGCAACGACGCTGCATGGGGCACTTATTCAAACATAATCATATCAATTATAGTTCGTCTAAATTCTGCGTAGGCCTACAACAATTACAGCATAATATACTACTGTGAGTGGAAGTAGTAGCATTTACTAAGCTGTTATGTACGCATGTAGTGGCAGTTACTACCCCTGACATTTACGACCACTAACATACTTCTAAGCTAGTAAGGGAAAAAGAAATGTAGTAATTGTGCCAAAACGGGTACAAGCTTCTGTACTACTTTTTTTTAGTTTGTACAGTGTCACCCTTTGGCGGGCACACAAGACTTTCCATATGTTCACCAGTCCTTCGTGAAAGAAATGAGTATTCTCTGATGCCCTGCCTCGGGCGAGAGCTGCGTAGCGAAGTTGAGGACGTATATCTGCTAAGGAGCCATCGAGGCACGCCTTCCGACGAGAGCGTTGAAGTGAAGCTGGGATTCTTTTATCGTGCACTGACAACGCACAGTACACGGGCCTCAACATCTCGCTGCATGGAAATGCTGCAGCGCGGCCGGGATTAGATCCCGCAACCATCAGACCACCTGCCGAGTGCCTAAGGCACTAGGTCACTGTGGCGGGGCGACACCTTCGTTTAAACATTCAGCAACCTTAAGGCTAAAATAAAAGGCTCACCAATGTGTGTGCGCATTTTTTTTAGTAGTCCCATTTAAAGGTGCAAAAGTCGTATCCCCGGGGCCATTGCTATCAAGTCTCATACTACATTTCCTTTCACAATTGGAGAACACGTCAAGCAACTTGACCAGTGTTTCCCCATTAAAGCATTGTATTGGCTTTCTTATTGAATAGTCATAATAAATGGTCTTTATATAGTTACATAAAAGGTTTTGTTTGCGGGCTCGAAGTTGCATGCAAAATTTGGATTTCCGCAGCGAAGATTCACTATGTAATATCTGTGATCCTGCCTGCATCGTCTCATGAGAATTGTGACATAACGGCAACACGTAAGCTTTCTTGCAGCGCCCACAACGCTGTGATGAGGCATTCTAAGCTACTTCATCATACACCTCAGTTGTTACTTGGTACAAATGCACAAAAGGAGAACACACTATTTCTAATGAACTGTGGTATATCTCGCTAATCGCAATCGAAGCAAGGATTCCTGTGCTTGAGGTAGTAGATATGGATTTGCTTTATCTAGGCTGGAAGTAGTCGAACGTAACCACAGGTATTTGCAGAGGTCATCGAATTTGTGGAAATCTAGTTTCATTTTTTAAAGCCAATCTTCTTGCCGGAAATCGTCGTTGTTTCTCACATATATTTACATTCGTCTGACTCCATGGGCATGGTCTTGCAATGATGTGCTGCAGCAGAACCACCACCAGGAACAGCTGCACGTGCCCACACGTCCCGGTTCCGGGCGACATCGGACACGGGACCCGCACAGACGATGTGGTGCAGCGGAACGAACGAACAGGCGCCCCCCCCCTTGCGGATCACGGCCTAAGTAGTAAGTGCAGCTATAGTAAACGACAAGGTAGTAACGTTACGACCTTGTCGTTTACTACCTGCAGTTACTGCCTCTGGGTAAAGGTAGTAACCAAAGCTAGTAACTTTACTACCATGCCAACTTTTATCGGGCTTATTATGATTTCGTTTATATTTGCTGTTTTCCTTTCCACATCATGTCGATTGTATTGCAAAGATTAAGATCAAATAAAAATGAGCGCGGTAATGCTCTGTCCGGGGACGCTGACTGGTGCTGACTAATTACATTGTGTTACACCAATTAACGATCGCTAATTGCTTCTTGTGATTAGCCCTGTGAATAGGTAGCTCATAGAAATGTTTAGTTAACAGCTTAAATCGAAACAGGTTCGAACCAGAAACGACAGCACACACTACGGCACACGGAAGACCAAAGCTTCCTACCAGCAACGTCCTAACAGCAACGTTAACGCTATATATATGGCCATACTTAAGGACGCCGACGTTGCGGTAAGCACAAGTGGATTCGGATATGTAAGCCATGTTTTGGATCGATATGTTTGTATTTTCCCTTTCCGTATATGTATGCAACGACGCTGCATGGGGCACTTATTCAAACATAATCATATCAATTATAGTTGTCTAAATTCTGCGTAGGCCTACAACAATTACAGCATAATATACTACTGTGAGTGGAAGTAGTAGCATTTACTAAGCTGTTATGTACGCATGTAGTGGCAGTTACTACCCCTGACATTTACGACCACTAACATACTTCTAAGCTAGTAAGGGAAAAAGAAATGTAGTAATTGTGCCAAAACGGGTACAAGCTTCTGTACTACTTTTTTTTAGTTTGTACAGTGTCACCCTTTGGCGGGCACACAAGACTTTCCATATGTTCACCAGTCCTTCGTGAAAGAAATGAGTATTCTCTGATGCCCTGCCTCGGGCGAGAGCTGCGTAGCGAAGTTGAGGACGTATATCTGCTAAGGAGCCATCGAGGCACGCCTTCCGACGAGAGCGTTGAAGTGAAGCTGGGATTCTTTTATCGTGCACTGACAACGCACAGTACACGGGCCTCAACATCTCGCTCCATGGAAATGTTGCAGCGCGGCCGGGATTAGATCCCGCAACCATCAGACCACCTGCCGAGTGCCTAAGGCACTAGGTCACTGTGGAGGGGCGACACCTTCGTTTAAACATTCAGCAACCTTAAGGCTAAAATAAAAGTCTCACCAATGTGTGTGCGCATTTTTTTTTTCAGTAGTCACATTTAAAGGTGCAAAAGTCGTATCCCCGGGGCCATTGCTATCAAGTCTCATACTACATTTCCTTTCACAATTGGAGAACACGTCAAGCAACTTGACCAGTGTTTCCCCATTAAAGCATTGTATTGGCTTTCTTATTGAATAGTCATAATAAATAGTCTTTATATAGTTACATAAAAGGTTTTGTTTGCGGGCTCGAAGTTGCATGCAAAATTTGGATTTCCGCAGCGAAGATTCACTATGTAATATCTGTGATCCTGCCTGCATCGTCTCGTGAGAATTGTGACATAACGGCAACACGTAAGCTTTCTTGCAGCGCCCACAACGCTGTGATGAGGCATTCTAAGCTACTTCATCATACACATCAGTTGTTACTTGGTACAAATGCACAAAAGGAGAACACACTATTTCTAATGAACTGTGGTATATCTCGCTAATCGCAATCGAAGCAAGGATTCCTGTGCTTGAGGTAGTAGATATGGATTTGCTTGATCTAGGCTGGAAGTAGTCGAACGTAACCACAGGTATTTGCAGAGGTCATCGAATTTGTGGGAATCTAGTTTCATTTTTTAAAGCCAATCTTCTTGCCGGAAATCGTCGTTGTTTCTCACATATATTTACATTCGTCTGACTCCATGGGCATGGTCTTGCAATGATGTGCTGCAGCAGAACCACCACCAGGAACAGCTGCACGTGCCCACACGTCCCGGTTCCGGGCGACATCGGACACGGGACCGCACAGACGATGTGGTGCAGCGGAACGAACAGGAGCAGCAGCAGTGCCACGCGCCCAGACGTCCCGGTTGCGGGATGTCATCCACGGATCTGCACTGCAATGTTATGCAACTGAACCAGCAGCAGCAGCTCCACGCGTCCACACGTCCCGGTTCCGGGAGACCGGGCACGGAACTGCACTGATGACGTCGAACATCAGAACCAGCAGCAGCAGCAGCTCCACTTGCCCAGACGTCCCGGTTCCGGGAGATTGGGCACGGAACTGCGCTGACGACGTCATGCAGGAGAACCAGCAGCAGCAGCAGCTCCACCCGCCCCGATATACCGATTGCGGGAGATCGGGAATGATACTGCACTGACGGCGTCGTTCAGCAGAACGAGCAGCAGCAGCATCTCCACGCTCCCTGACATCCCGGTGCCAGGCGACATCGGACGCGGGACTGCACAGACGTTGTGGACCAGTAGAACGAGGAGCAGCAGCAGCTCCACGCGCCCAGACGTCCCGGTTGCGGGAGATCGGGCACGGATCTGCACTGATGACGTCATCCAACATAACCAGCAGCAGCAGCAGCTCCACGCGCCCGCACGTCCCGGTTCCGAGAGACCGGGCACGGAACTGCACTGACGACGTCGTGCATCAGAACCAGCAGCAGCAGCAGCTCCACTCGCCCACACTTCCCGGTTCCGGGAGATTGGGCACGGAACTGCGGTGACGACGTCATGCAGCAGAACTATCAGCAGCAGGAGCTCCACGCGCCCAGACGTCCCGATTGCGGGAGATCAGGCATGGTACTGCACTGACGACGTGGTTCAGCAGAACGAGCAGCAGCAGCATCTCCACGCGCGCTGACATCCCGGTGCCGAGCGACATCGGGCGCGGCACTGCACAGACGATGTTGTCCAGAAGAACGAGCAGCAGCAGCAGCTCCACGCGCCCACATGTCCCGGTTGCGGGATATCGGGCACGGAACTGCAATGAGGACATGGTGCAGCAGAACCAGCAGCAGCAGCAGCTCCACGCGCCCAGATGTCCCTGTTCCGGCAGATCGGGCACCTAACTGCACTGACTACGTCGTGCAGCAGAACCAGGAGCAGCTCCACACGCCAAGACGTCCCGGTTTCGGGAGATCGGGAACGGAACTGCACGACGGCGTCGTGCAGCAGAACCACCAGCAGCAGCAGCTCCACTCGCCCAGACGTCCCGGTGCCGGATAATATCGGGCGCGGAACTACATTTACGACCTGATGCCGCAGAAGAGGCAGCAGGAGCAGCTTTTCGTCCCCTGACGACCCGGTTTTGGGAGAGCGGCCACTCAACTACATTGACGACGTGATTAATTTGTCCACGTCATTTCTTGTGGTCGGGAGGACGTCGGACTTGGACGCGGTCACGCCGTATAGAATTGCTGCGAGTTAATTCGTTATACGTAGATTAGTATATTGCGCGTTATTATTTTTCTAAAGATTATGTATTCGCTCTTTTAAGTACTTGGTATCGCGTAATTACATAGTTCGTTGATTGGCGCTCAGATTTTATATCTATCTATCTATCTATCTATCTATCTATCTATCTATCTATCTATCTATCTATCTATCTATCTATCTATCAACCTCTGTCTTGGTGCTGTTCTCGCCGTCTCATTCACCCGATATGAATCAGGATTTGAATGATAGGGCACGAATGAATGGCAAAGATGAGTGATTGATCTTTACACTGCTAACATGAGCGTCATGTACGTCACGATTAACGATACTGCGATAACGTGCGGTTCATACCCGTAACGCTTTGCCCCCACACAAACTCGCTGCAGTCACCGCTCTGTGACGCTAGCACGCTGCATGGTATATATAGTAATAAATTCAACGCTCCAGCAGCTGTGACAATTGTTCTGGTGTAACATCAATTGCGCATGTAGTGTGCGTTAAGCGTTGTCAGAACCATTCAGTAAACGACACATATGTTCTGGTAGAACTCTGCGTGCTTTTCTCCGTCCTTTGTTCGATTTTGTAGGAATATTTCAATGAACGACGCTAATTAGACTAATTAGCGTACTTTGGCCGCCATTTCTGTTCGACATAACAGACGTCTGTGCTGTACACTATCGCGAGTTCCTACGTTACTTTGTAGCATGACCTACCATTTAGTCCCCACTAGCTCTGCTTTCGAGTTTCCCGGTTGGCGCCCGTTGGGCATACACCTACCCGCGCGCGTTACACAAAGACGTAACACATGACTGAATGACGAACAATCCGCCATCGGCAATCGGCTCACTGGTATCGACGCCCACATAGCGTGGAATGTGAACGATTTTTTTCTTTTCCTTTATATTTGTGTAACTGACACATTCGAGTTGTCAGGCAGCCCTGTAGTATCGTGGAATTCTTCGTCGTAGGCGTTAATTCGTATTCTGAATTACATTTTCTATATAGCTTTGTTTCATTCCTAACCCCGCTATGTTCCAGTTGTGAAAGAACCTCAGTATCAATGCTTGTGGCCTAGGTAATTTCATTGTTCATTAAATTATCTGTATAGTTTTGTTAATCGCTTTGATGTACCTTTGATACAACCGATATATTCGAGTTCTCAAAGAGCCTTGATATCCTCGAATTCTTACGTATGTTAATTCGTATTCTCTATCTAGGATTGTTCTTGGTTGTATTAGCGATGTATACACGCTGTCAAAGATCCTTAATTTACTGTGGAATTCCTGCGTGTGTGGCTTTGTTTGTATAACCAATGCATGCAAATTATCAAAAAGCCCTAGTATATCACGGAATTCCTGCATATATATGAATTCGCATTCTCTATGTAGCTTGCGTACGCAGCGGTAGTAGCATATTCCATCCTACAGCCAAAACATGGAATATTATATGACATATCGAAATTTAGGTACTTAACTTTAAAACGCGTATAGTTGGCGCAGGAGCAGCAAACAACCTTAAACTATTACTACAAAAAGAACGCCATCCTTCCTGCTAGGTTTCCTCGGCTGTTAATGATAGAACACCTAGCGCAAAGTCGTTCACAAATTACCGTGCAGAAAAAAAGGCTCTTGAATTCTTCGTTCCGTCCGTGCATTGTTCCTGCATTATGTATCCTGCAGCACAGAAGTTGCTGTTGCTGTTTTCACTTATGGTGTATTCGGTTGGTCCCTCCTCTCCTCTGGCTCGGAGTTAGCAGATGCGGGTTAGCTTGGAATCGGAGCGAGAGGCGCAGCGTACCAACCGAATACATAAGGGCCTGTAGCACCACCGCGCTGCCAGCACGGGAAGCCGCCGCGTAAACGACACGCCGTGCAGCACATCGACGAATGGCGTCGTCCAGTGCAGTCGCCAGCTCTGCAATGTCTGGACGCAGCGATACGCCACTTAGCCCAGCGTAATCCGTTTTTCGGACGATGAATGAAGATAAGTTGATCAAAACCTCGCGAGAGAAAATACTGGCTTGTAAAGTGCAGTGCTGTAACAGCAGCATTAACGTTTCCTCCGCTTTGAGAAGCCGCCTCCATTTCTACATGGTGCAGTTAGGGCTTTGAAGCCCACGCAAACGCTCAAAAACGCCACGAAAACAAACCCACAAACGCGAACGATGTACAGAAACGTCCTATGGAGTCCACTTCCGAGTGCGCGCTCACGCTGCCACCTGTCGGCTACCACGGCGGCTGGTGTCACGTGACCCGTCTCTTGGCCAGGCCCCGGAAGGCTCTACATTCCAAAAATCGCCGCGGATGGCGTAAAAATCAACCGCGGCGCGCTCCGGCTTTATGCGCTGGGAGTGGATGTACTGACCCCTTTCTACACTCAAGCTATTTCTATGGAAAGGCGATCACGTGACTGGAGGCCGCCATTCGCGCTATTGCACTTTTCACGTAGGGGCGCCCTCGTCGGGGCCAAATTTCAGGGCAAAATATTCTTAATGCAGACGAAGACTGCGTTTTGGCATAATATTACATGTAATAAAATAACACTACTCATTACACAGAGTGCTCTTTCCGAGATATTCTGTCACCTCTCTTTTTTTAACCGATTTTTGTTTTCGCTGACTCTTTCAATGTGAACAGCGCATCGACATCAGCATTTTTCCATTCGAAATATGCGGCGGCAGGTATGCAACGGTTCATGGCGTCCGGCGGTTCTGGTAACTCGCGCTATTTTGTCTCGTTCTAAATATTCCGTGAAATTTAGAAAGTGTACTCTTTTAATCGCTGCTTCGATCCTACCGGCAGAATACGTTAGAACGTGCTTCTTTTGGGCAGTTTAAACACTTCCGCTGAGCGTAGTCAGCGGCCTGCAGTGGAACGAAGCCAACGTTGAAATTCCGGCAGTACGAACACTCGTTTCAAGGCTCGAGCACGTACGCACCGGTGAGTATGAACCCATTGCTTCTGTTTGTTAGCGTTGGTTATGCGTTTCGAAACGGCAACGACGAACCGGGGTGTCATGCTCTGCGACCGAAAAGGAAGACTGATTTCGCTTGGGCGACGCGGCTTCCCTGGGGGCCGAGTTTTTGAGAGAACAGAAATGCATTCTGGAAATTTATTGCTTGGCAACGGACATTATACACAAATGCGGCGACTGCGATAGATGGGGCTACATGGAATACACTGCGCCTGCAACACATGTTCGTACGTACGAGTTTGCAAGAGCCGCATGTCGAAAGCAAGGTTAGAGGTGTTTTACTTGGATGGTGTCTTTTGCACATTATTTAGCAGTAGTCCTTTTTCTTGAATATATTTAGTGTACAGTGCTCACAGAATGAAATGCAACATGTAAACACTGATCGGTGCTAAATGCGCGGCTACTCGATATAACCATGGCATGTCACTTGGAATGGGAATTCGGTGGGTCACAAAGTGATGAAGGTAGACACAAAAGTATGTAAGTTACGTAACCCAAAATTTTGGCGCTTAGATCCATGAGTACTGTGCATAATTCGAGTGTACTTTTGGTTTATTCTAAGAAACCAGCATGTTATACAAGGATATGCTTGCGTTTTTATTTTTTTACAGTCTCCTGGAACTCTCTGCCAAACCCTGTCATCCATATCACACATGGTCGCATTGCATCACAATGGGCAAGGCGCTTGCTACCTGACACGGCTAAAGAAGCTACTTCCAGCACTGCAACAACCTATACTAGGTACGTTTCCCTGTATGTGCAACAAATGGCAGTTTAATGAATTTCTGTGTATAATTTTGCAAAATCATGCTTCACACATTATGCTTCTCAGTCACTGATGAATTCATGACTTGTTTCTTTTCAGGAATGCCATGCAACGACAGGATAACTGCCCTGGAAAGTAGACTCTGCAAACGCGGTGAAATATTTGGATGTCTACGGCAGTTCATCTTGGACCCTGTGCATCTGGTGCTGTCTGTACTTATCGACGGCTCATCAGGCATCTTCTGAAGGTGTACTCATGGTCGTTCACAAGTATTAGCTGCCTACTGTTCTATATATCATACAGTACGCTAATGTTTTAACATGACCTCTGTATATTAGTTTTATCATGTCATTCTGGTAACTGAGACAACACATGTTCCAGCCATGGCGGCTGCATTTTGATGATGTGAAATGCAAGAAGACGCATCTACTTGGACTGTGCATAAGGAGACCTGTGTGATAAAATTTAATCTGGAGTCTCCCACTATGACGTGTTTCATAATCGTAACCTGGTTGTAATCACAAAGCCCCAGAAGTTTGCAGGTTCGATGCCGGCTGTGGCGGTCACATTTTTGACAGGTGAAAATGCTAGAGGCCCGCGGACTATGCATTTTCCCAGCATGTTAAAAAACCCCAAGTGGTCAATATTTCTTGAACCCTCCACTGCAGCATGCCTCAATCATATCATGGTTGCGACACATGAAAACCGCAAGAAAACACCAGAAATTGTTAGTTATAAGAGAAATGAGGATGACGGCCGGTAGGTGGATACCAGTACTTCCAATATTTTTTAATGACTTGTCTTGGCATAATTAGCTGCATTCAAGCCATAAAGCTCAGAAACAAAATAGGCCGAAGCTTTAGAAGGCGGCACTCACCTTCAGCGGGATCTTGTAAAATTATTTACAGCCAAAAAACAAATTGTAAATGTGATGAGCACTACTTGCAGTGAATGAAGCATGCTGACGTCCTCATAAGCCAACTTGTGTTCGTAGGATGCCCCGTCTGTTTTTATAGAAAAGCAGAATAATTTGTTTAAGCTCCCTACTTCTGCTATCAGCAACTAAATTAACATGCCCTCTTTATAGTGCCTGCCTTTATCAATTCGAATGACTTATGGAGTCAATGGAACAAAGTCGAGGAAATTGAGAAGCTAGTGAAAGTACACATGAATATGACGTATGCCCATTGACATTAACAAATTGAAAGCTGCAGCTTTCTAGAGCTGACAGGGAAAGCAGGTATTTGTATTGTGTTGAAGCATAACTATAACTATAATGAACAGCCCCGCCACGATGGTCTAGTGGCTAAGGTACTCGGCTGCTGATCCGAGGGTCGCGGGATCGAATCCTGGCCGCGGCGGCTGCATTTCGATGGAGGCGAAATGTTGAGGCCCGTGTGCTGTGCGATGTCAGTGCACGTTAAAGAACCCCAGGTGGTCTAAATTTCCGGAGCCCTCCACTACGGCGTCTCTCATAATCAGAACTGGTTTTGGGACGTTAAACCCCACATAACAACAACTATAATGAACAATTAATTACGCAGCAACAACAAACGCATGGAAAATACATGAGTTTTATTGCTCCATCACTGGAACAAGTTCACACGATGCCCGTGCTAAAGTGCACAATTTTGTCGACAAAGACTGAGCGCCCGTGATGGCTGAGGTGCATTAACTTAGCCATACCACTTCGCTCTTTCCTCGCCATGTCGCCGATTACGCACCACGCACTCATATGAAGATCGGGACTACCTCGAAAACGCCTGCATAGCTGCTAAGAAACAGTAGCGACAGTATAAAACGCTTGCCTGAGCGCTATGTGCCAGAATAAAACGGCGCTGAACAATGAAATTCTGTGTATGGAGAAAGTGAATGCCGCTGCCTTCAGTTTCTCCGTACATATATGCCAGTGTTCAGCGCGGTTATAGAGTTTGGGCACTCAGCATGCGTGATAGGCTTCGTTTGCAGTTGACTGTAAATTGTTAGCTCATGTATGTACTGTCGTTGCTTGTACCAGCGTTGGCACTCTTAATAAACGATGCAAACTTTACTTGATTGACGCTGTTTTTGCCAGTCGAGGCCTGTTCGGGCACCTGGCGATAAGGTATACATTAGTTGTGTACGAAATGCGGAACATGAAAGTGCTACTAACTCCCCGCGTTTTGTTTTTCCTCTTTGCTGGATCCGCGGTTCCCATACGCTTTCGAAACGCGAAGCAAGAAAAGTTGCTCCGCGGTTCGAAAGCGCGTGGAAGCCGCGGATTCAGCAAAGAGAAAAAACAAAACACGGAGAGCTAGTAGCGCAACCCGCGCAAAGCAAGCGAAAAAGCGAATTTTATAATGATGATGATAGTACGGGCGGCGCCATCTTTGCTCGCGCTATTACAGTTCACTACGCCACCGCTACTCTTATTTTCGTTCCATTGCCAAAGGTACAGTTTCCGTTCTCTAATGTTGGTAAAAGTGTTCTGTGGCCAGAGCGCTCCGACGCTCTCACCTCGAAGTCAGAGCGGGCGGGAGCGCTCCGATTCAGAGGCTGGCGCTCACAAAGAACCCACCGAGGATAATTCGAGCGCTCGACTTCTACCAACCGAATGTGTACCCGCTTTTCAGAGCGCTCTTGATCGCTCGAAAATGACCATCCGAATACGCCATTAATTGTAGCTGGGATCGTGAAGATTGTTTTTTTTTTCCAAGTATAGCAAGTGTCGGATAATAGATCTTTCTCCCTTTCCAACACTCCTGAAGCTCGGATGCGGAGCGCGCGCTCAACGATTCCGCACGCAGGTACTCGTTAATTTCATCCGGCACATGCGCTGTGCTGTCATCAATGTCGCACAACTCGTTGAACGGTTTCATGCGCTGAATTTTCACAGGGCACTGTTCAGGTGCGCTGCGCCGTTTGGAACTTGAAATCATTCCAGCAACTACCGCGCGTGTACGTGCACCTCCTCACGCTCTTCTCGATGGCTGAATTGCGGCTACAGAAATGTTGCGGCTATATTGTGCTTGGTCTTGCAAGTTTATTATAGTGCCCATAAATTACCATGATGCGTGCTTCAATCTTTGAAATTTCTGTTGGTTTTGCTAAAGAGATGTGCGGCGCGCCAAAGCTTCTTCCAATTTCTCCGCGTAAGGTATGGCAAAATGCGGCGTCGGACATATGCCAGCTTCAATCCGCGTGTAGGCTCTTCAAATGCCTTCAGGTATTTTTGTTAATGGCCGCTGTGGCCGCACGGTTCCTTGATTCAAGCAGCGGCTCTATATCTGCGAATTGCCGCAACACGGATCTGTGCATCGTAAGTTTCGAGTTCGTTTGTGTTGGAACCTCCTGCGACTTTCCATCGCTAAGCTGACTGACCAATCCACTTTCCTTGAGAAATCTGACGATATGTTTTGTATTCCGCAAGTTGTTATGGATCGAAGTGACCCCTTCTAAAATGAATTCCCCGACAAAAGTGTTACCGAGGACGATGTTCAGTACATGGGCACGACAGTTCAATCGGTGATAGGGTTGCAAAACGGAAATAAATTTTAATGTGAAGCATTTCTTGGCGAACTTGGGTCACTTCTACCGTATCTACCTGTCTAGACGCCTAGGTCTCGGTGATCTCCTGGTCGCCTTGTTGACCTGGTATATACCAAAATGCTTGTGGTGACGTATAGATCCATGGCGTTCATGAAAGAATTATCTTCACATGACTAACATGACACAGTCATTCTATCTGCGTCATGAATAACGATACAGCAACCACGCGTGGCTCATTCCTGTAGTTCTCGTCCCATATTGTGCGGGTATGCGCCAAAGAAGTTTCCGTTTTTGTACAGCCTATGTCAATCAAGAACCGATTAAAATAGTCCTTTCACATATCCTTGGAACACGTTCAAAAGGAATATAAGCCGCACCATTCGTCGCAGATTGCTATATAAATTTAGAAACAAGCGCACACAGATGAACGCGCTTTGAATTCCCAAGGCAACTTTTACAGAGCAGTAAAGGACAGGAATCGGAGCCCGGCCCCCGCGGTGCCAAGCAAGCAAGCTACCGCTACAGGCTACGGGCTCCTCCCACGACATTCCACGTCACTGTTGAGTGCACCGCTGCTTCCTTCCCTCCCCTCCCACCAATTCTTCGGTCCACCCGTATCTACGAGCAGTGGGAAGGCACCCTTCGTGACGGCGTCCCCGAGGTCTGCAGGGCGCTCGCCCACCGGGCCCAGGCTATCGCAGGGGTTTTAATAAGAGTCCCAGAATAGGGACCCTCCCTGTTTTTTTTTTCTTCAATGAAAATAATTTCATCATCATCATCCCATATGGCCACACGTAGTAAATAAACCTATGAACCAGCAGCAGTGATGATTGTACTGTGCCGTTGACTGCGCATGTAGTTTGTGTTAAGGGCTATCATAGGAATATAGTAATAACACTATCGTTCTACCGCCACTCGGGATGCTTTGGAAGAAGATTATACACTTTATTTTCATTGAAAAGGATTTACAATAGCTTCGGCTAAAACAACCGGATCCGTATCCGATATGGCCAGTTGAGTATGTGCTACAGGCATGCCACGTTGTGGTTTAATCGACGAGTGCAATGTTTATATATGAAGTTCAATCGCAAATAACATTTTCAAATGAGCTTACATAAAAGAAAAAAACAACACAATGTATGGCATGTACACGCGGTCAGAAGTACGACATTAATATGATGACTGGTAACTCCCCGATAGAACGAGTTTCCTGAGCGATTGCGTCACGTTTGGCAGACATTTAGTTAGGGCAGGGATACAGTCCGAAATATTTGCCCCAACATAGAATATTTTTCGACGGCCGTAAGCGTTTCGGATTATCGGCAGATTAATATTTAGTTTTTTCGCCTGTCGTGTGTGATCTCTGAATTTTAAGAGAATAGACGAGTGCAGAGGTACGTTATTATTCATTATTTTGTGTACAAATGCAGCGATCTTGTATTGCGGAACCATAGTAAAAGGCATCATGTTGAGATTTCTGAAAAGTTCAGTGGATGGTGCATTCCTGGGCGCTGATGGAATGGTTCGTGCAGCTGTCATTGTTTCTTTTTTGTTTTTGTTTTTTCAAATGTGACTATGGAGCAATATGATGCATATGTGTTGCTCCATGATTCAATGCAATAGGTCAGAAGAGAGTGAAAAACGTTAAAGTATAATATGCGGAGTGTGTGTACGTTAAAGTCATTTTTAGCTTAATTAATGTGTAGCATCCAAAGCTTAGTTTTCTACATAAATTATCTATATGATATGCCCAGTGTAATGAAGGGTCTAGAGTCACGCCAATTTAAGTATAGCGTTTACCTTGTCAGCCCGAGTTTCGTCAATGTACAGACCACGTGTTTCAGGTACTTCTTTTCGGTTGGAGGCAAAAACAACGTACTTGGTTTTTTTAATATTTAATAATAAATTCTTTCGTTTAAACCACTGAGAAGTTACTTGCAGTTCTTTATTGTGAGCGATTCGACTTCCTGAAGAGAGTGACGTGCTATCAGAAGAGCAGTGTCATCTGCTTATATAGCTGTTTGCATATGGGTTAAGGCCCAAGCACTGAACCTTGCGGCACACCTGTTTCAATGAGTTTCCTGTTTCATTATAGCCCACTTCAGCACCAGCTGCGCCTGCGCTCGGCCTATAGTGAACTAGAACTTCTAGTTCACTAAAGCTCGGCGTACTCCAACTATAAGGTGGCAGCAGCGCTGCATCCGGAAACTCGCGCATGCGCAGATCGTGCGGGGAGGTCGGTCTATTTGCGTGTCGGCGCACCTGTCAATACGACTATAAGCCCATATGTTCTACAGTCATGTTTCCCACAATCACACTCAAGATACTCTCTATATTTACAACACATCTGCTCTCACTGTACTTGCAGTAATGGGAAAAAAGACAGATATTAATTATGATATGGCACGGTTATTCCTCTCACGTCCCTGTACTCTGTGGTTTTAGCAGCATTTCGACGACCACACGAAGGGGGGGGGGGGTCGAAGATAACAATCATGACGAGTGGCAACGTGGCTCATCGCAATTTGCCTACGTGAGGCATGACACAGGCGGATAAGCGGGGGCATCAATGCGAAAATCCTATTACATCTGGCATGTTTCAATTATATGGCGAGCGCGAAATAGAGATATGGACAAATAGAGACGTTACCTGAAGAAAAAGAACCGCGGATCTACGAGGCCTTAGTAAAAAGGAGTATGAAGAAAAGAACGACGACGAGTGGCAACGTGGCTCATCGCAATTTGCCTACTTGGGGCGTGACACAGCCGAATCAGCGGAGGCATCCATTCGAAGAAATTATTGTATCTGGCATGTTTAGATTATATGGCTGGCGCGAAATAGAGACATGGACAACTAAAGACGTTACCTGAAAAAAAAACCGCGGATCTACGAGGGCTTAGTGAAGAGGGGCACGAAGAAAAGAACGACGTCGAGTGGCAACGTGGCTCATCGCAATTTGGCCACGTGGGGCGTGACGCAGGGGAATAAGCGGAGGCATCAGTTCGAAGGTATTATTACATCTGGCATGTTTCGATTATATGGTGAGCGCGAAATAGAGATATGGACAAATAACGACGTAACCTGAAGAAAAAAACAACACAATGTATGGCATGTACACGCGGTCAGAAGTACGACATTATATGATGACTGGTAACTCCCGATAGAACGAGTTTCCTGAGCGATTGCGTCACGTTTGGCAGACATTTAGTTAGGGCAGGGATACAGTCCGAAATATTTGCCCCAACATAGAATATTTTTCGACGGCCGTAAGCGTTTCGGATTATCGGCAGATTAATATTTAGTTTTTTCGCCTGTCGTGTGTGATCTCTGAATTTTAAGAGAATAGACGAGTGCAGAGGTACGTTATTATTCATTATTTTGTGTACAAATGCAGCGATCTTGTATTGCGGAACCATAGTAAAAGGCATCATGTTGAGATTTCTGAAAAGTTCAGTGGATGGTGCATTCCTGGGCGCTGATGGAATGGTTCGTGCAGCTGTCATTGTTTCTTTTTTGTTTTTGTTTTTTCCAAATGTGACTATGGAGCAATATGATGCATATGTGTTGCTCCATGATTCAATGCAATAGGTCAGAAGAGAGTGAAAAACGTTAAAGTATAATATGCGGAGTGTGTGTACGTTAAAGTCATTTTTAGCTTAAACAATGTGTAGCATCCAAAGCTCAGTTTTCTACATAAATTATCTATATGAGATGCCCAGTGTAATGAAGGGTCTAGAGTCACGCCAATTTAAGTATATGCGTTTACCTTGTCAGCCCGAGTTTCGTCAATGTACAGACCACGTGTTTCAGGTACTTCTTTTCGGTTGGAGGCAAAAACAACGTACTTGGTTTTTTTTAATATTTAATAATAAATTCTTTCGTTTAAACCACTGAGAAGTTACTTGCAGTTCTTTATTGTGAGCGATTCGACTTCCTGAAGAGAGTGACGTGCTATCAGAAGAGCAGTGTCATCTGCTTATATAGCTGTTTGCATATGGGTTAAGGCCCAAGTACTGAACCTTGCGGCACACCTGTTTCAATGAGTTTCCTGTTTCATTATAGCCCACTTCAGCACAAGCTGCGCCTGCGCTCGGCCTATAGTGAACTAGAACTTCTAGTTCACTAAAGCTCGGCGTACTCCAACTATAAGGTGGCAGCAGCGCTGCATCCGGAAACTCGCGCATGCGCAGATCGTGCGGGGAGGTCGGTCTATTTGCGTGTCGGCGCACCTGTCAATACGACTATAAGCCCATATGTTCTACAGTCATGTTTCCCACAATCACACTCAAGATACTCTCTATATTACAACAATCTGCTCTCACTGTACTTGCAGTAATGGGAAAAAGAAGATATTAATTATGATATGGCACGGTTTATTCCTCTCACGTCCCTGTACTTCTGTGGTTTTAGCAGCATTTCGACGACCACACGAAGGGGGGGGGGGTCGAAGATAACAATCATGACGAGTGGCAACGTGGCTCATCCGCAATTTGCCTACGTGAGGCATGACACAGGCGGATAAGCGGGGGCATCAATGCGAAAATCCTATTATATCTGGCATGTTTCAATTATGTGGCGAGCGCGAAATAGAGATATGGACAAATAGAGACGTTACCTGAAGAAAAAGAACCGCGGATCTACGAGGCCTTAGTGAAAAGGAGTATGAAGAAAAGAACGACGATGAGTGGCAACGTGGCTCATCGCAATTTGCCTACTTGGGGCGTGACACAGCCGAATCAGCGGAGGCACCAATTCGAAGAAATTATTGTATCTGGCATGTTTAGATTATATGGCTGGCGCGAAATAGAGACATGGACAACTAAAGACGTTACCTGAAAAAAAAACCGCGGATCTACGAGGGCTTAGTGAAGAGGGGCACGAAGAACAGAACGACGTCGAGTGGCAACGTGGCTCATCGCAATTTGGCCACGTAGGCGTGACGCAGAGGAATAAGCGGAGGCATCAATTCGAAGGTATTATTACATCTGGCATGTTTCGATTATATGGTCAGCGCGAAATTGAGACATGGACAACTAAGGACGTTACCTGAAAAAAAACCGCGGATCTACGAGGGCTTAGTGAAGAGGGGCACGAAGAAAAGAACGACGCGAGTGGCAACGTGGCTCATCGCAATTGGCCACGTGGGCGTGACGCAGGGGAATAAGCGGAGGCATCAGTCGAAGGTCTTATTACATCTGGCATGTTTCGATTATATGGTGAGCGCGAAATAGAAATATGGACAAATAAAGACGTTACCTGAAAAAAAACCGCGATCTCACGAGGGCTTAGTGAAGAGGGGCCCGAAGAAAGAACTGACGACGAGTTGCAACGTGGCTCACCGCAATTTGGCCACGTAGGCGTGACGCAGAGGAATAAGCGGAGGCATCAGTCGAAGGTATATACATCTGGCATGTTTCGATTATATGGTCAGCGCGAAATTGAGATATGGCCAACACTAAGCCGTTCCCTCAAGAAAAAGAACCGCGCATCTACGAGGCCATAGTGAAGAGGGACACGAAGAAAAGAACGACGACGAGTGGCAACGTGGATCACCCCAATTTGGCCACGTAGGCGTGACGCAGAGGATAAGCGGAGGCATCAGTTCGAAGGTAATATTACATGTGGCATGTTTCGATTATATGGTGAGCGCGAAATAGAAATATGGACAAATAAAGACGTTACCTGAAAAAAAAACCGCGGATCTACGAGGGCTTAGTGAAGAGGGGCACGAAGAAAAGAACGACGACGAGTTGCAACGTGGCTCACCGCAATTTGGCCACGTAGGCGTGACGCAGAGGATAAGCGGAGGCATCAATTCGAAGGTCTTATTACATCTGGCATGTTTCGATTATATGGTGAGCGCGAAATAGAGATATGGACAAATAAAGACGTTACCTGAAGAAAAAGAACCGCGGATCTACGAGGCCATAGTGAAGAGGGACACGAGGAAAAGAACGACGACGAGTGGCAACGTGGCTCACCGCAATTTGGCCA
>CM023481.1:88645538-88770522 GCA_013339685.2 Hyalomma asiaticum
TATGGACAAATAAAGACGTACCTCAAGAAAAACGACGCGATCTACGAGGCATAGTGAAGAGGGGCACGATAGAAAAGAACGACGACGAGTTGCAACGGGCTCACCGCCAATTTGGCCACGTAGGCGTGACGCAGAGGAATAAGCGGAGGCATCAATTCGAAGGTATTATTACATCTGGCATGTTTCGATTATATGGTCAGCGCGAAATGAGACATGGACAACTAAAGACGTTACCTGAAAAAAAAACCGCGGATCTACGAGGGCCTTAGTGAAGAGGGGACACGAAGAAAAGAACGACGTCGAGTGGCAACGTGGCTCATCGCAATTTGGCCACGTGGGGCGTGACGCAGGGGAATAAGCGGAGGCATCAATTCGAAGGTCTTATTACATCTGGCATGTTTCAATTATATGGTGAGTGCGAAATAGAGATATGGACAAATAAAGACGTTACCTGAAAAAAAACCACGGATCTACGAGGGCTTAGTGAAGAGGGGCACGAAGAAAAGAACGACGACGAGTTGCAACGTGGCTCACCGCAATTTGGCCACGTAGGCGTGACGCAGAGGAATAAGCGGAGGCATCAGTTCGAAGGTATTATTACATCTGGCATGTTTCGATTATATGGTCAGCGCGAAATTGAGATATGGACAAATAAAGACGTTACCTCAAGAAAAAGAACCGCGCATCTACGAGGCCATAGTGAAGAGGGACACGAAGAAAAGAACGACGACGAGTGGCAACGTGGATCACCCCAATTTGGCCACGTAGGGCGGGACGCAGGGGAATAAGCGGAGGCATCAGTTCGAAGGTAATATTACATGTGGCATGTTTCGATTATATGGTGAGCGCGAAATAGAAATATGGACAAATAAAGACGTTACCTGAAAAAAAAACCGCGGATCTACGAGGGCTTAGTGAAGAGGGGCACGAAGAAAAGAACGACGACGAGTGGCAACGTGGCTCACCGCAATTTGGCCACGTAGGGCGTGACGTAGGGGCATAAGCGGAGGCATCAATTCGAAGGTCTTATTACATCTGGCATGTTTCGATTATATGGTGAGCGCGAAATAGAGATATGGACAAATAAAGACGTTACCTGAAGAAAAAGAACCGCGGATCTACGAGGCCATAGTGAAGAGGGACACGAGGAAAAGAACGACGACGAGTGGCAACGTGGCTCACCGCAATTTGGCCACGTAGGGCGTGACGCAGGGGAATAAGCGGAGGCATCAGTTCGAAGGTATTATTACACCTGGCATGTTTCGATTATATGGCCAGCGCGAAATAGAGATATCGGCAAATAAATACGTTACCTGAAGAAAAAGAACCGCGCATCTAGGAGGCCTTAGTGAACAGGAGTACGAAGAAAAGAACGATGACGTGTGGCGACGTGGTTCATCGCGATTTGGCCACGCGGGGCGCGGCATAGGCGAATGAGCGGAGGCCTCGTTGTGTTCTGAATGTGTGGTGTGCTGCGATTGGACCATGGGGGCGTAGCGCATGACCAAAACCGCTGGTGTTGCGAGATCGGCGGATGAGAAGGCCGAAGACGATCACTGGCGTCCACGATGAGGCTTGGAGAGAGCCACAGAGGTCCCCGACAGTGGCTGCAGGGGCGAGGTCTGAGGCTGCTGGCATTCGAGTGGCCGCCGGTACTGCCATCCATGATCCAGGGCTGCTGTAGGGCTGCCTGCTTCGCTTGAAGGTGAGCCCACCAGTTTCCTCTATCTTACTTATTCTAACTGATTTAGATTTTCTTTTGTTCAATCATTGGTTCCGCATTTTATTCTTTTCATCCTCGCGCATCTATGCGTGGAACTTGCTATCAGTATACGCATAAAGGTATATGCTTGCGTTTTCGTGCTTCGATCCTGTTTTTATCGTTCTAGAGCGCATATGTCTTACGCACCCTTTCCTATAGGTTTCGTGAGGGCCATTGTAACATATCGGGCCATTGAGGTCGGGACAGCGAACGAACAGTGCTTCTAGTAAAGCAATGACCTGCTATCCGTGGGCAGTTGCAGTATGCTCTAGCGCAGCAGTTCGTGCCTGCATGTTTCCTGCCCTATCCGCATGGGCGGCTTCCTTGTACACTCAGCCATTGTATCCTAAGGCGCACTTGGCGGAACCTTGCGTGTTAGAGCATTTCGTATGATGCTACTGCTATAAGAACTCCCCGAACTGACTTCACTGTGATATAACTTCTAGGGATATAGTAAACCTCGGTGATTTTTAATTAGGTAAACTACTCATGTTAGTAGTAAGCCTTGCTTATATCTTTGTAGCTGACCATGAGGAGGAACGGACTTGTACGACCCTCACTTCGTGTATCTCTTGAGCACATACTGTTCCTATAGCGTTGTTCACATATTCAGGGAATACCTACTGCTATGGCGTTGGCTGTCAGATTGGGATGCGTATTTTGGCAGCTGCGTGGTCTTGCAATTAAGCAGCCTAGAGCCAATTTATGGCGTCAACGACGGTTAAGGGCAATGTACAGCCTATAGCATCGCGGGTGTGTTCTGTCGTTTTCTGCTAACGGTATTTTCATTGGAGAGAGTTTATGGGCGCATACATTGTTCCCTTGTAGATTGGTGCTTCGCCATTATTCCATTTTAAAGCAAGCGAGTGCGTGGACGCATGTGGAGTAGCCGCGTCAAATCTGTACCAATATCCGTGCGCAGTCTGTTGGTCAAATCAAGCAGAATGTGTGCAAATGGGGAATTATAACAAGCGAAAATGAGCTAGTGGTAGTAGCAAAAGCCTTAGTCTCCAATGCACTGAATGTTTGCGTGTGATGCCAATTCACTACCATTACATGCAATGAATTGAAGGATGTGCTTCAATTCTATCATTTAAAACTCTAGAGATTGAGGCTGAGTATATTACAGCCTTTCCTAATGGCTCATATTTGTTTCCTTAAGGAAGTAAATTATACGAAGCTGTATGACTACGGAAGTTAAGATTGATGAATTTTTTCATAGAATTTAGATTGTGACATAACGGTAACACGTAAGCTTTCTGGTAACGCCCACAACGCTGTGATGAGGCATTCTAAGCTACTTCATCAGAGACCTCAGTTGTTACGTGGTGCAAATGCACAAAAGGACATACTTTCTAATTAACGGTGGTATATCTCGCTAATCGCAATCGAAGCAAGGATGCCTGTGCTTGAGGTAATGCATATGGATTTGCTTTATCTATATGGAAGTAGTCCAGGGAATCACAGCTATTTGCAGACGTCATGGAAGCTGCGGGAATCTAGTTTCTTTTTTAAAGCCCATATTCTTTCCGGAAGTCGTCGTTGTTTCTCGCATATATTTATATTCGGCTGCTGACTCAATGGCATGGTCTTGCAATGACTATGTGGTGCAGCAGAACCAGCAGGAGCAGCAGCTGCACGTGCCCACATGTCCCGGTTCAGGGCGACATCGGACACGGGACTGCAAAGACGATGTGGTGCAGCGGAACGAGAAGCAGCAGCAGCGCCACGCGCCCAGACGTCCCGGTTGCGGGATATCGGGCCCGGATCTGCATTGACGCAGTCATGCAACAGAACCAGCAACAGCAGCAGCTCCACGCGTCCACACATCTCGGTTCCTGGAGACCGGGCACGGAACTGCATTGCCGGCATCGTGCATCAGAACCAGTAGCAGCAGCAGCTCCACTCACCCAGACATCCCAGCTCCGAGAGATTGGGCAATAACTGCGCTGACGACGTCATGCAGCAGAACCGTCAGCAGCAGGAGCTCCACTCGCCCAGACGTCCCGATTGCGGCAGATCGGGCATGGTACTGCACTAACGACGTGGTTCAGCAGAACGAGCAGCAGCAGCATCTCCACGCGCCCCGATATCACGCTGCCGGACGACATCGGGCGCGGGACTACACAGAAAATGTGGTCCAGCAGAACGAGCAGCAGCAGCCGCTCCACGCGCCCATATGTCCCGGTTGCGGGGGATCGGGCACGGAACTGCACTGATGTCATGGTGCAGCCGAACCAGCAGCAGCAGCAGCTCCACTCGCCCGGAGATCCTGGTTCCGAGAGATTGGGCACGTAACTGTGCTGACGACGTTATGCAGCAGAACCATCAGCAGCAGGAGCTCCACGCGGCCTGACATCCCGGTCCCGAGCGACATCGGCCGCGGGACTGCAATGACGATGTGGTCCAGCAGAACGAGCAGCAGCAGCAGCTCCACGCGCCCATATGTCCCAGTTGCAGGGGATCGAGCACGGAACTGCACTGAGGTCATGGTGCAGCAGAACGAGCAGCAGCAGGAGCTCCACGCGCCCATATGCCCCAGTTGCGGGAGATCGAGCACGGAACTGCACTGAGGTCATGGTGCAGCAGAACCAGCAGCAGCAGCAGCTCCACGCGCCCAGATGACCCCGTTCCCGAAGATCGGGCACGTAACTACACTAACGACGTCGTGCAGCAGAACCAGGAGCAGCTCCACATGCACAGACGTCCCGGTTTCGCGAGATCGAGAACGGAACTGCCCTACGACGTCGTGCAGCAGAACCACCAGCAGCAGCAGCTCCACGCGGCCAGACGTCCCGGTGCCGGATAAGATCGGGCGCGGAACTGCGTTGACGACATGATGCCGCAGAAGAAGCAGGAGGAGCAGCTTTTCGCCCCCTGACGACACGGTGTTCGGAGATCGTCCACTCAACTACATTGTCGACGTGATTAATATGTCGACGTGATTGCTGGTGGTCGAGAGGACGTTGGACTTGGATACGGTCACGCCGTATATAATTGCTGCGAATTAATTTGTTATGCGTAGATTAGTATATTGCGCGTTGTGAGTTTTCTAAAGATTATGTATTCGCTCTTTTAAGTACTCGGTATCGCGTAATTACAGAGTTCGTTGATTGGCGATCAGATTTTATATGCGATATCTATCTATCTATCTATCTATCTATCTATCTATCTATCTATCTATCTATCTATCTATCTATCTATCTATCTATCTATCTTATATAAGCGATGTATACAAGCTGTCAAAGATCCTTAGTTTCCCGTGGAATTCCTGCGTGGGTGGCTTTGTTGTTGGTATAACCAATGCACACAAGCTATCAGAGCCCTGGAAAATCACGGAATTCAGGCGTATATGAATTCGCATTCTCTATGTAGCTTTCCTACGTTAATTCATATTCTCTTTTAGTTCGTATAACAGGCATATTCGAGTTGTCAAATACTCTTTTTCGTGCCAAGTAATACATGTTTATTTGCGTAACAAGGATTCTAGTGCAGTTTGACCACGGTGTATTCTCTGTGCAACAGTTTAATCGAGCTCACTCTATTAAATAACAAATTGAAAATTGAAAATAAGAAACTATTTCTACTGTGAGGAGCAGGCCTCTTCTTCGTGTTTGTCGCGTGGGTGGTTGCGTCCCCAAGTGAGATGCGAGGTACAGTTAGTGTTGTGTGCGAGCATACCCTTCGTGTAGTCTTAGCGATATACAATGTATGCCTCGCGGTCGAGCAATTCACACATTATTGTTCCTTAAGTACCTTCATGGTAACAATGGTACAATTTTTGTGTACTTCAACTGAGCAATGTGATGCCAGTCGAAAACGTGGCTCTCTTGGTCACGTCGGTTCTGTGGTGAGACGGCACTTTCGGGATCAACGTTGTTTCGGAGTTCATGCACGTCTAATTTTGGTTGCATGCTGTCTCGTTTACATAACTAATGCATGCTTATGGCCGAAGCAGTAATTGCTGCTGAAAATCCTATGACTACTTATGAGCATCCTGCGTTCTGCACTGCAGATTCAGAACCTTTTTTTTTTCATTTAGGGATCTAAAAGCCGCTGCCAATGATTTACATCATGATCGTCGTCATCATCATCACCATCATCATCATCATCATCATCAGCAGCAGCAGCAGCAGCAGCAGCAGCAACAACATAACTTCCCTTTGAGTGCCCATAACTTAATAGGAAACACGATGAGCACGTAGTCATAACGGAAATATTACGAACAAATCGCAATTTTGTTTACTAACTGCAGGAGACCTTCATAAAACAAACTCATCATTTGACATGGTTCCCTGGGTAAACGAGGGCGTTAGAGAGGATGAACTGGAGAGCTGACATTGCGAAATATATACATCAGCGACACGGTACGCCCGACGTTAAGGTAGGGTTGGAAGCAATAGAAACGTAAATTGTGCGAGAAAGCCTGAAAAAGAGCTAATGAGCGCGTTGGCTCTCCGTCTCTGTGATCTACTTCAGCAGCGGTAATAGCATATTCCATGCTACAGCAAAAACATGGAATATTATATCACACATCGAAAGTTAGGTACTGAACATTAAAACGCGTATTGTTGGAGCAGGAGCCGCAACCAACCTTAAATTATTACTACAAAAAGAACGCCATCCTTCCTGCTAGGTTTCCTCGACTGTTAATGATGGAACACCTAGCGCAAAGTCGTTCACAAATTATCGTGCAGAAACAAAAGGGTCATCGATTATTCGTTCCGTCCGTGCATTGTTCCTGCATTATGTATCCTGCAGTACAGAAGTTGCTGTTGCTGTTGTCACTTAATTGTAGCTGGGATCGTGAAGATTTCTTTTTTTCAAGTTTGGCAACTGTCGGATAATCGATTTCGCTCCCTTTCCAACACTCCTGAAGCTCAGATGCGGAGCGCGCGCTCAACGATTCCGCACTCAAGTACTCGTTAATTTCATCCTGCGCATGCGCTGTGATGTCATGAATGGCGCACAACTCGTTGAACGGTTTCTTGCGCTGAATTTTCACAGGGCGCTCTTCAGGTGCGCTGCACCGTTTAGAACTTGAAATTATTCCAGCGAATACCGCGCGTGTGCGTGCACCTCCTCACGCTTTTCTCCGATGGCTGAATTGCGGCTACAGAAATGTTGCGGCTATATTATGCTTGGTCTTGCAAGTTTATTATAGTGCCCATAAATTACCATGATGCGTGCTTCAATCTTTGAAATTTCTGTTGGTTTTGCTAAAGAGATGTGCGGCGCGCCAAAGCTTCTTCCAATTTCTCCGCGTAAGGTATGGCAAAATGCGGCGTCGGACATGTGCCAGCTTCAATCCTTGTGTAGGCTCTTCAAATGCCTCCAGGTATTTTTGTTAATGTCCACAGTGGCGGCACGGTTCCTTGATTCAAGCAGCGGCTCTAGATCTGCGAATTGCCGCAACACGAATCTGAGCATCGCAAGTTTCGAGTTCGTTCGTGTTGAAAACTCCTGCGACGTTCCATTGCTAAGCTGACTGACAAATCCACTTTCCTTGAGAAATCTGACGATATGTTTTACATTCCGCAAGCTATTATGGATCGAAGTGATCCCTTCTGGAATGAATTCCCCGGCAACAGTGTTGCGAAGGACGGTGTTCAGTACAAGGACACCACAGTTCAACCGGTGATAGGGTTGCAAAACGCAAATAAATTTTAATGTGAAGCATTTCTTGGCAAACTTGGGTCACTTCTACCGTATCTACCTGTCTGGACGCCCAGGTCTCGGTGATCTCCTGGTCGCCTTGTTGACCTGGTATTTACCAAAATGCTTGTGGTGACGTATAGATCCATAGCGTTCATGAAAGATTTTCACATGACTAACATGACACAGTCATTCTATCTGCGTCCATGAATAACGACACAGCAACCACGCGTGGCTCATTCCTGTAGTTCTCGTCCCATATTGTGCGGGTATGCGCCACAGAAGTTTGAGTTTTTGTACAGCATGTCAATCAAGAACCGATTAAAATAGTCCTTTCACATATCCTTGGAACACGTTCAAAAGCAAGTATAAGCCGCACCATTCGTCGCAGATCGCTATATGAATTTAGAAACAAGCGCACACAGATGAACGCGCTTTGAATTCCGAAGGCAACTTTTACAGAGCAGTAAAGGACAGGAATCGGAGCCCGGCCCCTCCCGGTGCCAAGCAAGCAAGCTGCCACTACAGGCTACGGGCTCCTTCCACGACATTCCACGTCACTGTTGAGTGCACCGCTGCTTCCTTCCCTCCCCTCCCACCAATTCTTCGGTCCACCCGTATCTACGATCAGAGGGAAGACACCCTTCGCTACGGCGTCCCCGAGGTCTGCAGTGCGTTCGTCCGCCGGGCCCAGGCTATCGCAGCGGTTGTCATAGGAGTCCCGGAATAATGACCCTCCCTGTTTTTTTTCTTCAATGAAAGTATTTTCATCATCATCATCCCATACGGCCACATGTAGTAAACAAACCTATTGCACCAGCAGCTGTGATGATTGTACTGTGCCGTCGACTGCGCATGTAGTTTGTGTTAAGCGCTATCATAGGAAATTTACTGTCACTCGGGATGCTTTGGAAGAAGAAGAACGCTTTATTTTCACTGAAAAGGATTTACAATAGTTTCTTCGAAAACATCCCGATCCGTAGCCGATATGGTCAGTTGAGGATCCGTTAAAGGCATGGCATGTTGTGGTTTAATCGACGAGTGCAATGTTTAATACGAAATTCAATCGCGAATCACATTTTTAAATCAGCTTAAGTAAAAGAAGAAAACAACACAATGTATGGCATGTACACGCGGTCAGAAGTACGACATTAATATGGTGACTGGTACCTCCTCGATAGAACGAGTTTCCTGAGCGATTGTGTCGCATTTGGCAGACATTTAATTAGGGCAGGGATACAGCTCCAAATTTTTTCCCCAACATATAGGATATTGTTCGACACCCTCAAGCGTTTTGGAGTATCAACAGATTAATATTTAGTTTTTCCGCCTGTCGAGTGTGATATCTGAATTTTAATACAATAGATGAGTGAAGGGGTACGTTATTATTTATTATTATCTGTACTAATGCAGCGATCTTGTATTGCGCAACCATATTAAGAGGCATCATGTTGAGATTTCTGAAACGTTCAGCGGATGGTGCATTCCTGGGTGCTGATGGAATGCTTCGTGCAGCTGTCTTTTTTTCTTTTTTGTTTTTTGCAAAATGTGACTAGGGAGCAATATGAAGCATTTGTGTTCCTCCATGATTCAATGCAATAGTTCAGAGGAGAGCGAAAAACGTTAAAGTATAATATGCGGAGTGTGTGTACGTTAAATTTATTTTGAGCCTTAAATAATGTGAAGCATCCAAAGCTTAATTTTCTACATAAATTATCTATATGAGATGCCCAGTGTAATCAAGGGTCCAGAGTCACGCCAATTTAAGTATATGCGTTTACCTTGTCAGCCCGAGTTTCCTCAATGTACAGACCACGTGTTTTAGGTACCTCGTTTCGGGTGGAGGCAAAAACAACGTGCTTGGTTTTTTTTAATATTTAATAATAACTTGTTTCGTTTAAACCACTGAGAAGTTACTTGCAGTTCTTTATTGGTGAGTGATTCGACTTCCTGAAGAGAGTGACGTGCTATAAGAAGAGCAGTGTCATCTGTATATATAGCTGTTTGCATATGGGTTAAGGATAGAGGACAATAGTTAATGAACAGGGAGAACAAAATCGGTCCAAGTAGTGAACCTTGCGGCACACCTGTTTCAACGAGTTTCCTGTTTCATTTGTTACCGTGTATTCGCACATACTAAGTCCTTTGAGACAACTAACTGCGAAAAAAACTTTGAAGATACTCCTCTAAATCCACAGCGTTCGAGTTTGTTCAGCAATGTATTGTGGACCACTGAATCGAAAGCATTTATTTTTTTTAATCTAGGAAGATACCTATGACGGAATGGTTATCGTTTAATGCACTGTTTCTGCCACAGCTTACCGCTGTAGAGGTAAGATGCCCTTTTCTACAGTCATGTTGATACGAAATTAGGATACTGTATTTTGTAATAAAGACCATCATTCTTTTGGCAAAAAGCTTTTCAAAAACTTTGTTCAGATTATACAGAATCGTTATGGGGCGGTATTTCGTAATTTCCTATGTTGTCAGGACATTCGCCTTTGTGGATCGGTGTCACCCTCCCTGCCTTAGCAGCTCGAGGTACACGCTTGTGCTGAAGGACTGGTGAAAATCAATGTTATCCTTCAATATTTCGACTGGTATTCCATCACGTCCCATGGCATGGTTTGATGACATCTGACGTGCAACTGCGATGATCTCAGCTTCAGTAACTTCGCGAAAAGGGAAAGTATCCTCGGGAACAGTAGGAAACCATGCGTTATATTTTTCCGTTGTACAGGTTCCGGACTGCCTTCCAATGGTTACGAAAAATTCATTAAATAATTCACCTAGTTCTATTTCATGACAAGTTCAGAGCCACACTTAAGCTCAGGGAGTACAAATGCCAAAAGTTTATCCAACGCTACACCAGTGGTTTAAACACCCCCCTCTCCCCTCTTCCCATACTTTCTGCTAACACCATAGGAAACACCTATATGAATTACCCCCCCCCCCAAACACACATAACAATTCTGGATGTGGTGACGGGTACTGCCCAAATGAATTATGGCTTTCCTTTAAGCATACTTTGGCTGAGTGTGTACAGCGTTCTGTGCCCAAAATAGCGAAAAAAATCTGTGCCCCGTAGGCGATCGCAATTTGGCCACGCAGTTTGGCCACGTAGGGCGTGACACAGGCGAATGTGCGGAGGCATCAATTCGAAGATAGTATTATATCTGGCATGTTGCGATTATATGGTGAGCACGAAATAGAGATATGGACAAATAAAGACGTTACCTGAAGAAAAAGAACCGCGCATCTACGAGGCCTTAGTCTAGAGGGGCACAGAGATGTGAATGACGACGAGTGGCAACGTGGCTCATCGCAGTTTGGCCACGTAGGGCCTGACGCAGGCGAATGAGCGGAGGCATCAATTCGAAGATATTATTATATCTGGCATGTTTCGATTATATCGTGAGCGCGAATTAGAGATATGGACAAATAAAGCCGTTACCCGAAGAAAAAGAACCTCCGATCTACGAGGCCTTAGTGTAGAGGGGCACGAGATGTGAATGACGACGAGTGGCAACGTGGCTCATCGCAGTTTGGCCACGTAGGGCCTGACGCAGGCGAATGAGCGGAGGCATCAATTCGAAGATATTATTATATCTGGCATGTTTCGATTATATCGTGAGCGCGAATTAGAGATATGGACAAATAAAGACGTTACCTGAAGAAAAAGAACCGCGGATCTACGAGGCCTTAGCGAAGGGAGGCACGAAGAAAAGAACGACGACGAGTAGCAACGTGGCTCATCGCGATTTGGCCACGTAGGGCGTGACGCAGGCGAATGAGCGGAGGCATCACTTCGAAGATATTCATTCTATCTGGCATGTTTCGATTATATCGTGAGCGCGAATTAGAGATATGGACAAATAAAGACGTTACCTGAAGAAAAAGAACCGCGCATCTACGAGGCCTTAGTGAAGAGGAGTCACGAAGAAAAGAACGACGACGAGTGGCAACGTGGCTCATCGCAGTTTGGCCACGTAGGGCGTGACGCAGGCGAATGAGCGGAGGCATCAATTCGAAGATATTATATATCTGGCATGTTTCGATTATATCGTGAGCGCGAAATAGAGATATGGACAAATAAAGACGTTACCTGAAGAAAAAGAACCGCGGATCTACGAGGCCTTAGCGAAGGGAGGCACGAAGAAAAGAACGACGACGAGTAGCAACGTGGGTCATCGCGATTTGGCCACGTAGGGCGAGACATAGGCAAACGAGCGGAGGCATCAATTCGAAGATATTATTATATCTGGCATGTGTCGATTATATCGTGAGCGCGAAATAGAGATATGGACAAATAAATACGTTACCTGAAGAAAAAGAACCGCGGATCTAGGAGGCCTTAGTGAATAGGAGTACGAAGAAAAGAACGATGACGAGTGGCGACGTGGTTCATCGCGATTTGGCCACGTGGGGCGCGGCATAGGCGAATGAGCGGAGGCCTCGTTGTGTTCTGAATGTGTGGTGTGCTGCGATTGGACCATGGGGGCGAAGCGCATGACCAAAACCGCTGGTGTTGCGAGATCGGCGGATGAGAAGGCCGAAGACGACCACCGGCGTCCACGATGAGGCTTGGAGAGAGCCACGGAGGTCACCGACAGTGGCTGCAGGGGCGAGGTCTGAGGCTGCTGGCATTCGAGTGGCCGCCGGTACTGCCATCCATGACCAGGGCTGCTGTAGGGCTGCGTACTTCGCTTGAAGGTGAGCCCACTAGTGTCCTCTATCTTACTTATGCTATCTTATTTAGATTTTTTGTTCAGTCATTGGTTCCGCATTTTATTTTTTTTATCGTAGCGCATCTATGCGTGGAACTTGCTATCAGTATACGCATAAAGGTTTATGCTTGCGTTTTCGTGCTTTGATCCTGTTTTTATCGTTCTAGAGCGCATGTCATAGCGCCCTTTCGTATAGGTTTTGTGAGGGCATTGTAACCCATCGGACCATTGAGGTCGGGACAGCGAACGAACAGCGCTTCTGGTAAAGCAATGACGTGCTATCCGTGGCCAGCTGCAGTGCGCTCTAGCGCAGCAGCTCGCGCCTGCATGTTTCCTGCCCTTATCCGCATGGGCGGCTTCCCTGTACGCACAGCCATTGAATCCTAAGGCGCACTTGGCGGAACCTTGCGTGTTAGAGCATTTCGTATGCCGCTACTGCTAAAAGAACTCCCTGAACTGACTTAACTGTAATATAACTTCTAGGCATATAGTAAGCGTCGGTGATTTTTAATTACGTAAACTCGTTGTCCTCACCAGCTCTGTCTGCTGTCGCAACGCCATTCTTCGAAGCAGCGCACGTTGACAAACGAGGGGAATGCTCCCGTTAGTAGTGAGCCTTGCTTATATCTTTGTAGCTGAACATGGAGGAGGAACGGACTTGTACAACCTGCACTTCGTGTTCTCTTGAGCACATACTGCTGCTATAGCGTTGTTCACATATTCATGGAATACGTACTGCTATAGCATTGGCTATCAGATTGGGATGCGTATTTTGGCAGCTGCGTGGTCTTGCAAGTAAGCAGCCTAGAGCCAAGTTATGGCGTCAACGACAGTTAAGGGCAATGTACAGCCTATATCATCGCGGGTGTTTTCTGCATGATCACGTAAGCGTGTTCTGTCGTTTTCCGCTAACGGTATTTTCACTGGAGAGAGTTTTAAGGGCGCATATATTGTTCCCTTGTAGTTTGGTGCTGCGTCATTATTCGTTTTAAAGCAAGCGAGTGCGTGGACGCGTGTGGAGTAAGCGCGTCAAATCTGTATAGATATCCGTGCGCAGTCTGTTCGTCATATCAAGCAGAATGCGTACAGTTGTAGCATAAATACCGATGGTATCCAAATGGGTAATTATAACAAGAGAACATGAGCTTCTGGTAGTAGCAAAAGCATTAGCCTTCAATGCACTAAATGTTTGCATGTGGTGACAATTCTTTGCCATCACATGCAATGAATTGAAGGATATGATTTAATTCTATCATCTAAAACCCTAGAGGTTGAGGCTGAGTTTATTTCAGCTTTACCTAATGGCTCATATTTGTTTCCTTGAGGAAGTAAATTATACGATGCTGTATGACAAAGGAAGTTCACATTAATGAATTTTTTAATAGAATTTAGATTAGCCGGAAATGAGTTGTCAGATACGACAATGACATGAGTTGGCAAAGAGTACTAGTATAGTATGACTTAAATCCAAATTTAATCTCCAACACTTTCAGGTAATATGATGGGTCATGCTACTTGTGACGTTGTAATGTAAACTCTTCTTTAAAAAATGAAATTCGAAATTGCAGACAACCTCATGTGATACAGCATTGAGCAAAACAGACAGAGAACTTTCTCTTGTGTACACTCTTAAAGAAAAGGTAGTAGAAAAACTAGTAACGGGATCGGTTACTACCGTTTTTGCACCACTACTACATTCTGTTGTCCCTCAATAGCTTAGATGTATGCTAGAGGTAGTAAATGTCATGGGGGGTAACTGTCACTACATGCGTACAGTAACAGGTTAGTACTACTTCCACTGGCAGTAGCATATTATGCTGTTATTGTCATAGCCGTACGGGGAATTTAGACAAACTATAGTTGATTTGATTATGTTTGAATAAGAGTCCCATGCAGTGTAGTTGCATACATATACGGAAAAAGAAAAATAGAAGAATCTCGATCCAAGACGTTGATCACTTATCCGAATCCACTTCTGCTTACCGGAGCAACGTGAGTGTCCTTGAGTAGGGACATGCGCAGCGTTAACGTTGCCGTTAGGACATATATCGCGTAGAAGCTTTGATCTTCTGTGTGAGGTAGTGCGTGCTGTCGTTTCTGGTTCGAACATATTTCTAAGCTGTCACCTAAATATTTCTATGTGCGGCGTGTTCACTGGGCTAATCGCATGAAGTAATTAGCGATCGTTAATTGGTGTAACACGATGTAATGAGTCAGCACCAATCAGCGTGACCGGACAATCATTTAACGCGCTTATTTTCATTTAATCTTAATCTTTTGCAATAGTCAACCTGCTATGGCAACGTAAACAGCAAATATAAGCCGAATCATAATAAGCCCGATAAAAGGTATCCATGGTAGTAAAGTTACTGCCTTCGGTTACTACCCATACCTATAGTTAGTAACTGCAGGTAGTAAATGACATGGTAGTAAAGTTACTACCTCGCCGTCTACTACCTGCAGTTACTACTTAGGTAGCCAATGTTATGACAAACATTCACTGCCTCAAAGTTAGTAAGTAGCACTAGCATTTTTTTAAGTGTGTTCTGCTCACACCGCTGCCCAAGGCGATGCACTTGGAAAAGGATTGAAGGCTTTTCAACTTGCTTAATGTCACAGTCCCGCAAAAGGCGGCGGGCGGAAGACCTGCGGAAATACTACATGGCGCCCACTACTCTCGCTTCAGGATGTCATCACATTGTGAAATAGAGGTAGGGTTACTTACTATGTTTGCGATATTATATGCTTGTCGCAACATTCACGACCTAAGTAGTAAGTGCAGCTAGTAAACGACAAGCTAGTAAAGTTACGACCTTCTCGTTTACTACCTGCAGTTACTGCTTCTGGGTAAAGGTAGTAACCAAAGCTGGTAACTTTACTGCCATGCCAACTTCTTATCGGGCTTATTATGGTTTCGTTTATATTTGCTGTTTCTATTTCCGCATCAAGTCGATTGTATTGCAAAAGATTAATAATAAATAAATATGAGTGCTGTAAGGCTTTGTCCGGGGACGCTGATTGGTGCTGACTAATTACATCGTGTTGCACCAATTAATGATCGCTAATTGCTTCATGTGATTAGCCCTGTGAATAAAGTGCACATACAAATGTTTAGTTGACAGCTTAGATAGAAACATTTTCGAACCAGAAACGACATCACACACTACCGCACACAGAAGACCAAAGCTTCTACTCGATATATGTCCTAGCAGCAACGTTAACGCTATATATATGGCCATACTTAAGGACGCTGGCGTTGCGGTAAGCACAAGTGGATTCGGATATCTAATCAATGTTTTGCATCGATATGTCTGTATTTTATAGACATATCTGTATTTTACAGACACACTTCTGTATTTTACAGATATATGTCGGTATATGCCCGTATATGTACGCAGCGATGCTGCATGGGACTCTTATTCAAACATAATCATATCAATTATAGTTTGTCTAAATTCCGCCGTACGCCTTTCACAATTACAGTATAATATACTACTGTGAGTGGAAGAGGTAGCATTTACTAACCATTTATGCACGCATGTAGTGGCAGTTCCTACCTCTGACATTTACGACCTCTTACATATTCTCAGCTAGTAAGGGACAAAAAAACGTTGTAATTGTGCCAGGACGGTTACACGCTTTTGTACTACAGTTATCTTTTTTTTTACTGGGTGTACAGTGTCACCCTTTATCGGGTACACATCACTTTCGATATGTTCACCAGTTCTTCGTGAATGAATTGAGTATAATCTGATGCCCTGCCACGGGCGAGAGCTGTGTAGCGACGGTGAGGAACGTATATCTTCTAAGGAGCCATTGAGGCACGCCATCCGACGAAAGCGTTGAAGTGAAGCTGGGATTTTTATTGTGCACTGAAAACGCACAGTACACGGGTCTGAACATTTCGATCTATGGAAATGCCGCAGCCGCGGCCGGGATTAGATCCCGCAAGCCATCAGACCACCTGCTGAGTGCCTAAGCCACTAGATCACTGTGGCGGGGCGGCACCTTCGTTTAATCATTCAGCCACTTTAAGGCTAAAATAAAAGCTTTACCAATGCCGGTACGGTGGTCTAGTGGCTACGGTACTGGGCTGCTGATCCGAGGGTCGGGGGATCGAATCCCGGCCGCGGCGGCTGCATTTCGATGGAGGCGGAATGTTGAGGCCCGTGTGCTGTGAGACGTCAGTGCACGTGAAAGAATCCCAGGCGGTCGAAATTTCCGGAGTCCTCCACTACGGCGTCTCTCATAATCAGAGCTGGTTTTGGGACGTTAAACCCCACAAATCAATCAAAAGCCTCACCAATGTGTGTGCGCATTCTTTCCAGAGTGGGCATTGCTATCAAGGCACTCACTTGGGCTAGTTGGTTTTCCACCAAAGATAATTGCTATCAAGTCTGATCCTGCGTTTGCTTTCACAATTGGAGAACGCGTCACCCAACGTGACCAGTGTTTCCCCATTAAAGCATTATATTGGTTTTCTTGTTAAATAGTCATATTAAATAGATATTACTTAATGAGCAAACAGACAAATGAAGCCTAGGAAAGGTTAGGGGAAGTTACTTGTGGTATTGTAATTGTGGAGAAAGTAGAAAGGTCCACCTTAATTCATTTCTACTTTCTCCACAATTACAATACCACGAGTAACTTCTCCTATGCTTTCCTAGGCTTCATTTGTCTGTTTGCTCATTAAGTTGTTCTAACAAATAAGGAACGAGCCCTTTACCCCTTCCCTTTCGTTAAATAGATCTTAGTTACATAAAAGCTTTTGTTTGCGGGCTCGAAGTTGCATGCAAAATTTGGATTTCCGCAGCCAAGATGAACTGTGTAAAATTTGTGCTTCTGCCTGCATCGTCTCAAGAGAATTGTGACATAAAGGTAACACGTACGCTTTCTGGCAGCGCCCACAGCGCTGTGATGAGGCATTCTAAGCTACTTCATCACAGACCTCAGTTGTTAGTTGGTACAAATGCACAAAAGGAGAACATGCTGTTTCTAATAAACGGTTTGGTATATCTCTCTAATCGCAATCGAAACAAGGATGTCTATGCTTGAGGTAATGCATATGGATTTGGTTTATCTAGGATGGATAGTAGTCGAAAGAAACCACAGGTATTTGCGGATGTCATCGAAGTTGTGGGAATCTGGTTTCACTTTTTAAAGCCAATCTTTCCCGAAATCGTCGTTGTTTCTCACATACACTTATATTTAGGCTGCTGACTCCATGGGCACGGTCTTGCATTGACGATGTGGTGCAGCAGAACCAGCAGCAGCAGCAGCTCCACCCGCCCTGACGTCCTGGTTCCGGGCGACATCGCTCACGGGACCGCATTGACGATGTGGTGCAGCGGCCCGAGCTGCAGCGTCAGAGCCACTCGCCCAGACGTCCCGGTTCCGGGAGATTTGGCACGGAACTGCACTGATGTCCTGGTGCAGCAGAACCAGCAGCAGCAGCAGCTCCACTCGCCCAGACGCCCCGGTTCCGGGAGAATGGCCGCGGAACTGCACTGACGACGTAATGCAGCAGAACCAGCAGCAGCAGCAGCTCCACTCGCCCAGACATCTCGGTTCCGGGAGACTGGGCACGGAACTGCGCTGACAACATCATGCAGCAGAATTAGCAGCAGCAGCAGCTCCACTCGCCTAGACGACCCGGTTGCGGGATATCGGGCACGGATCTGCCCTGACGACCTCATGGAGCAGAACCAGCAGCAGCAGCAGCAACTCCACTCGCCTTCACGTCCCGGTTCCGGGACATTGGCAAGCGGAACTGCACTGACGACGTCGTCCAGCCTAACCATCAGCACCAGCAGCTCCACGCGGCCAGGCGTCCCGATAGCGGGAGATTATGCATGGTTCTACGCTGACGACGTGATTCAGCAAAAGGAGCTGCAGCAGCAGCTCTTCGCCCCCTGACGACACGGTGTTGGGAGATCGGCTACTCGACTACATTGTCGACGTCATTAATTTCTCGACGTGAGTGCTGATGGTCGGGAGGACGTTGGACTTTTATACGGTCACACCGTATATAATTACTGCGAATTAATTTGTTATACGTAGATTACTATATTGCACGTTATAATATTTCTAAAGATAATATATTCGATCTTTTAAGTACTCGGTATCGCGCAATTAGAGAGTTTGTTAATTGGCGCTCAGATTTTATATGCGAAATCTATCTATCTATCTATCTATCTATCTATCTATCTATCTATCTATCAACCTCTGTTTTGGTGCTGTTCTCGCCGTCTCATTCACCCGATATGAACCAGACTTTTCATGGTAGGACACGAATGAATGGCAAACATAAGTGATTGATATTTATACTGCTAACATGAGTCGTATATACGTCACGATTAACGATACTGCGATAATGTGTGGTTCATACCCGTAATGTTTCGCCCTCACACAAACTCGCTGCAGTAAATCCGAATCCAAGATACCAAGCGATGAAGTAGGCAGGTATGGATCCCGGGTTACCGCTGTGTGACGCCAGCAAGCTGCCGCTAGAGTACGGCAGCTCCTCCGACATGGTATATGTAGTAATCAACCTAATGCTTGAGCAGCTATGACAATGGTTCTGGTGTAACATCAATTGCGCATGTAGTGTGTGTTAAGCATGGTCAGAGCCATTCAGTAAACGACACGTATGTTCTGGTAGAACTCTGCATGCTTTTCTCCATCCTTTGTTCGATTTGTGTGCTGTACACTTTCGCGAGTTCCTACGTTACTTTGTAGCATGACCTACCATTTAGTCCCCACTAGCTCTGCTTTCGAGTTTCCCGGTTGGCGCCCGTTGGGCACACCACACCTACCCACGCACTCTGCACAAAGACGTAACACTTGACTGAATGACGAACAATCCGCCATGGGCAATCGGCTCACTGAATGCTCCACATGTGCACCGTAGCCCACAATGCCTGGAATGTACACCATTTTTTTTCTTTAATTTTATACATTTATTTGTGTTACTGACCCATTTGATTTGTCTGGCACCCATGTAGTATCGTGGAATTTTTCGTCATAGGCGTTCATTCGTATTCTGAATTACATTTTCTATACAGCTTTTTCTTTCCTATAAACGCTATGTTGGAGTTGTCAAAAAATTTCAGTATCCATACTTGTAGCCTAGGTTAATTTGCACTTTTCAATAAATTATCTATATAGCTTTGTTAATAGCTTTGATGTACATTTGATACAACCGATACAACCTTGGTATTCCCGAATTCTTACGTATGTTAATTTGTGTTCTCTATGTAGCTTTGTTCTTGGTTGTATAAGTGAGTAATCTAAGGATAAGATCCGTAGTTTACTGCGGAATTCCTGCGTGTGTGGCTTTGTTGTTCTTTGTATAACCAATGCACGCAAGCTATCAAAGTGCCCTAGTATATCATGGAATTCCTGCGTATAC
Organism: Hyalomma asiaticum; assembly: GCA_013339685.2. Taxonomy (NCBI): domain Eukaryota; kingdom Metazoa; phylum Arthropoda; class Arachnida; order Ixodida; family Ixodidae; genus Hyalomma; species Hyalomma asiaticum. Next base: position 88,665,094 of record CM023481.1, read on the forward strand.
GAATTCGCATTCTCCATGTAGCTTGTGTACGTTAATTCACATTTATCTTTCCTCTTCTATGTAGCTTTGTTTTGGTTCGTACAACAGGCATATTCGAGTTGTCAGATACTCTTGATGCCAAGGATTCTAGTGCAGTCTGACCGCAGTGTCTTCTCTGTGCAACAGTTTTATCGAACTCACTATATTAAATAAGAAATTGAAGATTGAAAATAAACTATTTCTACTGTGAGGAGCACGCCTCTCCTTCCAGTGTGTCGCGTGGGTGCTTGCGTCCCAAGTGAGATGCGAGGTACAGTGAGTGTTGCTGTGTGCGAGCATGCCTTTCGTGTGGTCTTTACGACGTGCAAGTACCTTCATGGTAACTTCAAAGGAGCAATGTGTTGCCAGTCGGAAACATGGCTCTCTTAGTCACGTCGGTTCTGTGGTGAGAGGGCACTTTCGGGATCAACGTTGTTTCGGAGTCTATGTTTTGGTAGCATGCTGTCTCGTTTACATAAATAATGCACGCTTATGGCGGAAGCAGTAATTGCTGATGTAAATCCTATGACTCCTTATGAGCATCCTGCCTTCTGCACTGCACATTCAGAACCTTCCTTTTCACTGAGGGATCCCAAAGCCGCTGCTAATATTGTTTTTCATCATGATCGTCATCATCATCATCATCAGCAACAGCAGCAACAACATCACTTCCCTCTGAGTGACCAAAACGTAATAGGAAACACGATGAGCACATAGTCATAACGGAAATATTACGAACAAATCGCAATTTTGTTTACTAACTACAGGAGGTCTTCATACAACAAACTCATCATTTGACATGGTTCTATGGGTAAACGAGGGCGTTAGAGAGGCAGAACTGGAGAGCTCACATTGCGAAATATATACATCAGTGACACGGACCGCCTGACATTACGGTAGCGATGGAAGCAACAGAAACTTAAATTGTACGAGAAAACGTGTACGCTTATAAATGTGAAAAAGAGCTAATGAGCACGTTGGCTCTTCGTGGCTATAATCGACTTTAGCAGCGGTAATAGCATATTCCATGCTACAGCAAAAACATGGAATATTATATCACACATCAAAAGTTAGGTACTGAACATTAAAACACGTATTGTTGGCGCAGGAGCCGCAAACAACCTTAAACTATTACTACAAAAAGAACGCTATCCTTCCTGCTAGGTTTCCTCGGCTGTTAATGCCAGAACACCTAGCGCAAAGTCGTTCAGAAATTATCGTGGAGAAACAAAAGGCTCATGGATTCTTCGTTCCGTCCGTGCATTGTTCTTGCATTATGTATCCTGCAGTACAGAAGTTGCTGTTGCTGTTGTCACTTAATTGTAGCTGGGATCGTGAAGATTTCTTTTTTTCAAGTTTGGCAAGTGTCGGATAATCGACTTCTCTCCCTTTCCAACACTCCTGAAGCTCAGATGCGGAGCGCGCGCTCAACGATTCCTCACGCAGCTACTCGTTAATTTCATCCGGCACATGCGCTGTGCTGTCATCAATGTCGCACAACTCGTTGAACGGTTTCATGCGCTGAATTTTCACTGGGCGCTCTTCAGGTGCGCTGCACCGTTTGAAACGTGAAATTATTCCAGCAGATACCGCGCGTGTGCGTGCACCCACCCACGCCCTTCTCCATGACTGAATTGCGTCTACAGAAATGTTGCGACTCTATGATGATTGGTCTTGCAAGTTTATTATAGTGCCCATAAAATACCATGATGCGTGCTTCAACCCTTGAAATTTCTGTTGGTTTTGCTAAAGAGATGCGCGGCCCGCCAAAGCTTCTTCCAATTTCTCCGCGTGCGGTATCGCAACATGCCGCGTCGGACATGCGTAAGCTTCAATCCGTGTGTAGGCTCTTCAAATGCCTTCAGGTATTTTTGTTAATGGCCGCTTTGGCGTACAGCGGCTCTATATCTGCGAATTGCCGCAACACGGATCTGAGCATCGTAAGTTTTAAGTTCGTTTGTGTTTGAACCTCCTGCGACATTCTATTGCTAAGCTGACTGACCAATCCACTTTCCTTAAGAAATCCGACTATATGTTTTATATTCCGCAAGTTATTATGGATCGAAGTGACCCCTCCTGAAATGAATTACCCGACAAAAGTGTTGCGGAGGACGGTGTTGAGTATACATGGGCAGTTCGATCAGGGGTGACAGGGTTGCAAAAAGCAAATAATTTTTAATATTAAGCATTTCTTGGCAAAATTGGGTCACTTCTACCGTATCTACCTGTCTAGACGCATACGTCTCGGTGATCTCCTGGTCGCCTTGTTCACCTAGTATATACAAAAATGTTTCTTGTAACGTATAAATCCATGGCGCACATGAAAAAATTATCTTCATATCACTAACATATGACACAGTCATTGTATCTGCGTCATGACTAACGGTACAGCAATCACGCGTGCCTCATTCCTGTAGTTCTCGTCCCATAATGTGCGGGTATGCGCCACAGAAGTTTCCGTTTTTGTACAGCCTATGTCAATCAAGAACCGACTTAAAATAGTCCGTTTCACATATCCTTGGAACACGTTCAAAAGCAAGTAAGCCGTAACATTCGTCGCAGATTGCTATGTGAATTCAGAAAGGAGCACACACAGATGAACGCGCTGTGAATTCCGAAGGCAACCTTTACGAGCAGTAAGGGCACGGAATCGTGCCCGGCCTCCGCGGTGCCAAGCAGGCAAGCTACCACTAGCTACGGGCTCCTCCCACGACATTCCAGCGTCACTGTTGAGTGCACCGCTGCTTCCTTCCCTCCCCTCCCACCAATTCTTCGGTCCACCCGTATCTACGAGCAGAGGGAAGACACCCTTCGCGACGGCGTCCCCGAGGTCTGCAGTGCGTTCGTCCGCCGGGCCCAGGCTATCGCAGGGGTTGTCATAGGAGTCCCGGAATAATGACCCTCCCTGTTTTTTTTTTTTTCTTCAATGAAAACATTTTCATCATCCTCATCCCATACGGCCACACGTATTAAATAAACCTCTTCCACCAGCAGCTGTGATGATTGTACTGTGCCGTCGACTGCGCATGTAGTTTGTGTTAAGCGCTATCATAGGAATTTTATAATAACACTTGCGTTTTACGGTCGCTCGGGATACTTTGGAAGGAGAAGAACGCTTTATTTTCGTTGAAAAGAATAGTTTCTGCGAAAACATCCCGATCCGTAGCCGATATGGGCAGTTGAGGATCCGTTACAGGCATCCCATGTTGTGGTTTAATCGACGAGTGCAATGTTTATATATGGAGTTCAATCGCAAATCACATTTTCGAATAAGCTTAAGTAAAAGAAGAAAACAACACAAGGTATGGGATGTACACGCGGTCAGAAGTACGACATTAATATGGTGACTGGTAGCTCCTCGATAGAACGAGTTTCCTGAGCGATTGTGTCGCATTTGGCAGACATTTAATTAGGGCAGGGATACAGTTCTAAATTTTTGCCCCAACATAGGATATTCTTCGACGCCCGTAAGCGTTTTGTTTGGACTATCGGCAGATTAATATTTAGTTTTTTCGCCTGTCGAGTATGATATCTGAATTTTAATAGAATAGACGAGTGAAGTTGTACGTTATTATTCATTATTTTGTGTACTAATGCAGCGATCTTGTATTGCGCAACCATATTAAAAGACATCATATTGAGATTTCTTAAAAGTTGAGTGGATGGTGCATTCCTGGGTGCTGATGGAATGGTTCGTGCAGCTGTCTTTGTTTCTTTTTCTTGTTTTTTTTTTGTTTTTTGCAAAACGTGACTATGGAGCAATATGAAGCATGTGTGTTGATCCATGACTCAATGCAATAGGTCAGAGGAGAGCGAAAAACGTTAAAGTATAATATGCGGAGTGTGTGTACGTAAAATTCATTTTTAGCCGTAAATAATGTGAAGCTTCGAAAGCTTAATTTTTCTACATAAATTATCTATATGAGATGCCCAGTGTAATGAAGGGTCTAGAGTCACGCCAATTTAAGTATATGCGTTTACCTTGTCAGCCCGAGTTTCCTCAATGTACAGACCACGTGTTTCAGGTACCTCTTTTCGGTTGAAGGCAAAAACAACGTACTTGGTTTTTTTTAATATTTAATAATAAATTGTTTCGTTTAAACCACTGAGAAGTTACTTGCAGTTCTTTATTGGTGAGTGATTCGACTTCCTGAAGAGAGTGACGTGCTATCAGAAGAGCAGTGTCATCTGCATATATAGCTGTTTGCATATGGGTTAAGGATAGAGGACAATAGTTAATGAACCGGGAGAACAAAATCGGTCCAAGTAGTGAACCTTGCGGCACACCTGTTTCAACGAGTTTCCTGTTTCATTTGTTACCGTGTATTCGTACATACTAAGTCCGTTGAGACAACTAACTGCGAAAAAAACTTTGAAGATACTCCTCTAAATCCACAGCGTTCGAGTTTGTTTAGCAATCTATTGTGGACCACTGAATCGAAAGCATTTATTTTTTTTAATCTAGGAAGATACCTATGACGGAATGGTTATCGTTTAATGCACTGTTTCTGCCACATAGCTTACCGCTGTAGCGGTAAGATGCCCTTTTCTACAGCCATGTTGATACGAAATTCGGATATTGTATTTTGTAATAAAGACCATCATTCTTCTGGCAACAAGCTTTTCAAAAAGATTGTTCACGTAGGATAGAATCGTTATGGGGCGGTAATTTGTAATTTGCTATGTTGTCAGGACATTCGCCTTTGTGGATCGATGTCACCCTCCCTGTCTTAAGCAGCTCGAGGTACACGCCTGTATTGAAGGTCTGATTGAAAATAACAGCTAGAGGTATGCATGGAGGTTTCAATGTTATGCTTCAATATTTGAACTGGTATTCCATCACGTCCTATGGCATTGTTTGATGACATCTGACGTGCTACTGCGATGATCTCAGCTTCAGTAAGTTAGCAAAAGAAGAAAGGATGCTTGCGAACAGTAGAAACCCTTGAGTTATATTTTTCCTTTGTACAGGTTGCGGACTGCCTTCCTGTGGTTACGAAATAATCATTAAATAGCTCTGCTAGTTCTATTTCATTACGTCCAGTGTTGTACGGAACGTCGTTCCAAGGAATGACGTTCCTAGAACTAGTTCCTTTTTGGATGAACGAAGGAACCCCATCGTTCCTTTCAGTGTTGGCGTAACTTTAACGGTGACGCTTTACATTTATTAAGTAACGGCGAAGGGAACGATGTTCTTTTTATAAGCGTTTTATAGGTCCACATGCAGGACGGATAGGCCGGGCCACAACCGCCGAGGTCGAGCCTCGAGTGCCCGCTTTGCTGTTAGCAGTTTCACTCACTCAAAAGAAAAGCATGCGCAAAACGCCGTTCCTTTACTCTCTTTCTTCCATGCTTCGGCAAGGGCGAAGCTACCCTTTCGCCAGTGTACTCAATGCGGCCATCCAGTTGAGGTGTCCTCTCCGGAGAGACAGTTATCGTGCACTCCCCTCCCTCTTTCCACCTTTCCACAGCAATAAAGAATCTCTTTTCATTCCTGGACGAAAAATTTCCGGCTTTCAACCGACCATGTACGGCAGCGCAGGCCGAACCGCAGCCAACGGAGAAATTCGTTCCGTCTTTTCAGATCGCGCCGCCATGGCTCCCTTGGAACTGACACTGCTGACAGTGTCCCTTGACACTGTCAACGCGCGTTTTGCTATCGCCGCTCAGCGCATTGGTTCTGAGAACGCGGTTACGGCTCCCATGTGTGGGCATCGGTGCCACTGGCATTTTGTACTCAGGAGACCGCGCGGCAAAGCAAGCGAGCAGTGGCAGGTGTGATACTACGGAGGCTAGTTAGTCGCAGGCGCACGTAGGGGGGCAGGGAAGCGCGCGCTGCGAGACCGACGACGTGGGGAAGGATAGCAGTCTTGCTTTGTCTGAGCCAATCTTAACAGCAAGCAAGAGTCGCTCTGAAGGCTGGGCACACTTGATATTTTTCACTTGACATCCGAAAATCATGGAACATCATCTTGCATCCTTTGGCACCTAGATTTTGTTGCCGTGAAGAATCACGTGCAGGTATGGTTTATTTATTGTTCTTATTCGCATAACGAAAAGGAAGTTTTGTATTTACACTTAGAATACAAAACTTCCTTTTCGTTATGCGAATAAGAACAATAAATAAACCATACCTCCACGTGATTCTTCACGGCACCTAGATTTTGTTGCCGTGAAGAATCACGTGCAGGTGTGGTTTATTTATTGTTCTTATTCGCATAACGAAAAGGATGTTTTGTATTCTAAGTGTAAATAGGCCTATGTGTCACTTTGTCGTTTACGTTAGACATTGTTTTTACCACGCCTGGACCTCATAAGAATTAGACCCGCGCTCAGCAGCACGCGTGCACTTTTCTGCTACTTGGTTTGTTCTGCTGCGAAGCTTTCATGTGTTATACACGTCATTTTTGGCTGCATACGTTACTTTTTGGTTCACGTGCGATGAACTGATGCATGTGAGGATTTATTTATTTATTTATTTATTTATTTATTTATTTATTTATTTCCTGCGCATCAATGTATATTTGCCATCGCATAAAGGTGGGCCTGCTGTACAAGGGTACTGGCATTATACTGCGCGAGTAGAAATAAAGCAAGGAACATCGACAAGAAAGAGCGCCGTTCGACACGAACCAACTAGCCTTCAAGAAGGTTTTACTGCTGTACAAACTGAAGAGACAGTTAAAGCGTATTCCTTATAAATGTAAAACGAAATACGTTATATGATTTCCCATCAAGCTCATCAGATGGCCATAGTTAATTTCCGCGTACATGTTTAAAGGCCCGTTGTGGGCACCCCTCGATGACTCGAGTGCACTGTGGCAGCGCGCAGGAAGAGTTGTTCGCCGACGAAGGGAATGTTTTATTGAAAAACCAGAGCGTCTCTCCGGGTCCAAGCCCGAACCTACGCTCTTTCCTTACTCCTAGAAACATAACATTTTGAACCATTCAATAAATAAAGAGTAACAAGCGAACTAATCACACGCAGAGTCCACGAAATCTTAACCGATGGCGCCAACACTTTCGTTGCAGTATTGGTTTAGAGAAGCATAATTCACAATACGCAAGCAGTACGTTTATCCTACAGTACGTGGGACGTTAAACCCCGCAAAACAAACAATCCTACAGTACGTGTTATTTCCCTTTCCCATGCATTAGGACTGGCGTCTCACCCTTGAAGTCAGCTGGCACAGGCAGCCAGGTTCGAACACATACTTACGCCTTTGTCTGCCCGCTGTACGGTGCGCTACGCATGACCTTCCAGGATTCGTCACACAAGGTGTCAGAAGATGACCAGCCCGTGGGGCCATGAGTAGCGCCTTGTCAACACGCACCGATGGTATAATAGGCAAACGAGGGCCCGTCTATCACTAAGCGGTCGTGGTCATTTTCGTTTCCCAGGCCCGCTGACGGCGACTTTGAAACCAGTTACCCCGAGTGGGTGCTGTTTCGTCGGCAACCACTTGGCGCCATTCCTTCCCGTATGAGTACAGGTGCTCTAGCATGTCCGCCTCCTAGCGAAGCCGACCCGCGTTCTCTTTTTTTTCTGAAAACCGGCCGGTACACAGCGGCCGCGTTACTCTACGTTTTTCACTATTCGCACGCAACGGTCCACAAGCAGCAATGCCAACCCTCTATGCCTCAGACTGACTGCCGTGTAGTTGGAATTCTTCACACCGAGACACATTGCGGGCTAACATAAATAACAACAAAGGAACGGTATCACAAATGCTTTAAATTGTGAGAACTAAGCAAATCTAATATATCCAGAGCTGTTAGCCAGGTATCGAGAAATCTTTTTACATCTTTTGTAGGCATCGGTCATGCGCAAACTGGTATATGCGAACGTAAATCGAAAGGTCTATTTCTAGGTCTTACAGTTAAACGCATAGTTGATACCCGCAAGCATTTGCGAATGTGAGTGACTTTCTATTTGCACATCTGAGGTGCACTATTCTAACTGCTCATTGGAAGACCCATTATGTGTTGCACTTGTCATAGACTATGGTCGAAGTCGCAGTGGACATGTCGGGTGTGCGTTCGGTGCTCCCTGAACATATGTCTAGAAGTGTTTCTTTTCATGCTTTTCAGCTCCAGATAATCTGCTTCTATTCAGGTTCAAATTCGCAAATTCAGGCTTCATGCTTTTAATATTAAATGTTTTCACGTAATTTCGCCTCACGAGTATACTACACTATATATCTTTAAATTTGAAGATCAAATCCAACGTAACTTTAACGACACGTTCCAATTTCCGAAATGTAACTGCAACGCGTTCCTTAAAGGGGCCCTCTAACACTTTCCTCACACCCAATTTTTATTTGCCAGTCGCGTAGACAGATGGCTGAGGATATTTTTGGCAGGTGTCAAAGCGCCCATATCAGTTGATTTAATATTTAATCGTTCAATGAAATCATCACATCGCTGCGGACCGCATCAGCGCGTAGTGGCGCTCGTCAGAACTATTTGTGCGGAAATGACGACTTAGGGCTCGAGCCGGTGATTGGACGAAAGTAGCACTGTAAGTGCTCGCGGCACTATATCGGTAAGCAAGTAACATTCGGCTTTGTTTTTCGCTTGCGTAGGTTTTTATTGAATGCCAATGGACGCAGTCGTAGTAGAAAGATCGCCACAATTATAAAACGCGATAGAGGCGCTGGCTCCCGTTTCGCCTCTTGCCTTTTGCTTACACGAGTCGTATGTCCATACGAAAAGAATCACTTTGTTTCATCTCTCTTGTGTACGTTCGCGACTCGCTAAAGCGCTGAACCACTGGGTGGACTTGGCCATTCTGTCAAAGTGTGTTGTATTGCGCGCAGCTTCTTGAACGTGTCCGCTAAGCCGGTATACGCTAAGACGTACTGGATACCGGATAGCGTTGTTTGTCACAGTCAAGTGGCGCCAGCTGTGGGTGGTAAACAGAACAAGCAAAAACCGCGTGATCTATGTCCTCCGAGATACCGGCAGCCACTCGCTACCCTACAGCCTAAACGGTGTCGAATTTTCACGGGTGCTTTACCGTCGAAGCTTCATCATACAAATCTAAATCAACTAAAACCGTCAGCAACTCGAGGGCTACAGAGCGCGCGACGACCACTCAAAAGATTCGAAGCGGACGGCAACCGCTCGAGGTGGTCTGCCGTGCTTGCGCATGCAATGTTTACACCCGGTATTCCGCTCTACGCAAAGTGCTTTGCGCATTGGGGTTATGTTGACATGCTAAAATTCCCTATTCCCACTTCTATGCTTCCATGTCTGCGCGTTTAGCTGAACAATCCGTGAAGAAACGTTGCCGAGTATGGTCGTATTCGCCGGCCCCTCTCAGTGGTCATGACGGCGAATTTAAAGATGACGGCACTTGCCTTGAAGTGTCTTAACACGGAACGACGCGTAAAGCCTCGGTTCGAAGCACAAGCGTCCGCTCTAACAAGTCGGAGCGGTCAGAAAAGCTCATAACTGACAGTGCGTCACGCTCTCGCTCCGCGTTGTTTGTTGGCATGGCAACGGCGTCATCACTACACTGGAGCGAACAGGCAACGATGGCGTACGAACTTCCGCTACGTAGGCGCCTAAAGCCAATTCCATTGGCCGAGCTCTATGACGTTTGTGGAGAGTGAAATGTGATCACCTGACCCCGCGAAATCCAAGTTGAGGGTCCGCATTTTTTTGCTTGTATTTTGAACTTTGTCTCCTTAATAACTTTGCACTGCGTGCTCCTATCGCTGTCATTCTTGTAGCATTTGTCTGTCCACCTTCCAGTCTACGCAATACGCGCATGAAAACGGGTGTGAAAAAAGTGTTAGAAGGCCCCTTTAAGAAACTACTAACGGGAACTCGTTACAAAAATTTGAAGGGACGAGGAACGAGCTTTCGTTCCTGTTTTGGAGGAACGTGTACAACACTGCACGCTAGTGGCTACGAGGCATTGTTAAATAGTGGCCCATGGATTCTATTTAATAACGGGCGAACATATGCCGAGAAAAAGTAACATCTCTCAGTGTGCAAAATAGGGTGGCTGCCGAGCCACTTATCCCGACACTGCTCGTACATGCATTACTTCCTACGCGTATTAACATTCTCCACCGTGGCACCGTCATTAACGCTCCGTATTCCACACCAACGTTCCACACCAATAGCTGATGCTCCCGCAAATGAGAGATTGCGCAACAAGTTTTTTTCACGTAGGTCGTCTATAGTGTCAAATACATAGCTCTTTTTATGCAGAATTGGCAGATACAAGAAATAATAAAAACCTTTCCACAATGTTTCAATATCGGAAACGTATGCGGCTTGAGATCAAAAGACAACATATTAACGGCCGTGACACATCGGGAAAAAGCTATACCGTCAGAAGCTCAAGTACGATGCAAGACAAGCTTACGAAGTCCACAACGCGAGAGAAAAGAGAAAAAAAGGAACATTTCATTTGAATTTAAAAAAAAATCGCGTAGCTTCTCAACATATATTCTATAGATACCCGCTGTTATGTGATGGCTGCCACTCATCGAGAACTCTGATTCGATTTTTGACAGAGCGGCCGCATCTATATGAGGCCGAAGAGCCAAACGCACATTTGACGGTTAAAATTAATCCGGAGACCTTCTGCCACAATCGTATCTTGGTTTGGAACGTAAATCACAAAATTCATCTGTTCTTTTTTCCCCTATATCCTACGTGCTCATGTTTAAACTCACAGAACATGTGGTGAAGAGGTGGTCCAGTACTAACATATCGCCTCTATAGGTCCTTATGTGCGAACATCCACGGCACGTTTCTCAACCAGTGTACCCTGTGCCCAAGCTAACTTCAACCAATATATTTTTAACCAAGGAAATTTTTAAAGAATTCCTGCCAATCGCACATTAGCAACCGTCTTTCTCACTTACGAGCAATATTTTTTTTTCATCAATGCTTATCGATAGTGACTAATCTCAATTTGTCAACCTTTAAATTAATGGTTGAAGTGATACTATACGAATTACTAAATTCATGGTCATCTCAAATATCCTGGAAATGAAGCATTTAGTTCGTGGTAAGATTTACCTAATTGTCTTTCTTTTTCAAGGAAAGAGCTAAAGCCCATGAAATACGCGCAACAGGAAATATATGCGCCTTGGCGGACTGTTAAATACTCAGGGCGCTTCGAAGCGAACATGAAGGGATACGTGACTGTGCTCTTTCATTAGTGGCACTAACTCGGTACAGGACTTCAAGCTTTTCGGTGCTAGAGGCATGAGAAAGTCCTGCCGACGCTCTAATAATAGGAAAGGGGGCAAGGGAGGGGAGCAGGGGCAATTAAAAGCCGGGAAACCACGCTGTTGATTGATTTCTGGGGTTTTACGTCTTACAACGGTGAGATGACTATTACAGACGCCGTAGTGGAGCGCTCCGGAAATTTCGACCACTTGTGGTTCTTTAACGTGCACTGACATCGCACAGTATACACGGACCTCAACATTTCACCTCCATCGAAATGCACTTGCCGCGGCTGCTGGATTCGATCCCGCGACCCACGGATCCGCAGCCGAGTACTATAGCCACTAGACCACAGCGGCGGGGCAAACCGCGCTGTCAATAACGACTATAAATTTGGGTACTTCTGTCGTTTTGTAATTGGGAGCGCGTGGGTTAGTTTCCCTCTCGCAATAAACTCGCATTTTGCTAACGCCGACGTCATGTTCTTCCTGTGTTTGCGAAGTTACATAACCAGTGCGCGGTGTTGTCGACTCTGCATGATTCTGCTTGGCCTCTCAAATGCTAGACCGATGCTGGATGCCGTGGGAGACAACACTGATGCGCCACCAGATGCAGACACTTACCTCACGGTAAGTGTCCGCATCTGTATAGACTGGTGGACGCGTTATGTATAGACTGGTGAACCTGGTGATGTATAAAATGGTGGACGGGCTTCACGACTGCGTCGCGAAGCCCGTCCACCAGTCTATACATAACCAGATCCAGTATGCTACAACGACAAACGAGTGTCGCCCAGTAGCCATCGTAGTTCATTTGCCGGCCGAATACACAGATACCATAATGCTGACCACGGGGAACACCTAGATGAGCAGATAAATGCGCTGTTTTCGAACGCATGACTCGAAGAGGTATCCCCGCAAAATTAATAACTGATGTGGTTTTACGTGTCACAACCATGATATGATTGTGAAGCACGCCGTAGCGGAAGGCTCGGCGAAATTTCGACCATCTGGGCTTCTTTAACGCGCACTGATAACGCGCTGTAAAAGGGACTACTATTTCCGAATCTATCGAAAATGCGACCGCCGTAGTCCGAATAGAACTAGCGTCCTTCGTGTCAGCAGTCAAACGTCATAATCACTAGACCACCTCTGCAAACCTCTCCCCACAATACGGACAATCGTGACCTTCGGCATTCCAGTAGTCTTGTTTGTTTGTTTGTTTTTTTTTTTCCTTTTTGGCGATCGTCCACCGCCAACTGCAGTACATCGTCGAAAGGTAGTAATTCGGGCGAGCCTTTCATCAACAGCGCGTTGAATGTCACGTTAGCAATAGCTAGTGACTCCTGATGGGAGAGCAAGCAATAAAGCGACGCACGCCTCTTGAAGAGCTTCTTCTGAGCAGCTGACAGCTTCGAATACCACGATGATGATGACAGGCAGCTCGTCACACGATAGGACCCTCAGGGCATTTAGTGAACGAGACCTCCTAGTGTGCGCCAGTGTGCGTTGGTGTGTACGTTTGCGGAGGATTCCTTAAGAGAGGCTTACGCTCTCGCTTTCAAGGATGCGCTTTGTTTTCAACTTTTATTTTGTTCGCTTCTTGTCTCTTCAATGAATCTGGGTGGTACATGGGGGGGTTCGCTGGCGTGATCGGTCAATGTCCAGGCAGACATGTAGCTATCGTCATAATCATTAGTTCATTGGGTCGTATCTTTCGCCGACGCACGCTTGAATGGAAACCGGCCTTTCTCCAACGGAACAAATGCGTCATCAGACGGCAGAAGCGGGGGCGAAGCATTATGAATGACTGACGGACGTAAGGGGGTATGCGGCGCGGAATGGATAGGGCGTGACTGAAGCGTTACGCTTGTCGTTCGCCTCTCAGGTGAGTGTTCTTCAGAAATAGATTCGGTGAGGGGAAAAGTCCAGCCCTTCTCCTGTCGAGGAAATGGGGTAAAGCGCGACCTATTGCTTTTCTTTCTTTCTTTCTTTCTTTCTTTCTTTCTTTTCTTTTCTTTCCCGTTAGGTGGTAGAAAATGCAAGGCATTCATATCGTTCCGATATGTTCATTCCTTGCGAGCAGGCTTCTACAGTTTAGTGGTTCAGTTTAGTGGCCTTGAGAGGATTGGGGACCGAATTCAAGTCCCCAGCAGCTGTAACAGCTTTTTCCTACTCCAATGAGCCCTATAAGGCATAAAGTTAATATAGTGAGTCTAGAGACGAAGCTGGGCCGCAGATGCGCGCCGTCCTGTTGCAATATGTCAATGTGGCCAGCGCAAGCATTATTGGAAGGGCTAAAAACAAGTGTAGGTCATCTTATGCCGGTTCCTCAAACAACAAATACTCTTGTGAAGATTAAGTGTGAAGCTTACTGAAAGCGCTTGCTAAGAACGTAACTTATGTATTGCATTATGTACGCATTCTGTTAATGAAGCATGGCTTCGGATTTCTTTATTTGTGTTTAAGATGCGTAGTATTCGGTTTCTACAGTTTGGGTGTTGGACATGACATATGTGATAGCACGGTGGCATCCATACACCTTGGTGGCATCGGTTGAAGCGATGACACATCCGTGCTGTTACGTTCTTACTGTTGCGACCTTCCCCTCTCTTCGTGACCGCTGCGGGTTAAGCAACGGATGAGTTGAAGCGGTGTTGACGCAGTCACCGGCTTGACGGCCAGGGCTGTTCGATCGCGCCTCAGCCCGCGTCAGCCGCAATGTTCAGGCAAATGAACTAGGACTGATAGTTTGTGCGTCGAACGAGCTACCTGCGCCCGAAAGAATGGACGTACTACATTGAGTGACGGGAACAGACCGCTTGGGTACTGCCGTAATCGACAAGGCGGCACTGGCCACGCCGGGTGCGCATGGTTGTCGTAGTTAGGCCTGTTTCCCTCGGTGGCAGCTCCACGGACGGTCACCGTTCCATTTTGTAAGGTTCTATCGTTGGGGGCTAAAGAAACGCTTATTTCGAAGGCCATATTCAGCCAATTTGATAGATAGATAGATAGATAGATAGATAGATAGATATATAGATAGATAGATAGATAGATAGATAGATAGATAGATAGATAGATAGATAGATAGATAGATAGATAGATAGATAGATAGATATTAGGAGTGTCCCCTTTATAACGGGGCGGCAGCCCGCGGGCCACCAAGCTCTAACTTTATTTTTTTTCCTCTGCAAACGTTTCTTTTCCCGAATGACACATATTTTCACATCTCATTTTTCTCCTCGCCTACCTATTTTATCTATTATCGGTCCGCTGTGATGTAACAGTCATACCCGAACTACCTTGCGTTTCTGTTTGCTCCATGCCCTTGCGCCACCAATACTCTAAGCGCCTTTTACTTATCTCTATTGTACTTATTGTAAACAGGAAAGCCACTGCCATCTATCGGCATTTATTTCCTTCGTGTAGCCGTCCAGATTGGTGCGTCTCTATGCGCCAAGTGGGAGGCTGTGTGTTGACATATTTGGTTGCGAAATTATTACGGGTAGCTATCGCCAAGGATAGCCAACGACTCGCTAGCTGGCAATGCGGGCGTTGCAAAATGGCGGCGCTTAAGGGGACCCCCCCCCCCCCTCCAATACACGGGATCTATGAGGAGCTTGTTCTCTAGAATCAATATAGTATCAACTCTATGCGCTAGGGCATGGCCAGGACCATAGTATGGCGGAAGAATCCAATTGCAGTAGCTTCTTCCTCCACTCCACAGAGGGCGCCAGGGGTTCCCCTTTTCGGGGAGCCTTGGCGTGACGAACACAACCAAGGAACACAACCACGACTACGCTGACACAGGCTAGACTATTCAAGCTTCGCTTGGAGTAGAATAGACATTACAAAAGAATATACGTGGCAAACGTAGGATGATGACGGATTGGGGAGGAGGCACCTTCAGGCGCCGAGCCCCCCATCCATCTGAAATCGGCCAGAATAGACATGAGACCGGTTGCCTGCTCTGTTTGTGACGTTTTTCTTTTAGATGCGAAGCAGCTTATGGTCAGGGCTATGTCACTCTCTCCCTCCCTTCATCCATCCGCCGTGCGGCGTCCCCACCCGCACTGCGCATGCGCATCCTCCGCCCCCTCCTCTCCTTGTCTCATCTCCTCTCCTCTCGGCATTCCTCCTTTCCTCTCCGAGCGGCGCGCGTTGACTATGGAAATGTTCTTTCTTCGATGAACGCTGTACCAGCTCGCAAGGAACGAGAACGCGCCCTCGCCCGCGAGAGACAACGCTGACGCAGGCAGCGTCTGCTGGCGTCAAACCGATGTAAACGCGACACCTAGTCAAACCGATGCAAACGCGGTGTGCACCCCCCGTGCTGCTTCGCATCGCCTCATGGCCCCGACCTTTAGCGGGGGATGGTGTAATTTTTTCTCTTTTTTTTACTGCAGCTCCGTTTAATGATCAGTAGCTAGAATGCAGCGTTGAAGTTACTGTGGCCAAGCTGCAATGCCTCTAAAACGAAATCTTGCCGAGCGGACACTCTGCTTTGCACACGCTTTCCAACACGAACTCCGATTAGATAACGCTTGCTTGCGCACAGGCATGGAAATAGACGTGGTGTACTTGAATGTTACCATTGCAGACGCGCTGCATATTAATACTCCTTGTGTGGGAATATAAATTGTCTCGAATGCTAATCGAATACCAATATCTAGCTTCGAATATCGAATCGACTATCAAATATCAAAGCACAAATGCGCCTTCAGTGATCGTATATCTTGTAAAACAAGCATATGTTAGGAAAACACACTAATAAACACTCGACGCGAAATATAGAAGTGTCAGGAACACCTTGCCTGGACAAATTGGTCATACTGCAATTGTATTGTTAAAATAACAGCATTATGACAGTGACAACAAATGCTACAGGCTATCATGGAGGAGTATTAGCTGTTCCACATGGTCAGGCCGCATTAATGCATGCCGAAGAGGACTTGGGCCCGTATTCACAAAAGCAACTTGAGCTAAAAATGTTCGTAAGAGAACTTTTCAACCAATCACAACACTGGCCATATCATTAGCAAGGCCCCCCGGCTAATGGCAAAAATAACTTACGATCGAAAGAGAAGTTGTGTGAATTCGGCCCCTGGTCAAGAATCCGGCTGCGAATAGCCCGACAGCACGTTTTTCTTGCCAGTTTAAGGCATGCAGCACACCAACGTGGGTTACATGAGCGCGAACGCCGCTACAAGCGCGTAGTTACTTATTTCTCTGGTTTTACGTGCCAAAACCACGCTGTCATCATGATAGACGCCATAGTGGAGTGCTCCGGAAATTTCGACCACCTGGGGTTCTTTTAACGTGCACTGACATCGCACGGTACACGGGCGTCAGCTTTTCGCCTCCATTTAATGCAGCCGCTGCAGCCGGGATTCGATCCCGCGACCTTCGGATAAGCAGCCGAGTGCCATATAGCCATTAAACCACTGTCGCGGCGCCATTCAAATATTCCCACATCCCTAATTAGTACATGGGGTCATCGAGTGCACAAGAGTTTTCTTGCTATAACGAGCTCATTGCCTCAGACGTGCCGCTTGCGGCATTTTTCTACATTAAAGGGGCCTTGCAAAACTTCTACAACATAGAAAACGGCGCCAATCAGTCGGGGAGGCCCCTCCTAACCTGTGAGACAAATATTGTTGCGCTACAAGCACCAGGCAATTCGTACTTTGGTTTCAAATGAAGCAGGAAATCGCCTGCTCCTCTTTCAACAAATGACGGAACAATGGGCACTGACTAAGTCGCTTAGCTTTTGTGGTGTTCATAAAGAAAGATGCATACATGTTCAGTTTTTGTCGAACTCAAAATAAAGAAACAAGGCATCACCAAGGATGTGTTCCCGCGATAATAAAATCACCTGTGCTGATTCTGTCGCAAACAATTAACGGGGTAGGTTCTCCTTATGACGTCATTTGTTGAAAGGTGAGCAGGTGGTTTGCAGCTGTATTTGAAACCAAATTGGGTATTCCTTAGTGCGTATGCAGTGCACTAATATTTGGCTCGAATCTTCACAGGAGCCTGCACGGCTGATCGGAATCCTTTTCTGACCAGTTTTAAATAGTGTTGCGAGGCGTCTATAAAAGGTCGGGTGGTCTCTTTTTTTTTTTTTTTTTTTTGCTAGTTCTTAAAATTAACACTGCTTGTTTTCAGCTTCCCAGCGGTTACCTTAAATCTGTGCGTCCATGAGTTTTGCCGCGGCAGTTTCCCGGGAGCGGTTTTGGCTCTGTATGGAACGAGGAAGTAGCTTGTGTATCGTAGTAACAGCTGTGAGCAACTGCACGTCCGGCTATACCCAATATTCGACGCGCCTCGCACACATCCGTTATTTGTTGGCTCCCATATAGACGCATTCAAAGTTAGCTGAGTCCTTGGTTTTTTTTTAAACGAAAGTCAGATATAGCTGGGAATAACATTAAAGGAAAAAGATATCGGGCGCAAGGAGGTCGCAGTCCCAATGTACAAGACCCCCTCAGGCCATCATTGTTGGTAACAGAATATGTCACACAATGTCGGCATTTCACATACGGTTATTCAAGGCGGTAGGCTATTGGCGAAGACTGTACTTACAACAGAAAAGCCTTGTGAATTTTCAACCAGGAAGTTTGTACGCATGAATATATTGCTTAAGAGGAGTGCACCTGTTGTCCAAGTGACCGTGTATGCGCAGCCGGTGTGCAGGGTTGCTGCTGGGCAGATTTCAAAAGGAGTCAGAACTCAGGCCAAAAGTAGCCACTTAAAATTAGCATCAAATGTTTAGCCAAATAGAACAGGAACGATAACATGAATAACGTGTATTGTTAAGCACTAAATAATGCGATTTCCAACGAGAAAGAACAGGATGAAGCGGAATCTTCCGAGCTTTTGCTCTGTCTTGAAAAATCTGGTAGGCTGCAGATATATAAATAAGTTGTTTGAATTTCAGAGCACCTGCACACGGCTTACCTTACAGAGACAGTCTTCTTGCTGAGGGCTTTGGAACATGCTAAGCGAAAAATCAGTAGCAACAGTAGCGCTGGTATATTGAAAATGGTATGGCTTAAAAGCGCGCACGAAAAGAAAAATGGAGTTTGTCTTTGCATTACTCGCTAAAAAACACCTCTTAATTTTACATATAGCATTGGTTCATAATCACTAGAGCAAGTAAACAACCACAAAAGCGTCACAGTAACTAACGACGTTTTGGAACCTTCACATCAACAACATATGCTCCGCCGCCTTCCGTAAGTTGTGCTTTTTAAACTATAAGCTCAGATATCCTCCTTCTATCATTGAAGTACTCAGTTATGTTACGTGCGTAAGGCCTAAACTAGAATACTCTTGTGTTGTATGTGATCACTTTACTAAAGGCAACATTAAAGAGCTTGAAGATGTACAACAACAGGCTGTTAAATTTGTTTATTCCAAATTCAAACTCGCCGATTCACCGACGGAACTCATGGCTCCTAGCAACATTGAAAAACTCCGACTAAGTCCAAAGAAAAATCGCCTTAACTTTCTTTATCTGTTTCTTAATCATCTGTTATGTACTCCCACGTACATTAACACAGTTCTTAACTGCGCTTGAAAGCGAGTCTTGAATTCTGTTAAATATTTCTGTGCATCTTTTTTTCCCTTCACTCTCGTATTGGCCCATCAAACTACACCCGTCCAGCTCTTTTTTCTTAATGAATTTTTCTATTGTTGTTATTTTTCTTTACCTTTACTCAAAGTGCCTTCGCATGTATTTGT
Organism: Hyalomma asiaticum; assembly: GCA_013339685.2. Classification (NCBI taxonomy): domain Eukaryota; kingdom Metazoa; phylum Arthropoda; class Arachnida; order Ixodida; family Ixodidae; genus Hyalomma; species Hyalomma asiaticum. Next base: position 88,684,053 of record CM023481.1, read on the forward strand.
CGCCTGGCACTGCAGCTCCACTGTGCAAAAATGCCTTTTTTTTTACCCTTGTAGTGTCTGGAAGTCCACAGCATGTTTTTCTCGCTTCTCATTACGGCGCCACTGTGTGGAATGCTCATTTTCTTCACTGTACGAACCCATTTTAATTTTAGATTCAACATGCTACTAATCGCTATTGTTTTGCACTTTATTTGAAACTACTTTTGTTGTCAGTGTATTAAAATTTGTGCTGTTTTGTATTCGAACATTGTATATGCCCTCCTGCTATGATCCCTTTGGGATTGGCAGTATTTACAAATAAATAAATAAATAAGTTAGCACTTGACCCGCATGTATATTTATATACTCAGTCCACTAAACATACACGATATCATCAAAGCCATTCTTTAACCCCATATTTTGCTAAAAGTAAAGCTTTTCAGTCTTCTTTTTTTCCCCGACGGAACTAGAATGGACCAAACTGACCGATATTAACCAATTACCTGTAAATTAGAGCATTGATACATACTGCTTCATTGGTGCTTTGTCTTTTTCTTGCAATATATATATATATATATATATATATATATATATATATATCAAAAAGTTCTTCCTGGCTATCGGGATAAATATACTATCAGAAAGACACAGTGACAAACATAGGATTTATTCTGACGTTTCGGCTGGAGGCCAGCCTTTTTCAAAAAGGCTGGCCCCCAGCCGAAACGTCAGAATAAATCCTATGTTTGTCACTGTGTCTTTCTGATAGTATATATATATATATATATATATATATATATATATATATATATATATATATATATATATATATATATAGGTATAGTCTTGATAAGTCCTTTAATCAGTGTAACTGTTTCCACTCTGCGTAATATTCTGACATGTCTACCTTTGTTTCAGTGCTCTTTTTACCCCTCGCATCTGTTCTGGTTGGACAAATTCTTGGCGTGCAGTATGTCAATAAATAAAAATAAAAATAAAATAAATCATTAAACGTTGAAGGAAGTTTTCTTGAAGCTGTTAACCGAAATTTATTAATAGAGCTACAGTAATGCCACTTCAGCTTCAAGTAGTGAAATCTGGTTGAGGGTGTACAGTCCGGCCTCACTTTGTTCCGTTTTTGTGAAGATAACACGCGAACAAGCGCTGCGTAGCAGTGTTGGCAACTGGCCTGTACTGGCAACATAGATGGCGGGCAACCCCAGCAACGTGCTATATCTGCGTGTTTGCTTAATCGAGAGTGACTTCGTCACTCTATTTTTGCATTCGTGCGCGTGCGCACGAATATATGGCGTTTATATGGCGTTTATCGACTACGAGAAAGCATTTGACTCCATAGAAATACAAGCAGTTATAGAAGCTCTACGACGACAAGGGGTACCTGGCGTATACGTGAAAATCATAAACAACATATACAAAGATTGCACAGCCACACTACTCCTACATGAGAAAAGCAGAGAAATCCCGATCGAGAGAGGTGTGAGACAGGGAGATACGATATCCCCGATGCTATTCACTGCATGTTTAGAGGAAATCTTTAAACGTCTAGACTGGGAAGAAAAGGGCATTCGAATAGATGGAGAATATCTCAGCAATTTAAGATTTGCAGACGACATTGTACTCTTTAGCAATGATGGAGACGAACTACAAAACATGATTAATGACCTAAACAGGGAAAGTATTAAAATTGGGTTAAAAATGAATAGGCAAAAGACCAAAGTTATGCTCAATAGCCTAGCTAAGGAACAGGAATTTACAATCGACAATGAACCCTTACAATGTGTAAACGAATATGTATACCTGGGACAGTTAATAACAGGAACTCCCAACCACGAAAAAGAAATTCTCCGTAGAATAAGGATGGGCTGGAGCGCATTCGGAAGGAATTACGAAATCATGACTGGAAACTTACCGCTCTCACTAAAGCGCAAAGTATTCAATCACTGTATCCTCCCAGTACTAACGTACGGTGCAGAAACGTGGAGGATAACTAAAAGACTAGAGATGAAACTAAGGAGCGCGCAACGTGCAATGGAAAGAAAAATGATAGGGGTAACGCTAAGAGATAAAAAACGAGCGGAATGGATCAGAGAACAGACAGGAGTAGCCGATATTATTATATCAATTAAAAGAAAGAAGTGGACCTGGGCAGGACATGTCATGAGGAGAACAGATAACAGATGGACAGTAAGAGCGACGGAATGGATACCAAGAGAGGAAAAACGCAACAGAGGCAGGCAAAGGGTTAGATGGAGCGATGAAATTAAAAAGTTTGCGGGCGTAAAGTGGAACCAACTTGCTCAGGAGAGGGTGGAGTGGAAATCGATGGGAGAGGCCTTCGTCCTGCAGTGGACCTAAACAGGCTGATGATGACGATGATGATGATGCGTGCTGAGGTATGTGGACGTGATCCAGCCCGTTGGTGAGAGTGAGCAGACGCGCGCGTACACCGGCTAAAAGGACAAAACCTCGTAAGCCACGAATGTGCTTCCTTGCTATTTTGTCTGTGAGTAGTCAGAATAAAAATGGCCGATGAATGCGCCAATATAGAAATCGAGAGTAGCGAAAAAGTAGCCCCGTGGCGCTAAACTGAAATTTTAGCTCCCAGACTGCTCGAGAAATAGCAAATTTGGCGCAAAGTAGCCACAAACGGCAACCTTGGCCGATAGTCACCTTCCACGTGCCAATAGTCCTTTATAAACAGGAAGTACCGCGCATCGCAAGGTCAATCGACCGTTCGACGCCCACGCAGCGGGACAGTAGTGTCTTTTCCCCACTAGAAAAACTTGCAGGCTTGTTGAAGGCTGATTGCTTCGGGTTTTTTTAGGTTGTGTCCTTTCTTTTCATGGCCAATATCACTCTACCATGAAGGATGGAAATTCCCACAAGTGAGGGAGCAAGGTACCTGCAAAACAGTATCGAGGCCCGTTGGCGTCATTTGAAGGTATTAGAATATTTTTTTCTTAAATATACTATTTTATCTGTCCGGAAAGCATACAATTTTAAACTAATGCAACACGCTCATAAACGGGCAGGATGCCTTCCCACGCATTATATCCACAAAATGTGGCTTTAGAAATTCCACCCGTAAAAGCAAGAAAATATGCACAAACTATGGTAATCAGGTGATGGAATATAAGATTGTGCAATTGTTAAACCTCTAGGAATGGAAAATTGATTTTACGATGAGAGGAGCAAAACAGTTTAACTGTCACTATCAGTCATCCTTATTTCCACTAATGTCGTATTAGATCCATAAGCGTGTGTATTCAGCAAGGTGGACTTAGTTGCGTTTAATTTCCTCATTTTATTTTTTGACTGCTACGCGTCCCGACGTGGGAGCGCCGGCGATGGCTCCACCCCTGTAAAGGGTTTTCAGAGTCCCTCCTCAGGACCAAAATAAAGTTCAGTGTCTGTCTGTCTACAGTGTATGTAGAACTTGTTTACATATCAATGTAATCTCATTAGTGATGTATCTTTATTTTCGTTTATTTACCCTGTTTTATTATATGTAGGCTTGCATGTATATGTATGTAGAAATGAGCAGATGTTAATGTATTCCGAACTTTTTGCATGTATAGGTATATAAAAATAAGCATGTCTAATGAGCATAAAGATCATATTAAATGTGTATGATTGTAGAAATGGCAATAAGAGATTGCTTAAAATCAAGGAAATCCTTTGTGTCAGATATGTGTATGGTATGCGATGATGTATACAGGCTGTACTAGTCATCAGGGGGTCGAGACGTCGTCAAGCTTCTAGCCTTCAGTCGTTGCCTCCTGCGGGGAAATCTTGTATTTATGACTGCAAATAAACCATGCTGAATATTATTATTATTACCCATGATATCAGTACATTTTCAACAATTTTTTTATTTGAAGCGTCCTGCGACAATATTAAAAAGCTAAGCGAAGATATATATATATATATATATATATATATATATATATTATGTGTGTGTGTGTGTGTGTGTGTGTGGTGTGTGTGTGTGTGTGTGTGTGTGTGTGTGTAGGTGCAAGTCACTCGGGGCCTACATTAACATAATGCACTTACGGCTCACCCGCACGGAACGGTAATTTCTGTGGCGTCGAGGCATCGAATTTCGTCATCCGGCGGCTGTGAGACTGGAGGCGCCGAAAATTTCGACGCACGTCACTTATCTGCCGACATGGGATATTTTTCGACGCTTGCCACATAACAGCCGCCGAAGATGCCTCAATGCGGCAGAACTGATCGTTGCCTGAAAGTCAGCCTTTATGTTGTGAAAAGGAAAACAGAAGAAAGTCCATCGCAATGCTCTACTCACCACTACTGAAGGGCCCCAGCTACTGGCCAAGGGGTCTTACGAACAAAGAGCATTGTGAATTCGGCCTCACTCATCTTGCAGATGCTATAGCGCGTGAACTGTACGAGAAGATCCTACAATAATCTGAACAATGTAATTCATTTATCGCTATCCGAGCGGCGAGTGGGAGAATTAATTCGACGATGTTAAACGCAGACGGAGTTAGGTAAGTTGCATGTGCACGGCACCAAGCAACGCGCTCACTGAATGATTTAAATACGTAATTACAGAATTATGCTTGCAACAGAGCTCCGAAAAAACTTGCATATTTTAAGCTTCCCTTCCCCCCCTCCCCCATGTGTTTAGCTCCTAAGATAACAAAATTGCCCTCAAGACTTATTCTTCAGTATGGTGCCACTGTTTAGTATAAGACTGGTGACATAAAGCGAAAGCGAATTGCCCCGCCACGATGGTCTAGTGGCTATGGTACTCGGCTGCTGGTCCGAGGGTCGCGGGATCGAATCCCGGCAGCGGCGGCTGCATTTTGATGGAGCCGAAATGTCGAGGCCCGTGTGCTGTGCGATGTCAGTGCCCCAGGTGGTCGAAATTCCCGGAGACCTGCACTGCGGCGTCTCTCATAATCAGAACTGGTTTTGGGATGTTAAACCCCACAAAACAACAACAACAACATAAAGCGAATTTAATCAATCTGGACAAAAGCCATTCGCTTCCCCTACTGGCCGTTTTATTTTATTTTTTATGATCATCCCGCTCAACGCATCCAAAGCTGTCTCGCTCTCTCTCTAATTCGCGGCAGTATTCCTCGCTCAACAACTGACACCTGCCCAAGTAATACGAGTCGTACTCACCAGAAACAGTCAATGCACTCAACGTACCTGTGTTTCATTTTCGGACTGACTTCTTAAAATACAGGGGCCGTATTAACAAAACTTTCTTTCGTAAGTGCGCCTTGTCATTGGCTGACTGCCATCGTTAATGATATGTCTGCCATCAGGATTGGCTGAAATTTTCTTACGAACAATTCTTGCGTAAGTGCTTTTTGTGAATACGGGCCCAGTTTCTTCTCCCGGACTATTGGAGCATGGAATGATATGCCATGTCGCTTTTATTGGTTACATGGAGACGAATCTTTGAATACCAAAATAGGCTGTGTGCCTTAATCCTGTATTATTATTTTCAGCACTATTTGGTTCTTACGAAGCCCAAAGTCATACTTGGCTCATGAGAAGCCAAACATGACTGTCCTCCAAAGATCATCCGTAGTTCTCTTGCTGGTAGTGGTACCAAAACCGTGGCATCAACACCTCTGAATCAGCACCTCGTTCACTTGGCATGTGCCAAGAGAGAGAGAGAGATTTATCGGAAGGCAGAGAGGTCGGGCGAGATGTACCAAAATTCGCATGTACCAAAATTTCGGCATGTACCACAATTGGCACGTGACTAAGGAATCATTGCATCAAGAACTTTACGTGCTTGCCATTTTCATCATGATTACCGATAATAGCACAATCCTCTGTATTGACCTAGTCGGTGCATAGCTGAAGTCAAAGATGTGACGCAAATGTTCTCTTCTTTATATAGCCTTTGTGCCACACCTATCGTTTAACGATAATGAAGTCATGTGTGGGTCATACCACATTCCCCGGCCAGGGATATTCGGGTTTGAGCAACGCGTAATTTTATGCCAACATTTAGAGCTTACGTCTATTTAGCAACGGCCAAAATAAATTATACATATAAAATGCCGGAACAAACGTCTAACCGGAGGTAGTGAAAAGTAACTTTGCCCCTTTCCTGTTTTAGGTCCGGAACAGCCTTGCGCAATTCGTCGCCATCATAGCTGAAGAACACGATGTCGTCTGCAAACTGTAAGTTGGTGAGATATTCTCCGTTAACCTTATTCTTCCAACTTTAGAGTGGAATACCGTAGAACTGTTCCATACTCCCTGTTTCTAACTAGTTCTCCATGAGTGGTCGAGGTATTCTTGGCCATGTCCACGGCGATTCTATGTAATATGATGCAGCAAGAGGCACGAGAACGCCCCATGGCTTGAAGCACATACAAGAATAACTTATTTTGTTACTGCGTCTTGCTCGTTATTAGTAAATGCTATTGAGTAGAAATTTTGGGACTGGATACCTGCCACTCACGCGGCGTCACACAACCGCGCACAATCACGACGTCCAAATGGCGTGTAAACACTAAACAGTTTATCAGTATACCGAACAAAAGGTCGACTTTTATGCCTGACAGTGCCCCCATAATAGAAAACGGCAGCCTGACCACCATGTTGGCACCGCTTACTCGTTGGCAGCGCTTATTCCAGTGAGTGCTTCTTCTAAGCACGCAGTGAATAACTAGGACAAATTGTATCTTCTTGCCTTACCCGATTCTAAGTTGAGATTTATTGCTTTTTTCTGGAGAATCATAGCGTATACGGTACTTGGGTTGGCTGTGAAGTCTAGGTATCTTCCAAATAAATCTTTGACAACGGAGTGCCTCCAAACCTGTTGGTATCTTTCTATCGAATGCCTTTTCGCACTTCATGGAAGTCATGAAAAGGTTTGTCGCATTCAGCAGCTTTCTCAATTACCTCATTGATCGCATTATTGTCGTTTGCGGTAAAGTTCATTTTCATGAAGCCAGCGTGCTCTTTAGCTTGGTTAATTCCGAGTGTTTATATTATTCTCATCAAAATTACGCCCGCACATGTTTTCTGTATTGCTGAAATTACAGTTATCGGTCTGCAGGTATTCAAATTTATTACGTCTCGCTTCGGTTGCATTGATACAATAGAGGCGTTTTCCCAACTCGTATGCTTCTTGAGTGTGGCGTCTCTTCCATTCTCGATCAAGTTGATAGTGTTGTCATCTACGGTCACTTTCGGCAGGATAAGCCGTGTAGATCCCTCCTCACTGCATCGGTAGTTAAACATAAAACGTCGGTACCTTGCCCGACATTCATTACACTCAAGGCAAGGTGACTTACCATAGAACTGAATACTTCAGAACAACAGCCTTCTGCAACTGTCATTATCATGCTGAAATTCCCGATAAAGTTGTCTTGCTCATCATTTATTGCACGCATTTTAGATCTTCCTCTGCAGACGTTCCTTTCAGTTGCTTTGATACTGGCGACTCTGCTTGCTTTTGCGTCTATCTGTTTGACAAAGCTACACATCTCCTCGAGTTTTTTTTATTAATCACCTTTGACACTTCAACAAATTCTATATCCTCTCTTTGTGTGTCTATTTTTATATATTTTCGTCTACTCATTAAGTATTTAGTGGAGCTGGAGAGTTTGCTTATTTCTAGTCTTGGTGCGTTGGCTTATGGAAATCTGTCTATAGTTGCGGTTTCGTAAATATCCTCTATGTTCTTTTTTTTTTACTTTTCTCGTCTAACGCATTGGTTCTCCACGACAATCTTAAATTTCTGTTTTGGTCGAAGTACATCTAGGTTGCCTTCTTTTTTAGTTGATAAATGTGTTCTTGTTCTCTTCAGACTCAGGACGATCCTCACCCTCTCCATCCTGTGATCACTGAGTTTCTCCTTACCATGGTATGTCTTGTATTATTCCAAGATGTCTGGACATAATGCTATTTATTTAGTTCTTTTTTTTTCTTTTTCTTTAGGACTTTTCCATGTCCACTTCCCACTTGGACGCTTTCTAAAAAAATTACGGCATATCCACAGAGTGAATGATGATGAGTGGGCGAAGCTCGGGAGGTTCATCGTACACCGTGCCGAGTTCCGGATTAATTTAGTTAACGCGCACGCTACGAATCCTCATGGTTCAACTATGCACAAGTGAAATATCCCACCGGGACTTCATTGCAAGTCAAGATCCAGTGCATATATATATATATATATATATATATATATATATATATGGCTTGCCGGTGAACGCTTCTCCAACGCGAGCAGTCGGTATTTCTCAATCAAGAAACTCGCTAGGAGACGCTGCCTGCGCCAACGTTGTCTCTCGCGGGTGAGGGCGCGTTCTCCTTCTTTGCGAGCTGATAGCGTTCCTCTAAGAAAGGGCGTTTCATAGCCAACGCGCGCCTTTCGCTCTCTCTCTGTCTCTCTCACAAGACAGCAGAGGCACGCGCCGGGGGAGAGAGAGAGAGGCACGCGCCGGGAAGCACGCGCCGAGGGCGGACGCGTGCCTCCCGGCACGCGGGTTACGCCTGACGACTGACGCGTGACAAGGTTAGACTAATAGTGAATTCCACTGGCGGATCTAGAGCGGTGTGCCGAATCCACGACGGAGCAACAAAATCCGTCGCGGAGCGATCCGATCCCCATCGGCCAGCGGAAAATAAACTCGCTCCGGCAGGGATTACAGCGGAAGTTGTCGCACGCATCCGGTTGCCCATGTTGCCAACCTTACGTTGGACTACGTTAGCCCAAGTATGCATACCTCTTCCTCTGAGTACGCGTGTACTACTTCTTCGACGTAGCCGAGCATTTTGGGGCGTTTGCACGGACTCTTGAAACAGTTCCTTAAATGACGTTTCGTACAGCACGTACGACTCTTCTTCGCTGCTGCTGCTTTCAGACGTAGAACTCTTGCTGTTGCTCAGAGCGAGGAGCAGTCCCCTGTAGGGTCGAACGACGCCATTCCAAAATACGTAAACAAACGTCCATGGTTATCAGACAGCGCCTAAAAAAAACGCTGAAAAAAAATCGCCGTGCTCGGCTGATCCGGAAAGGACGACACCGTATAGCTGGAGTTCCGGCAGAATCCGGCTCTACGAGACGGATCAACGCGGAGCGCTCCGTCCCGGAGCAAGTTTCCCCAAATCGCCCAGTGGAACATGCGAACTTGCTCGGGATCCGCCAGTGGAATTCAAATTCTCGGCCGCGGAGCAAAAAAACTTGCTCCGGATCCGCCAGTGGAATTCGCTATAAGCGGAGCTTCGCCCCTAAAAGGGTATCCATTATACCTTGTCAATTTCTTTTTCTCCGAATATTACCAAGCTCTCTATCTCTCTCTCTCTCTTTGCCAATTCTGAGGTCACTACCACAGCTGCTGATTACTTGTTGTCCTTCCTACTTTCTTTTTACTTCAGCGTTAAAGTAGCTAACCTATGTGTACAGTGTACACTGTTCAGCGAATGAAACGCGATACTCGGATCGCACGGCTTCCGATGCTTTCTGCGTCGTAGCTTTGCGCTGGGGACACTGAGTTGGTTCGTTGCCGTGCTCAGTGAAAGTGAGACACTATTTGAAGCGTTGTGGTTGAGTTTAGTCCCTATATTCTCGCCCAGTGCACCCCATTAGCACAATATGCGCGGGCCAACACGCGGCCCGAGTATCGCGTTTCAAGTGCTGATCACTGTACAGAGTTCACACCTTTTCCATTGCTACTTCAACATTCTCATAGAACAGTTCTACTTCCGCGTCATCTTGACTCGACGTTTGGGCGACACCTTTGAAACACCTTGGGTTTAATAATAATAATAATAATAATAATAATAATAATAATAATAATAATAATAATAGCTGAGGTTTTACGTCCCAAAACCACGATATGGTTATGAGAGATGCCGTAGTTGAGGTCTCCGGAAATTTCGACCACCTGGGGTTCTTTAACGTGCACTGACATCGTACAGTGCATGGGCCTCAACATTTCGCCTCCATCGAAATGCAGCCGCGGAGGCCGGGACTGGATACCGCTTCCTTACCACTGTGGAAAGCTGAGTTTACACCTCGTATTTAGTTTTAGCATAACGCATGCGATCTTTTCATTAATGCTATAGAATACGTAGCGCCCACCAACGCCACCACGTTGGGATGCAAAGGTAGGCGCTCGCAGTCGCCACCATTGGCGCCAGCTGAAAGCACCGGCTATCCTTGAGTACTTCGAGCTTGGCTTTCCTCGACAGGTTCCGCCGCGTGTTGTCTTGAGCGTTGCAGTGTTTATTTTCCAGTGGAGGCCCGTCCAGGTGCCAGTGGAAAACATGTCACGCGTCGAAGCAAGTGTGATCAGGCGCTTGACACGATTTCTGCGATGCTGGTGCTTTCCCGAGGAATTATACCTTGGCGCTTAAGCGCGGTGAAATGCTTCGCACGCTTTCAGAACGCTGACAAGGTGTCCTCTAGTCACTGTTCGATCGTAGGCATGTGGTTGCAGATAAGTAAGATATACTTCATAAGCAACGAGTTTGTGGCGCCCTGTGATTCCTCCTCAATCGTGCTAAATGCATTTACCTCTGATGTGCTTGAATTCTTACACGCACCAACTTTTACGGATGGTTTCCGTTATTTTTTATACTTGGGTTGTCATAAAGGATAATGTGTTGGTGAAATCAAATGCGAGCATGTGGTACGGCCTCACCTAGATACTGCAAAAGTGACTTAATAAAGTTAGTTGTCAACCAACTAGCGCTTCAGGATCGTCCCTTTCCGAGTTCATACCCCTTTTTACATCTATGAACGCTTCTTTTGTTCACTGGTTTGGGAATCGGTACATTGCCTTATCTCTCTCTCTCTCTCTTTTTTTTTGCATCTCTCAAGGCGATCTGTAACAATCAAGTGCTGTTCTACCTGCGTCTCGGCGGATTTTATCGGAACCTGCTTTTTATATAGGTAAATAAACACACGATTGTCAATTGAAACAATCCTTTATTTGCTCTTTCAAATACAGTGCAGTTATGTATGTCCATGACCTCACAAAAAATTTTGATGAAAATAAGATGTCATTCACATAACAGGAAAACAAGGCGCATCCTTCAGTGCGGAATCTACTACATATCCTTGTTCGCCTTACGGCTTTTCCCTGGAAGCATTCTATTGGAAATAAACTGCGGGACACGAGCACTTTTCCGGGGCCTGAATGAATGGACTTATATTATGTAGTACATGCAGTGTATTTGTGGACGTCTTTCTATTGCATCGAAAGGGAGGCAAACCACGCGCGAGTGAAACCGCTCTTGAAAACACACACACACACACACACATTCACGCACACACGCACACACGCACAAATCTCATCCGCTTCTTTATACGATGGGGTAAAAAATGATAAGCATGTTTTAAAAAACAGCAAGTGTTAACGCACCACTCAGTATTTATACTCACTTAATTTTTTTTGTTCTTTCCCCAATTAGGGGGAATGCTAAATACTCGCATATGAAAGCTCCACTGATTCAGTGCCAGTTCCACGAAACTGTCAATCAGTTCCGGAGCACATGTTCAAAAGCTCTGTCCTTGAATCTTCCCTTTTGTTGCCACATATCGTTATCCGTAGATATTATGTATACCATGCATATATTGCAGACAACCAGGGAACCAATTTATTGGTGGTGCAGCATGCATTCAGAGGAAGAGATAGCATGCGTCAGTTTAATCCACTGCACATGCTTCTGCTGTGATACTCGTACTCGGCGCCTCTACGGACAATGCACTTCGAATGCATGAAAGTGCATACCAAGAACACCTTCTTTTAGCAATTTTAATGTGTTTGCTTAAGTCTCACAAACCCAACAGTTAATTTCGAAACCTTCTGAAGGTTTCTACCATTGGGTCTAATCACAGAGGTGTAAGTAAACATTCGTCATTAATGTTTCTGTAACCTGAAGGTTACACTTTCTTTATCTCATTGAGAAAAATGAACAATAAAGCAATACATTCCCCCTTACATTCACGCGTACCGCGCCTTTACCCTCAAGTGCGGTTCAATTCACTCAAATGCACCTATAGATTTAATTCAGCTCTAGAGTTTTACGCGTCAAGACCACGACATGACGATGAGGCACACATAATCGGGAATCCTGGGGAATTTTGGCCATATGGGATGCTTCAACGTTCACAAAAGCCTATGCACACACGTGCTTCTGCATTTCGCCAGCTCCCTGCCACCCCCCCCTCGTCTTCCCTTTTTATGTCGACACCCTTTGACACTACGTATTAACCGCACCGCTTACTATATATACACCTACAGCTGACAGCTCACGTTGCCATTCTTCGAATGAAACTCATTAAGCGTCTTCTCACTATTGTTGTTCTGTGCTGGCACTGCGAACTTCGCATCTGTGAGACTCGTGATGACACATGACAGCTTGCACTGTTCTCCGTTGACTTTCGGCCGCTCACTTTCTTCTTCTTTATTTGCCGGAATCCGTCGAGGCTCGAAGATCAGCTTGTCCAGCCTACCTGTCGGTGCCTCACAAAACACAAACAGCAGGTAACTGAGCAGGTAGCTCCAAACCAGTATATTGAAGAAGAAGGACACCTGAAAGGAAACACAGAGGTGAAGACTTTGTATTCTCACTGAGTCGCAGTAGGGAGACAATATGACTGCTTCAAGCACGTTAAACAAGTGGTGTACAGAATTACTGTGCCGGCTTATTTCCGAATTAGTGGAATCCGGAAGCACAAAAACGCTTCAGTCAGTATACTGCAAGAAGTTTCTTATGAAAGTCAGATGCTTATGGCAAAATGAGACGTCATGAAACCCAAGACGTTAAACGGAAGAATGAGACAACGGCAATCACATTGCGGTAAATAATTAAGAAGATATGTCTTCCTCCGGTATTGTACTTGCACGAATGCATCGCACACAATGTTTTGGGTTGCCCCGCCACGGTGGTCTAGTGGTTATGGCACTCGGCTGCAGATCCGAAGGTCGCGAGATCGAATCCCGGCCGCGGCGGCTGCATTTCGATGGAGGCGAAATGTCGAGGCCCGTGTGCTGTGCGATGTCAGTGCACGTTGAAGAACCCCAGGTGGTCGAAATTTCCGGAGACCTCCACTACGGCGTCTCTCATAATCAGAGCTGGTTTTGGGACGTTAAACCCCATAAATCAATAAATCAATCAATTTTTTGGGTTCACTTTTTCGCTTCTATGTGGGTGAGCTGAACCGTGAGTGTAGTAAATCTATCGGGAAGAGCAACCTGCAGGTGCCTTGTAAAGACTGCATGTGCACGATGATATGTACCAGCAACAAATGCAGACAGGAAGGAAGGCAAGGGAATTTAGTAGTTGCTCACTGCCGCTGCTGTAGTAGGTGATTATGTGGAAATGCATACACAAGGCGGAAAGAAACAGCGAAGTTTGCACTGGAGACCGCAGTAACTGTCTATCTGAAGCAACTGACGTTTGAATGGCAGCGAACAGTAAGTGCTATATATATATATATATATATATATATATATATATATATATATATATATATATATATGGGAGCAAGGAGTATAGCTTTTTATATAGAGAACTGCGGAGTTTCCACCGGCGCTTTGCTGGAAATTCTTTCTATGTGCTTAAAGTCAAGGCTGGTAGGGTAAAGAGAAGCCGTCTTTTTTTTTCTTTTTTTTTTGGGGGGGGGGGGGGTAATCGGGTATTTGTATAGGTTCAAAGGTTGCCCCTATTCTTAGTGATCTTTACTTAAGCCAGTTTGATAGCCGCTTCAAGGATGCCTTAAGTAACTTAGTCATTATGGTATTTCGTTACCCTGATGACTCCTTGGTTTTTTGTAGTATACGATGATTTTGTCTCCAGTGTCTCCTTTGTAAGCGAACAATTTCAGGTTAATGGAGATGGCTTAAGATTTACGAAAGAACTGCCTCAAGGAAACGTAATACGATTCCTAGATATCTTTGACAATTGAGCAAGATCACGTTTGTTGGCAGTACTCCCCTAGAGCTTCTAAGCAGTCGTTAAAATTTCATTCTAAGCATTCTGAAGTAGTAAAAGCGGAATAGCCATGTAGTGTCCGAAGTCTTCACTAACTAAATCATGTGTGCACCAAATGAGCGCTAGCATTAATGCGCAGGTCAAGCGCCTATTAGTAGCAGGTTACCATAGCTTTTCACTGCAGCTAGACGCCTAAAGAAGTCTATTTCGCGTGCTAGCAGACAGTAATAATTACAGGCAAAGAGTCGTAAGTATGCCGTATATCCACTCCGTTTCGCACAGGCTGGGAAAGTCGGAAATGGATATGGTGTTAAAGTTGCTTTTTCTGCTCCCTATAAGTTAGCTAAGATTTGCGCTGCCGTACATAGGAAACATGGACATTTGTTCTGTAAAACGCTTTACTATAAATAATTTTATCGACTGTCGCATGGGTGTGGTTTATAAGATTCCTTTTAGCTGCGGACGTTTCTACGTAGGACAAACAGCGTGTTTATTAATCAGAGATTAATTGAACATAGGAGGTCGTTATTCGGTGGAACCCTTCTAATCTATCGTTGCACTGCCGGGACTGTTACTGCACTCTCCACTGTTACGCTTGTCTCCATGTTTTGCACGCCTTTCCTTTACCTTACCTTGCCAACTTGTTCAGCTTTCTTTACTTTTATGCATTATTATGTTGCGGTGTTCTCGGCCGGTAACATTAGAGGATGGTTTCGCCGCCATGAGTTTTACTTGCATTGTACGCATCCGCGTATCAGCAGACAACGTTTCTGCCAAGCGCGCTGTCAGCGCCCAGTCGCAAAACAATCATGCAGTGTCGAGTCCCACACGATATCTCTAAATTGCTCGCCCTGGAATATCGTACCACTTGTTGCCTTAGTGTGCGCTGCGTACTCATTCGTTCACCGTATTGTTCAGTTTTACGTTCCTTTCACGTTTTCTTGCAATATGATTTTAGTGGTTCTCTTTACTAAAAAAGAACATTGATGTTGCCTGACATGTTAACTAAATTCTTAACTTTCTTGTCGCCAGCTTGCCTCTTCGAGCAACATCGTAGCAGTGGTGCTGTCATAGTTGACATGTGCTAGTTTAGGTAAACTGACAAGTGTAGTGTACTTGCTTGCAGTTCAATTAACCCTGTATTGTATCAACCAGCTTGGAGACAAGACGCGAGACGAGTGGATATACCACTGCCGCGGAGGATGTTTATTACTCGGGCCACGTCGCTGAGTGCGCCGCCGAAATAGTTCACAAAGTGCATTTCAAATTGATGATTTTTTTTTGAAAATGGCTGCTATCAGTAGCATTCCATATAAGATGGGAGATTGCCGTCCGCGTCAGTTGATGAAACCGTCATGCAAACAGGGTACGAGTACATAATCGCTGGAGACTGACGTGAAGTAAAGCCTGCAAATGCTCAATGTACCAACATTTTAGTATTTCAGGAAACACTCTGAGGCTGGCATTATTATTTCGCGCAATTTTTCATATATTTTAAGTGATCAATTATGACACATAGGCAGCGGAAGTCCCCGACAGCACACAGCGCGATTGTGTCTGATCTCTATAGATTATTTTCCCGGCACATGTAAATCGCACGAAAATCCGCAGTTTAGTTAGTCAATGCCCAAAATTCGCTACTAATTTGTGATGCTTCGGGACACACGTCATTTGCACAGTCCAAGCGAATTCCGAGGTGAAGATTGAACTGCTTAGCAGAGGTATTCCCGTAGCACCCATTTCTTAGAATGCGCGTTTAGAACTCAGCACTTCAACGCGGGAAGAAATGTCTTGCCGTTCTCACTAGGAAGCACTTTTCTGAAGCTGCAGCTTTTGTTGAAGCGACAATTCGTCTTCCGCAGATTTCATTAGCCGACCTTTCGTCCGGTTAGTTGGTTTTTGGATAGTACTGAAAACTTGTGTCTTCTATCTTGCGAGGTCTTCATTGCAGAACTGAGTCGTATAATTAGCCATCGCATCGCCAAGGAACCGGGTATAGATACTGTAACTAACAAATAGAAATTCAAGCAGTCAAACGTAGCGGTTTACAAAGACACGAAAGAGCTGTTTTCAGCCACCATTGCGGGGCTCCGCGTCCGACGGGCACTGCCGTCCTAGCGGCCGTGCAGGAGGAGGCGATCGCTGGAATTCCTTGGCGTGACGTCACATCGGCGCGACCACAGTACCGCCCGTGATCGTTCTCGGGGCTAACAAGACTGTTTGCTTACCCGGGAATTGTATAAAAGCGTTGGTAGTTTTGAAATAAACATTTAGTTTGTCGTCAGTACCTGCATTGCCGTTTTTGTTCCTGTTGTGCTTGTTTTCGTTGCGCTGGAGTTCCTTGGGCTTTTTTCTCACCATTCTGAAGTCTTGTCTTCCTTGTCATTCGTCTGTATCCTTTACCCAGCGCTCTCCTCTGAACGACGGAACAGACAAAGCGCTCACAAATCTCTCTAAGTCCGCTTAAACTTGACGGATTCTAATATTTCTTTCGGCACCAAACTAGTGAAGCAATAAGCTTGTACAACGAGGTCATTCCATTATTCTTTGTAAGGGTAAACACTGTCCTCAGTTTGTAGCGTTTCCTGACAAAAGTACTATGACCACGGGATCTTACCTCCCTGCTGCCTGCCCTAACCTTCCCACTCTTGACGTCCTAATTCAGAACTACTAACAAGAGAAGGAAGGTAAGTGTTGTCCAAGTTTATGACACATAAAGCGAAAGCGATGGAAATACTGATGGTCATTAGTCTGCAACAGCTGCTGGACAGCCGGAGCGGTGGTATGATGGTTGTTGACCCGAAAGACGCTAGTTCGGTCTCCTGTCCACGGTGGTCACATTTTGATGGAGGGGAAATTACAGTGGCCCGTGCACTTTGCGATCTCAGTGCGCGTCAAAGAAACCCACGTGGTCAAAATTTCCCGTGTCCCTCCGCTATACGGCGTGCCTCATGACGATATCGCTGTTATGGCGCGTAAAACCCCAGCAATTATTATTATTATTACTTATTGGGCAGATGTAAGCAAAATATAAATGGTGAGGCAAATATATTGTGTCGAAGTGAGAGTGCATTCAAGGTACTATTGTGATCGTTGCCATGGTATGTTCGAAGAAATGTCTAAACAAGAAAACTAGAACGCAGTTCGACCCAATGATAATCTGCTGAAACAGCACAGCTTTGGTTCTCCTGTGTTTACCTTGTGATTTTCTACAATTTTCTGCGTTTCTTCACCACCTCCAGGCACAAGCACGACTTTTTTCTTTCTTTCTTTCTTTCTTTCTTTCTTGGTATTCGCATAATAGCTATCACGCAGCAGTGGGCGGATGGCAAGAGTGGGCCTAGCGAGGCACTTGGTAGTGAGGGCAAGGAAACGCTTTGCATGGAGCGTGACGGATCAAGACGGCGGCGGACATTGCTAGACCCTAAAGAGACCCGTTGCTAAAATTTATGGCCCCATCCACTCCGTGAAGATGGTCAGACAGAGAAGCTGCGTTAGTTACACCGACACGCTCGTTCCAGACAGGCCGTCCGTTTTTCTTCTTTCTTTTTTTTCCTTCCCTTCTTTGTTTCTTTCTTTCTTCCTTTCCTTGTCTTAGCGCACTGCGACCTACTATCCTAATGGAGCACCTCGCATCGATGTTTATAGCTGTGGTTTACTAACGTGGACATCAGTCTAACCACTCACGCGCATCTTTGTTTCTTTTTTATTTATTTATTAATTTATTTATTTATTATTTATAACTTTCTTTTTCCTTTACATTTCGCGCTATGGAAATCTAGCCGCAGCTGCCGGGATAGAGCCCGCAACTTCGAGCTGAAAACAGGAACAGACTTGCACCTCACCCAGTGCAGTGCTTTCGATTTTACCCTCAGAAGCCGATATCCCTCTTCTAGCAATACCTTATTTATGAGACGCCCGCGGTAATCAACACCATCAAGCAAATGTAGAAATTGCGTGTGCACTCGACATTTACGCGCGCAAACAAACATTATGCAGCCGAAAGAGCTGGCACCCTTTTGATGCGTCGGGACATGTTGGCGGGTGAAGCTGGCGGATGTACTGTGAGGACTGTATGTCATGTCCTGCGATACGTATAGGTTTCCTGGCCCTTTATCGTGGCTGTTAGCTCTGGTCACAAAAATTCAGCGGGACGTTGCTGTGATTGGCGAGTGTGTCATATGTTCACGAGCGGTCGTCCATGTTGATAGATGCAGGTTTCAACCTGCGCAGAAATTGTCAGAGGTGCAACTTACCACGAAGAAATGTGAAAAGAACACCCGCTCCCGAGTGATGTGCAGCCAGAGTTGTATGAACGGCAGGTGGATGATGTAGACGCCGAACGCCAATCTACTGAGGGGCGCGAATGCACCCCACGACAGGAACGTGCTCACAAATCCTGCGTAACCATGGGAGAAAATAATTTGGCAACCATCAGTAACAACTGGAAAGTTCATATACAGTTACCCATCCCTAAAGCGCTCACTTAAATTTCAAGTAGTTTTCAATGTTTTAGGTACAATAGAGCGTTTCATCTTTATCATGATGGAAGCTTGACTGATTAGTTCCATATTATTAACGGCAAAAGCAGTGCACTAGACATGACGGAAAGGAAAACGCTGCTCAGGCACAGGGTCCTGTGCTTTATCGTCTGTGTGCAGTTGTCACCCACCACGTCTTACGTATTATTTCCGTATGTGTCTTTATGGAGCTCCTATAACGTTATAATGTCCTTGTTTGTTCAAGCTTTGTCTGTTGGTGATCAGGGCGCATCTCGTTAACTGAAGTCTGCATTTCCACGCTGAGGACAGAGTCGTGAAGCACAGTTTGGGCCTTTGTTAGCGTTTTCCTTCTTTCTTTCTTTCGTTCGTTCGTTCCACGTGTGTCTCATACCCGCATATAAAATGCGAATATGAGCCGCACGCTAGGCGAACTTTTTCCTTGCGCTAACACACACGGGTAAAGAGGAGGCAGAAGACAGGACGCGCGCAGACTTGACGCCTCTTCTTTGTCCGTGTGTGTTAGCGCAGCTTAAAAGGTTTGCGATGAATTCCAACCAACTAGCCTGACTCGGTTCCCTAAGCTAGGCAAAACAAGAAATTGCTTGTTTTCCTTCCTTCCTTTCTTTCTTTCATTCCTCCTTTTCTTTCGCGGTGCTGTTTCCTTGTTACTCGAAGAAAGTCCTAAGCTCGGTGGTGGAAAATCCAAGGTAACCATGTGGTGTCTCTGAGACGTGACTGTGCAGTCTAGTAATTAAGACTAAGATACTTGTTTTTGGATGGCGAGGTCCTGGCTTTAAATACCGTAGCGCAGGTAACTAATTATTTTTCAAAGCGCCAGGGGCTCCATATACCGGTAGTTCTGGCGTGACGACAACAACGCTGACACAAGCACTATACAAGTTTCGCTTGAGAAAGTGTCACCGCAAGGAAGTACAACTCAAGTATGCTTTAGGAAGACTAAAGCATGGTTCTCTTTGGGTTGGGCAGTAGTACCCAAGTCAATGTAGGCTCAGGCTTTCGATACGTACGTGGAGCCAATTCCTAATTATTAGGTTGTCACCGGCTGCATGCATAAAATAATGACGGGAGCTACTGCCCCTCGAGCGAGGTTTCGCAAAACAATGGTGAATACCTCCTCTCCGAGTTGCGCAGGCGAAGGTGATCCAAGCCAGGCACAAGGACCACAAGATGCGGTCAAAGAACGCCAGGGATAACTTTCCTAGCTCAGTGGTAGGACTCTTGGTTTGGTACCAGGGAACCTTCATAAATATGCAGCACAGCCCACAGGCGATGGCGATGCACCAGGCTGCGGTCTGGAAGACCTGAGAATGCGGTTTTATGCAAATGTAAAGCCCCAAACAACCGGCCAGAGCGCGTGATTGGATCTTTTTCAGAGAAAGAAGGACCGTGAACTACAGCGATGGAACACGCCTTTCGCTATGCGAACAGAATTTGTATTCTTATATTGGGTTGGGAAATTAGAAAAGCCGGTACGTCGCGTCACCTGGTGGTGAAACCTTGATAATGAGCGACCTTGTCATTCGGATACACCAAGCCTGATGTTGCTCAAGCGCACCATAACACGGACTTAAGCTTGGTAATAAGAAGGAAACATCCCGGTTCTTGAGACAAAGACACGGAACAGAGAACCACAAGAACACGCGCTGTCTTGTTCGTGTCGTTCTGTGTTCCGTACCTCTGCCTCAAGTAACGCGTTGTTTCTTTATTTTACTGATGAGAACAAACTATAACGAAGAGTCTGATATTACTTAACACTAGTCTGTATGTAAAAAGGCATCCCTGCCTTATTCACAGCTTATCAAGCAGTAAAAGGAGTTGCTAAGAAGTGTCGTTGCCTTCGTAGCATCGAGTGAAAATGAAAAGCTGCGTGGAACTGCGGCGCATGCGCGCGGCTCTGTCAGACGTGGCGTGCATGTGCTGCGACTCCACAGAACCCCGCGCAAGTGCACCCGATGCTTCTCGACTGCACATTGAAGTTTTTGCATTTATATCTGGCCAAAGCACTAGCATAATAAGCCGCGAAAGCCCTCAGCGGTCGTAAATGTAACTCAGCACGTCAGCGAACACGAACCGCAGCTACACAGGCTTAATAAACACGACGTTCCTTTCTTACAGATGGGGCCTTGATTGTTATCCATCCTCCATTATTTGCGTATAATACCTATGGAGCTCACCTACCTGTGCTTGCAACGTGTTTTGAGTGTTCGACTACGTCGGCGATAAATTCTGATAAAAAAGTTGCATGACGTTTGCGATCGTGATTATACACTCTGACCGGTTCTAGATTTTCGTTGCACTAAATAAGACTGATGCTATAAAAATTTGCTGTCAGTCCCTTCAAGGTGAACATTGTGGATCAAATTGGCAGGTGAGTTGGTTAGACGTACTTGTTCCTTCTTAGGTTGACCACTGTTGTTAATGTTAAGTCCGCTGTCATTTGAGGCAGATGTGCGAGGTGTGCGAATGTTCGAATGCTTCAAACATTCATAGAATAGGGCATCTGAAATATTCGTATCCGATTCAAAAATGAGGTATATTCGAGATTTTCGAATTTCCACGGTGATCCGAATATTCAAGAACATTGAACATGCTTTCCACCAATCCTGCTAAAAATTTCTGATTGGCTGCGCAAGGTGCCGAGAATGGTGAAATGCTGAAAATGGCTACACAAGTTGCCGAGGCCAGCGGTGTCTATATACAGTAAGACTCGGCAGTGCACGGAGGCGTGGTGGCGGCCAATGACGAGTGAGCGCCACTATGCACCAGTGCTATTACGATAAGCATCTTCATCTACGTGCTTGGTAGCGTCGTTCACTCACATGCATGAGAATGCAGCATGGCTACATGTAGCGATGCTGCACTAAATCAGCAGGCAATTCCGTAACATGCTGGCCCCTGTCACACGCAGCCGCCTGCGAAAGTCAGGGGCCTCCTTGTGCAAGATGTCGCCGGCCAGTGGCGCACCGACGGGGGGGGGGGGGGGGTTCGGGGGTTGTAACCCCCCCCCCCCTGAGGCCGACCTAAGCCCCCTCCCACTCCGTAACTGCTCCGATGTCCTAGAAGAATGTGGCGCTAATGTCTCTGCAAAACGCCGAAAAAATAATAAAATAATCATCATCATTGATGTTACTATTATTTGGCATTTTGTTTACCTTTTTTTTACACACGCAACAACTGCATAATCGCATGCCCGGCCCTTGAACCCCCCCCCTGGCAGAAATTCTGGGTGCGCTACTGTCGCCGGCACTCACTGCAGCGGCCTGACCATGTGGAACGATTAATATTCCTTCATGACAGGCCTTAATATGTGTGTTGTCACTTGCTTTATGCTGTAATATTTTATTAACGCAGTTACAATATGACAAGCTATAGTCCAGGCAGTGTATTCTTGGATACGCTTTCCATTGAAAGCTTATCAGTCTAACGTCATAACATAATTTTGTGCTATATAAGATATTTGTACTGAAGGTTCACTTGTGTTTTGGTATCCGATATTCGACTCGACATATACGAAGATGGATATTTGCATTCGATTCGCATTAGAAAAATTTGATATTCACACAGCCATCGTAATCCTATGGGCAGCCGCAGTGTATTGACAGCGTTTCGAATACATGCCTCAGACACCGTGTTCATAGAACTCACACTACATCTTAATACACTGTAACTGGTTGGTGTTCGGCTGCCTGAGTCTCACGATAGCGATCGAAGCAATTGAGCGTATTGGTGACTACTCGCGGTCAGCTCCCGCGTGAAGGAAGTTTGGCGAATATGGGCATTAGTTTTGCAAAAGATGCATGGTCACGTTTATTTTATCTCGCAATATGCGCCGGACGCATGCATGGAAACAAAACGTGCAGTGTACACACAAAATGTGAGAGGTACGCGTAGTGTACCGTATAGTTATTACTCGATGCCAAAGTGTCACGAAGTTTGCAAGATGAAAAAGATGCCAGTTTTTTTAAACGCATATTATGTATAGTTAAATATCATAGAGTACTTGTTGAAGTACTTTGTATACTTAAGAAAACAGAAGAGAAATTCACTGGGCTTTTACAGCGAACCTGTATGCGACTTGCCTGGAAGAATTTTCTCCTGTACGCATTGGAGTGCGAGGAAGGGCGGTTGGGAAGGGCGCGAGCTTTATAAAAAGAGAGAGAGAGAAAGCTCGCACTGACGCCAATTTTGCCCGAGTACCTCATGTAAACAAGGACAACTGAGTGGAAAAAGAAATGTTTAAATTTTGGGACGGCGTGCTAATCAAACACAGGCCTTGTGGGAGATCATTTCACTCAATGCAAATTTTAGGTTAAACTGACAGGGTGCAGTTCTGCAATGAGTAGTTATACTGATGCACCTGATAAAGGGAAAGTGCACGCAAGAGGTTTGCGTTAATTCATGCAGTCAGTCAAAATTGCAGCCAGCGATTCCAGTTACAGGCCTTGTATCTTGTGTAAACTATTTTACTGACCGTCATCTGCATCGGTACGAGTACTTTAGCTATGTTCTACCAATCTATTTTACAGACAAGTGATACAAATTAGGGCATTCCATTCTTTATGAAGAAATACGCTTGTAGCGGTACAGTACAATCAAACTCGCTCTATAGATCGCGATCTATCAAGAGTCAAATATGTTCTTACCTTAGAAATCTTACTTTGCTTCAGCTCTGCTACGAAGAAAAACGTGATGCAGCCGGCGAAGTAGCATGCGGCGTGGTAGAATGGGTAGGAGTAGTAGTGGAAGTCAGTCTTCAAGAAAGTCCTGCGCGGACAAAACAAACAGCTCCATTCGTTAAGTACATTCACCCATAACTTCAAAACAGTAACCTCCCACCCCGGCATTGTAGTGGTTCTGCGCGAGGTAACATAACAACCTAAGCAGGCGACTAAGCAATCTGAGCACTTGAAAATTAACGTTCTCGCCTCTGGCCCTTAAAAAAAGGAAAGAAAAAATACTCGCGGTCCTAAATGCAAGAAGGATCAAGGACACCACAGGAACGTTCGTACTAGCTATCACAAACTCTGTAGGGCTCTTCCTGATTTGTCGCGGCTTCAGGAAGTGCTGCTCGTGGGGATTCGGGCTGTGGCGGTCATTGTATTCTGGAGAGGAATCCGCAGCCAAATCTCTCAACAATGTTGTCATTATTAGGCTCCGCTTGACCATGGAGATGGATGTTTGCCCCCTCATCAGGACAAGTCCGGCAATGCGAACCCTATGCGGCTATTGCGTCTTGTTTCTTAAGTCAGCGACCCCAAAGGCTTACCGAGCATGTACGAACCCCTACGCTGGCTACCGGAACCTCCCGGACTTTATTCATAGCGATTTCTTAACTAGACGGCCATAATCTTTTTGACACTTTTTAGAGGCGTGCAAACGTTTTTACATTAGAACTAAACAACCGTACGCTTGATCTTGGAAGGTGTGAAAAGCTATATGTGTATACGTGAAGGCTTTCGAAGATAGGAGCGCTTTATTCGTGCATGCTTGTCCGGACCCTTTCGCGCGCGTGTTTCCTCATTTGTCTTGTGCGCCATCATATTCACAAAGTCTAGCTCATACGCTATAAGTACCCAAAGAGCAAGTACCCATGACAACAAAGTATGATTATCTGTAACAAATGGGTATAAGAGCTTGGAATCTGCAAAAGAACGTTCTGAACTTGTGCCTTAAGCTGTGGGCGGTACTCTCAATGTGGCATAAACTGCTTCAACAGGTTCAGCGAATTCAACTTAAGATAACAGTGGTACGTCTTTTTAGTTGGCTGTCCTGTACGAGCCAAATGGCGAAAAAGACTGGATGTGTATGAATGTAACAATAAACCTTTTTTATTAATTCACCCGCGCCCCCAGCGGCGGCCCCAAGTATTTAGTCTACGAAGATGGAGCACCAGCCACCCCAGCTTCCTCTGCTCGCCTTGCCTGCAAAGTGCAAGGCCACAGGAGCATGCGAGCGGGTTGTTGCAGGCGGCTCTAGCTGATAAGTATTTCAAACTGAGCCTGCAGAACGTATCGCCTAGAGCAACACGGATCACGGTCACGAAGCAGAATCTGCGGTACCTTAATCGAATGCCAGCGAAACCATCGATTAGCACAGATTAATTGTGCAGGACTGTCCGCGGCTAGTGTATGCCACCAGACGAAGTGGTAGCTCCCGGTGACATACACTGCCTTCCCACATTTCATGACACCGCGCTTCGCCGGTCGCTTTTCATAAAGTTCTTTGGTTTTTTTTTTCTTTTTGTTTGCAATTCCTTTATTTGTCAGTATGGCAATTATGGCTGCGGTAATATTTCTTCCGCCAGCAAAGTCGCAGTCAAAATTGACTGCACATTACACTGCAATGTCGTTGATTTGCCACACGTCCGTTTTCCCTCGGAAATTTGCCCCATTATAAAGGGGTTCCAGGTAGGCCACCGAGAGCACCTCAAGCAAACGAAGCGAGTTTCTAACAGTGCATGTAATGCATGTGAACAGTCGACACCTTCTTAAAGTGGATTCGCAGTGCTGGCCAGTGTGAAGCTTGCTCATGTTATCAAGGCACAGTATCACGATACATGAGAAGGGCACGTAATAGTACCCTTCTTACGTTTGGGTGCTGCTATTAAAATAGCTTAACTGTATCAAACGACTTTGTGGACTGACCGGCAGTGGATAATACTCGATAATCTATTTCTTATTTGAGCTCTTGTTAATTATAATGTTCAATGAGTCGCCGTCCTGACGAGGACAAGTCCACTTGTCGAAACATTGGCTCCTGCGATATTTGCTGTTCTAAATTGTTTTTAGCGATCTGTTTATCGATTCAAGCCTCCATCTTCCCCTGAGCTTCTCTTCTAGTTTGAATATAAGTGAACGTAATATACTGCAGTCATTTCATTAAACCTGAGATTCTGTTGTACAATACTGAAGTGCAGGTGTTACTCTCATTTCTATAACAAAAGGTAGGCGCAGGAATTGACAGTAGGATCTACCGCATGGACTCCCAGGATATTGTACAGAGTAAGTATTCTAGTGGGGCTACTGTAAGCACTTCCGCCGTGGTGTCCACCTGAGTGGCTTGCACAAAATCCGTAATATGCGGCTGTAAGCCTTCTTATAATGCTCGTACAGTTGCTTGCATAGACTATGGAATGTTGACTCTCCGAATTATTGAAGCTGACCTGATTTTAGAACTCGGGTCAAATTGCGTCATTATACCGTAGGTGTTTTTGACTCATAAAGAGATTTCTTTGAGATGATTATAGATGTACGTTGCTTGCTGTCGTTAAAAGGTATATCAATCACTATTTGCACGAATGAGTTTTCTTGGAAGTTCTGACTCTTGTGCTAGCCAAAACATTTATTGTCATTTCAGTCAATGCGTACCGCTCCAGCCGACAGTAATTTGCGCACTCTGGTTGAGTTCGTGGATTTGATTGATATCTGGCGTTTTACATCCAAGGACCACGATAATTATGAGGGACGCCGTGGCGGAGTACCCCGGAAATTTCGACCACCCGGGGTTCTTTAACGTGCACTGACATCACACAGTACCACAGGACTGAACACGGGCCTCAACAATTCACCTCCATAGAAATGCAGCCGCCGCGGCCGAGATTCATTCCGCGACCTTCGGATCAGCAGCCGAGTATCATAGCCACTAGGCCACCGTGGCTGGGCTCAGTTCCTCGACCTTGATCACAGGCATTCTCTGCATTGCATTTCGGGTTAGACAAGCCCGCAACTTCAGAGATGACAGCAAAGAAGACGCTAAAAAGAGCCAGAAGTGGGTCAGCGTAACCGATTGAACCAGGATGCTATAAAAGCAAACAAATTGCATCATAAATGAAAAATAATGTATTAAGACGTAACACAAAAGAAAAAAAATGTGTACATCGTATCATGCTGAATGAATGAGAGAGCGCGAGTACAGAAAGGCTTGTATCGACTACAATACGCTGCGCCAACGAAAAGCGCTCGCCGGACGCGGCGAAGTTTGGACTGTCGACGCTTCGTTTTTTCACAGTGCCGTGCACGTCTCTGACAGGGGAAGCAGCGGAGTTGCAATTTCTGCAAAAGCTTACTGGGGAGGTAGGATTAGGTAAAATCTGACAATACGCGCCACCTGCAAGCCTACAGCTGAAGGCCATTCAGTGGTACATTTCAGAATCGCAAATAGAATACGAGCCGTAATCTGTGAGAGCTATTCGCGTATTATTGACTTGGCGTGCCGTGATTTTCGAGCTTACAGGGTTGGTGTGTTAATGCAGCAGTGGCCATTCACGTGCGGTTCGTTCGACCTCCCCTTTTTACAGCGGAGCTGTTCGTGACACATCTCGATTTCGTGGCGTCCGCAGGAGGGCGTAGCCGGAAAAGGAGCGCTTCAGTGGAACCCTTGGCGCCATCTGTGGATGGGAAGCAATCACAGCGACACGCTACAAGCGTGATCATGTGCCGTAGGACTATTACTCTCATTCACTACTGAGAGCGGTAGGTGCCGAGAAAGGAAAGGAATTGCAGATGAAGACGTCTGGTGGCACGAAATGTGTGTTGTCGGTCTAGCCTGCGTGGTGCGTCGGGGCTGTTGTGACTAACGAGTATGGGACGAATGTATACACAGTTAAGGGGCAGCTTGAATACGATACGGCGGCGACAGAAGTAGTGTGCCCGTCTGTACCGGGGAGACAACGGTCGTCTGCCAGTGAGCATGCTGAAAACCATTGTAGTGAGAACGCCTGAGGAGCAGTGCACCTAAGAAGAACGGCAACGAGAACAGAAACGGGAGCGAGACGCACAGCGGAAACGAGCGGTACAGCTCCGCTGCTCCTTCATCGCCACATGAGTTGAATGGCTGCCAACTTTTTTTCCTCTTTTGATCGCGCCATGTTCACGGCCGGGCTGGAGACGCCCGCACGGGCATTCCCTCGCGCTTTTCCTACCCGGTCATGACACTACACAGAACGCGAAGATGCTTCCACTCACGTTAGTGATTCTGTCACTGGTACGATGAACGGTGTCATATCGTTGACAGCTACTTGCCACGTTGCCACGGAGCAGCTTACGAGGGACAGCAGGACAAAGGCAGCCACTGTAATCCTCGGGCGACTGCAGAACGCAAAAACATATACGCTAATGCTTTTTTGTGCATGTGCAGCTGTCGTGATTCTTAACCCGAGCACGTATTGAGTGCTATTCTGTTCTGTTTGCTGGAAACGCTCTGACGACAGTATCATAGTTAATGGGCCATGTAGCCACAGTGCTCGCACGCTCGAGTTACGGTTGCGAAATTCTAAACATGCAGTTGAGCTGGGCGTAATACGCGGGTCCGCGATGTGCGTCAATATCCGAACCATCTTAGCGTTGTTAGTCTAGTCTTTATGAACAATGCGCAGCCGGGTACGTCCTATCGAGTGCCAATCGGAGAAAGCACGTACCGGACAGTGCGCCCGCCCTGCGGCCCTAATTCGCCATTAGCTCCAGCGTTTGCTTCTGGGCTCTATATACAATCGTTACTTCAGCACACTTCTGTGAATGTTATCACTTGTAGATATCAGTGCTGGCGCAAATTCATAAGAAAACTGACGTATAGAATGCTTGTATCCTTGCTGTCCTAGCTGCGGCCTCTTGGATTAAGAAGCCTACCACTTACCGCAAAGAAGCCACGATGAATATAGGTTCTTTAATGCACAAGTCACGGAACTATGTCTTCTGTGTAAATACGGTTTGCTAGTAGAATAGCACTAATTTACACACTTAAAGCGGTTATTCACTTACTTCTTCAGTATTAGAAGAACTGGTAAGCTCACAAGAAAGTATTGGAAGTCCAGAGATAGGTACCACAGATGACCAAGGACAGGCTGCAAAGAAGAACAAAACGACATCAGTCGAAGTACCTTTCAAGCACAAAATACGTTACAGGTGTCCTAAAGCTGCTGTCCATTCGAAAGCATTTCCAAAGATTTCCACCGACGACTGTCAATACCAACCATGGAGTAATAATTCATATACGGAGCCAGCTTAAGACTGCTGTTTCGCAATTCTTTAGGGACTTATACCAATGATAACGCTTTTATTCCACCTCAAATCCTTTCGCCAATTAGTCGGCATTTGTTCCCATTGATACAGGAGATTATGAATGGCAACAACGGAATACGTAAACTGTGGAATCGGTTCGGGAATGCAGCATCAGCATTAAAGTATATATATATATATATATGTGTGTGTGTGTGTGTGTGTGTGTGTGTGTGTGCGTTTTATAACCCCAACACAACCGGTAATTGCTTCAAATTTATTGTATAAGTAATACACCTACGCACGCAAGCGTATTTCCAAGTTCATTTCCTATACACAAGTGCAAGTTGCTAACAAATAAAAAAAAAGGTCGCGGTACTACTTGCGTATTGGAAAGCCCGTGAAAGCGCACCTGCCAACTTCGCCTTGTGCTCTCGTTCAGCTTCATGTTGCTTCCCGGGAACTATGCTCGATTAATTGGATTTAAAAACAGCAAAGGTGCTCCCTTGCTGCTTTGCGGTTGTTAGGCTTCTATTTGACACTGAAAGCGCACAATTCACACGTAGGTGGATGTCCCTATGTAATAATACAACATTTTATTCAATAAAATTATTAAATGTACCATGTCCTAGAACGCACTTTCACTCCGTCAAAGCAGGAATGTGCGTGCTAGTAGTGACCGTAAGCTGTGTGACTAATTACTAGGATCAGTTAGATTTCTTACGCAAGTATCAGCAATCATGGCTTTTGTTATTCCGTTTTGAACACATGCATTAATAGTTTAAATAATAGTAAAAAAAAGGCTGATTAATGAAAGAGAAAGGATACGATAGAAGCACTTAAGAGAACTTATATTTGATAGATAAACACTGATGATGCATCTTTACTCTCTCTGCACGTAGCCACACTAGCGTTACGTTGCCTTGTAATTTCCTAAGAGTTCCAATTTTTATTATTATTATTATTATTACATTAGCATGCAAACCTAGCATCATGCTGCTGGCTGCAATCATGAAGACCGCAAAGTACTTTTGCAATCCCTATTTGTGCTTATAACAGTGCATATACAGTTTGCAATATTACGACATTTGCACGCAAAGACGTGTGTTAATCATCATAGAAATTGAATAAGTGCTCTTCGTAGGAATAAATGACGCCTGACACTTAACATTTTATGGCCTGCAAGAAAAGCTGTCAATGTACAGCAGGCAAGAAAAAGAAGCAATAAGACAGGAAATCCTATTGGTCAAGGTCGTCGTGCAAAAAGCAGAATTGATTGTTTGTAAGCGACATCATGGCCACGACGGTCCCCATGTTTTGCTAAAATGCTGACATGATGGGGTTTAACGCCCCAAAACCCCGATATGATTAGGAGAGATGCGTACTGCAAGGCTCTACAAATTTCGACCACCTGGGATTCTTTAAGGTTCACTGAAATAGCACAGTACACTGGCCTCAACCTTTCGCCTCTATCAAAATGCAGCCGCCGCGGCCGGCATTCGATCCCGCGACCCTCGGATCAGCAGCCGATTACCATAGCCACTAGACCACCTTGGCGGGGCTAAAACGCGGCCATCCAAAATTGAGAAACACTGGTGCGTATAGTGGTGTCGTGTTTTCATACTTAAGGAATTTTATTTTTCTAAGCCTGTAATTCCTTGCCATCTTATGTCATAATTACTACTCTACAGTTAAAAATATGTTTCTCTACCCTATGCCTTGCTGGGCTTCACTGTCTGTTGGCTTCATTGGACTGTGCCTGACAAATAACGAGCCCTTGACCCATTCCCCTTCTTTCGTCATTTCATAGCTTGGGTTTCGTACTGGCAGACTTGGTGCTTTTAGGTAGCATGCGAGAGTATAGTCTGCAGCCAGCTTATCATAAGATCACGTGCTACGTGACGCCTTGCCAAAAAGAGTGTTCCACACTCGCCGCCATGGCTACGGGTGGCGCTGTCCAACGCTCCCTTCTTTCGGTACTGGAAATATGTAACTCGCCAGAGTTAATCAAATAGCTGTGTTCTTCACAATCATGACGTCACTTAGGTATGTTATCACGTGCCTACGTCGCATAGTTGAGCCTTATATTGTCATTTCCTTTCAAAGTGTATTTTTATACGATAAACGTACAGCGTTAGCGTTGACGTCGAAGTCGTAGTTCTGCACTTGTAGCAGTATATGTAGCCATTGCCTGTTGAATTCAGTGTGCACCTTGTCGAAGTAGGTCTTCGCATCCGGCCCGGACGTTATGAGTGGCATTAGGTACAGGCACATGATGAGGAAGAACACTGGAACCATGGTTCTGAAAGAAAACACTCAGTTGAAGGTAAATTCTACTACATAGGACCTAGCACGTTTATGCCACGTCAAAACACGTATAGCGCTTACTGCAGAAAATTGTTCGGATTTTGTGCTGGCAAGCTACGCCCAAGTGACCTGTTAAAAGCTCCGTCCAAACAGTCTAGCTCTTTCAGTGAGGACTATAAACTGCCGTTTTCAATAGCTCCAAATTTACTTATTTTCTTGGACTATAACGCAAACATGTGAGAACAAATATTAACACGTATAATAAATATTTAAGCCCCTATAGGCATATCTCATCTCTGCAAAAATTTTCTTTCACTGTGGATATCTGCCGCTGATAAGTAACATGCTATAACATCAAAGAAAGAAAGAGATAAAGAAATAGACTTCGTTTTTTACTAAGCTTCTTCAACTTGAGCCTGAAGGTAGTGGCCTTCTCAGTCTACGCATCCATGGCTCGCTACCACCTCCTCACTCATGTCCATCGACGGTAGTCAATTTTCAGATTCTTGTGACACTAGCGGAGCTTCCCCCTTGGTCTTCCGTTCTCTTCTTTCAGCTCGATAACGCGTGGTGGTGGCGATGACGGTGGTGCATGCGGGTTGTTTTTGAAACCGAACACCGTGCAGAGCAAGGTTTGGCCCGTATGTCCCCGGATGCATGGCGTGCGTCAGTGTTCCGTGAGGGTAGGTTCCATCCCGGAGTGTTCTTCAGATCGCCCTTGTTTCCTGCTTGGCCTCCTGCGTTACGATTGGGAGTGGCTCCTCTGATCCCCGTAGGGCTCCAAGTGCCCTGCCACGATCGTCTAGTGGCTGTGGCACGCGGCTGCAGATTCGAAGGTCGCGGGATTGAATCCCGGCTGCCGCGGCTGCATTTCTGTGGAGGCGAAATGTTGAGGCCCGTATACTGTGCGACGTCAGTGCACGTTAAAGAACCCCAATTGGTCGAAATTTCCGGTGCCCTCCACTGCGGCGTCTGGCCGTTGATACCAAGCAGGCCTCTAGCCGTCATGTCACCTCAACAGCGTGGCTGGTCGTTACCTTCGCTGCAAACAGCGTCGCTGGTATTCCACATTCACAAACTGGAATGGGTGACAATATTTTGACGTTAACACGCCATGGAACTACGCCACCAGTTTGGTCACTTGAATTTTTTGGAAACGTCTGGCGCAGTCTAGTATAGTTTCTGGAACAAGGCTCACGTAGGAGAGCGCCAACATAGCTACTCAGTGCCCTCGCCTCAAAAAATTAAAACGCCTGTTGTGCGGTATGACCAGGCGTCCACTTATATGTCAAGGCACGAGGCTTGAGGCCATGGGAAGTGGTGAAATACTGTGGAAAGAATTTTATATTTAACAAGAGAATGCGCTGGTTATTATAGGAGTTTACAGCGCTCCGATGGCAAAAAAAGAACACAAATCAACCTAAGTCATGTACAGAACTTGCAGAAGTCTTCTGGAAAAGTTGTTTCTCCTCTTAATTAGTATTTACTAGCTCTATGAAGTCCTGTATTGCTTCACTGGCATATTAAGTGTTGCGTTTAAGATTCTGCAGTGACAAGAGCCCCGTCATAGTAATCACAGCGCATTTATACAGTCATGAGTCATGACGTATTGGTGTTCAAGCCACTTTCTTGGACGAAAAAGAGGCACATTTATTTTGGGTTATGCAAACTTGCAAGCCACATCCTTACGGCATCCAACGCAAAACTACTTGAGCATCTTAACGTTTCGGTATCCGCTGCCTTGATGCGAGTAATAGAAGTGATGTGCCCGTGCGCACGTAGGCACTCCCAGACGTGCATACTGAGGTATGTGCGCATGCGCAGGCAGCCATTGTGGTTGCCGATCTCTAAGGTGCTTTGGGCTTCGCGTTAAACTAAAGCACCGTTGTGTCTGTCTGCAGTTCTGATGCACCTTAGAGAAAATTACCTGATAAGTCTTCTGACCGTAGCAAACAGGAACAGGACGACTCCGTTTCTTTTTTGTTTGCACACGGCATAGGCGAGGAGAAATCCACTGCAAAAGAAAGAATCGATTAGCTTCATGAAGAACTAGTGTTTGTTTTTTTTTCGTTTGGGGGCATGAAGGTTGGTATAAATGAAGTCGACAAGTGCAATCGATTGATCTAATTTGAGGCGTTATATTTAGCTTGATACAACATAACAAATAATTCAAGAACTGAGATATACTAATAACGGTGAACATAATCTGTATTGACGTCTCCGTCTGAAATGGGGCGGCCACAGCTAGCCACCCAACCACCTGATCGCGATAACGCTAATAATGATGATGTTTGTCGTTCTAAGGCATCCCTTTTGAAACATGGCTACGACAGGTAACCAATCATCATTTTTTTTATAATCAGAAGCAAATTCACCTTTCTGCGCGTCGTGTTCGCTCAATATGATCACAGTGCTCAACGTGAAGTTCTTAAGAAATGATATGTGTACATCGCTTGTAATTGCCAATAAGCAGCGCCTGCTCTTAGCTGCATTCTTGAATCGAGCGCAGCCGCAATCATGAAACAGAAATCCCACGTATGTGAATCCGCAAGAGTGTTTGTGCAGCCTCAAAACATTCGGAAGACACCGAGTGTCGTTCACCTTCTGGTCACGCTGTTAGCTGCGAGCCGCTACAAACAAGCAAAACCAACACGTTGTAGTCCGCTGTGCATGAGCGGCTCGTGGTATACATAAATGCGCCATCGACTTCGGTCCGCCCTTACGAACATTCTATCACATGATATTTCGTGGATGTGGCCTCCAATTCCCCTAATCTCCGTTATTCATGACCCCAAGTTTGTGTTGCTCCGATGCTACTGTGTCTCGACCCCTGTATTCCGATGATGCTTGTAACACAAATGATTCAGTGCTCTGTAAAAGAATGTTCCAACTTCTGTGTGTCCAAGCCATCGGAAGCTCACGTTTATTATTATTTTTTGTTGAACCGCACCTTGTAGGCTAGTGGCATTTACAACTTGATACGCATTCGAGTGCATGAAACAAAGTATGTTTGGCATCGGTACCCAACGTTGGCATCAAAAAGAAAAGAAAGGAAAGCTTATTTCCGTGCGCGTAAATACACACCACGGAAAGCTATACTCCACACTATCGAGTTACAATATTCGTTCGCGTTCGCTGTGTTCTGACTCTGAGCACGACCAAAACGCACTTGATCTGCCACGTACTCAACACTCAGTAAACGCATACGAATGGAAGAACGTCAGTTGAAGTACAAGCTATGATTTCCCCATTCACGCATCGCTACCGACAGTACGTAACGTATTCGGTAATCCCCTGCTGCGACTTTCACTGCTATGATCAAAACAACCCGCAAAATATTCTCGGCGCGATTTCGACTGGAGCCGACCAAGAAATTGCTCCAATCGCTGAGAACAGAGCGGCGAAATTCAAACAAGTTGGTCGCCCGTCGCTGACGGTTGCGGCGAGACCGATCGCGATTACGTATTTAAAGAAATCATGACCGTTCTGCTCCCTCAATCAAAATTGCTGTGTTTTTAGGTCATGTGAAACGGCCTTGAGGAGAGAACGACGAATTTCGTGGCTGTGCGCGATCTCTCGGTGGATGATCCATTCTTAAAGATGGACTCTCGTTTGTGAACGGTGTTAGCTTGTACTGGCTTCGTGACAATATCTGGCGATGTCTCAGAGCATCATCTTTTCTTAAAGGTAGACGCTTTTAGCCAAGCTCTCGTTTGTGAACGGTGTTAGTCTGTGTTAGCTTGGTGACAATATCTGGCGATCTCTCGGAGGATCATCCATTCTTAAAGGCAGACGCTTTGAACCAAGCTCTCGTTTGTGAACGCTGTTAGTTCATGCTTGCTTGATGGCAATGTCTGCCAATCTCTTAGAGGATCACCCATTCTTAAAGATAGACACTTTTAGCCAAGCATCCATTTGTGAACGCTGTTCGCTTGTGCTAGCTTGGTGACAATGTTCAGTTGCAACTGCACTGATTTTATAGTCCAGTTTTGCCTTCGAAACCTTACCGGGCCTGAACAATTTTGGAGTATAAAAACATGTAATTTCGGGTAATAAATCATTATCGGAGCAGGAAGGCATGATTCGTGGAGTAGAAGGGACGACAAACCGTACACTATTTTAAGCTCTCTCTTCTCATTTCACTCCGCGTGCATGTGAAGTAAATTATCGCACTTGGTGAATCGCACGCAGCTTTACAAAGCTGCGATTCACCAAGTGCCCGGTAATTTTGTTATGCCAGAGTGAAGAACATCGCTAATGCAAACTTGCTCATGAATAAATAATCAACATAATTAAATAAAATGCAGTTGTCCCTCAAAGTATTTACATAATTGTATACGTCCACCTGTTATCTCGCTCTAGCACCCGAAAATTGATTTCTGCACAAAAGGATACAATTATTGCCGTGATGAAGATACAAGCACATTAAGCCCTACGTGATCGCTTCGAAATATTATTTCAAGCACGGCGTTTTAGGGCCGGTCCTGTTTGATTACACCGAAGAGAGAAACAATGGTAACAACGCTGCAGAACTCACCTCAAGAAGAAGAAACAGTCGACGCTCACATACCCAACTGCTGTGAATATACTGTGCCATTGATCGGCGTATATTATGACGTTCACCATGCGGGCTAAAGAAGGTAGAAATCAGGGTAAATGGCGTTAGTCTTTTGTTTTGTTTTTGCATGTCACTTATGAATAGGTGCGCCGAACAATATTTTAGAAATACTAAATAAAATAATGGACCTTCATCTGATCGTTTGCTTTGTGGTGCAATAGTGAGAAAGCACATGATGCGCAGACACTCGTCATTGGTTCTGAACCGGGAAAAATTAAGACCTAGAGCATTCTAGATCTTAAATCTTTTGTGACGGGATAAATGTAGCATAATGGCCAGCACAAGTAATGAAACTAATAAATTATTGACTAGCAATACTAAAAGTAGTATGTACTAAGAGCAAATTCCATTTTTTATTATGAAACGCCATTAGGAGTTTGACTAGTGCAAAATAAAAGGAAAAAATAAAACTATTAAGATGTATGGAAGCCGAGCCTGTAGCTTCCTCGTGACGGACGTTGTGCTCTTACAATGCGCTACAAAAACGGCTGTCCGCTCGCATGGATTACTTTTCGCATCAGCGTACACTTACTTTAGCCTAGCCCTGGTTGTTTTAGCCAACGCCATTTGCGACCATAGGGATAGATGTACAGCACCCATTAAAGCGAAGGCATGCCTTAGTGCGTTATCTTAGAATAAAGAACTGCGCCCTTTCATTTCCAGACCCGACATATTTTGTGCAATTTAGCTATCAAGAACGGTATCACGGTTTCGATACCAGGCAGCTGCAACCAAACTTCTTCGGTAGCGGAAAAAAAAAGGTAAACTAGGTGAATTCATACGTAGTGCAATTGAAATTTCAGCGCTAAGTAAAAGGACTAAGAGGTGTAGCTAGGTATCCTTGGTGTTGACGTTTCAGCGCTAGCCTGTAAGATTTATACGCCACCGGCTCTTCCGTCTCCAGGGGGAAAAAAAGCTCGTTGTAAATAAGCCGAAGGTGGCAGGTTCGACTCCTACTAGGCTGTAGCTTCGATTTCTATAAATTTCAGGATCTTCGCAAATGGCATTCTCCTATCTTGTTTTAAAGCAGGACTATGCCAATTTCACTCTGACTAAAAAGGGAACGCCTCACCCCCTTGCATATTTCGGTAAGGCTGCGAGTTCACGATCAAACGCTTATGAAATTAGACATCAAAACGCAGTATCTACCTGAATCCCCAAACAGCGTCTTTCTATTTATGTTTACAACGGCCACTTTTGTGGCCACTTTTGGTGCTCCAGCGTGTACCTAGCCTTTTAATTGATTTTAATGAAGTCTTACCATCGGTAAATAAGCTGTTTTAAGCTCAACTCGATCACCTCAACCCCATGCGACCATGAACTATAAAGCCAAATGGCGTTATTTACAGGAGTTATATTTCACTTTGGATTTTCTGGCTTTCGTGTCATGGCTCTGAGGGGACAACCTTCGCACAGCTCACTCATGGCTAGCGTCATAATGACATGGGCGGCGTTTTTCTGTGTTTGAAGTTATGTGCATGGAGTGCCTGTTAGAAAATTTAAAAACTTACGTACACCAGACATCCGACGAGGCACCATAGCAATGTCCTACAGCAACCCAGACAATGCTCAAGAATCGAATTCCGTGCAGAAACCTCATAGTGTAGGAGTCAGAACTCTTGTCTGTCGCTATCTGGAGCATCATTCTCGTATTAGACACCACAGAAAATGACGTCAAAAGAGACAACAGCACATCTGAAAACAAGAAGTAAAAAATTGGGGGTCAGGGGGAAGAGAGAATTGCGGTTCACCAGAGCGAGCGCAAACAACGAGGACCGAAAGGAAATTGCGCAGGCCAAACGCAAAGTTTTGGCTATATATCACTGCAGACACATAAACAGTTAATTTATCAAACCGTAATTGAGGATAAATGCATAATACGCATAAATTATAGAGTGAGCAGAATGTATTACTTTCTTTACTTTTCTCAACCAGATATCAACAAAATACTAATACGGAAACACTAATCAAAAATATTTCATTATATGGAAGCAGCTCTTTCGGAGGTATTTCCATCGAACGGTGCTCGAGTGTGAAATTTTTTCAAGAACAGTCCGGATATGGAGTACGATTTACCATGAATTTAGGGTCCTTTCTTTTTAACTCGATTTTCATGTTGCAAATTTTTAAAATTTTTCTTGAACTGAAGCGCACTGTGAATCCGTGCCACGATTTTCATCAGAAAACAAAAAAATGCAGGGAAGTAATATTACATGACATCGAATTGGGCACTTTGAGTTAAGGGACACTCAATGCACAATTAAAAAGAAATTCATGCTTTACAGTGAAAAAAAAAGACTAAGCAATGTAGAAGTGTAACAGATTAGTCTGACTGCGGCAGAATCCTTTTATATGAACTCTCCACTTATCAAGCTTACGTCTGAGTGCGTTTGGTTACCTTGCATATCAAATCTCTCACAAGTGACCTATCAGTAAAAAGGATATTGGTGATTCGGGTAATCAGCGATAGCTTAGTTACATACTCTTGGTAGCGCCTTTCTTCTTTCTGCTCGAGCAACAAATGTCCACCGCTGTTCCAAGTGCGATCATCAGCGTGAGGACGCCGAGGAACGCTCTGGTGAATGAAGAACACAAAGCATTGCCAGGCATACGTCAATAAAGCTCTTCGAAGTCACGCTTATTAATCGAAAAATACTGGAGTGGCAGTGTGCACATACTCACACAATGACAGTTTGTGTCTTCGTTATACCAGGGGTTAACGATGTAACACAGTTAGTGATGGTGACGTCCAGAAATCCAGGAAGCACTATAACAGTAAAGAGATGTAAATACCGCGATTATTCTGCTAGGATTTCATTCTCATCCAGCGTCTATAGTTTCAGTGATTTAATAAATGCGATCGCTTGGTTCATATTGTTTGGTTATATTGCTGAAGTATAAGGGATCCAAAAAATACAGAAGTCTAGGGGACGATTACGGCTTGGAAGAAGAAAAATTTCTGAAGAGGGGATGTCGGTGGGCCAACGTTGTCGAAACGATAGCTGTAGCTACATTCTTTGTTCATCAAGCAAGAAATGAAAGATATGAGCAAGAAAAGCCGGAGGTATGGTTCCTATAAAATTGCACAGATGTTGGGAAGCAGTGCTCTCCTGGGACGTTGCACGATCTTCTCCGTCAAATGGCGGATATGAACGTCGGCCCACGTGCAGCTGATGGAGTCATTTGTCCGAAGTATTACTGAAAGATTTACATTTAAAGAAAAGGGAAAATGAGTTTAGCGCAAAATAAATTGATTTTCTCTCTTGAATTGGTACGAACGTTGCGTCAATATGTGGTTACATGTACTACACTCTTAGCATGGTAACCTCCAGTTTATTTTATAGGCACACAAAGATGTGAAAATGTGCTCCTTTACTAAAAGTTAAAGCACTTTAACCTTTAGTAAAGGAGCGTATTTTCATATTTTTGTATACCTACAAAATAAACTAAAGGTTACCGTGCTAAGAGTGTATAATCATTCAAGTATCCACGACCGTGCGGTAATAATTTTTCTACAGAGAGAAGCAGTGCAGACAACGATTAGCTAAATGTGAACATACATACATACATACATACATACATACATACATACATACATACATACATACATATATACATACATACATACATACATACATACATACATACATACATACATACATACATACATACATACCCAGCTAGCACACAAAGGATTTAAGACGTCTTCGAGACGGATATCCGAGACGTTAACGACGTCTCAGAGACGGCACGCGTAAGAAGTTTTGGTCTAGAAGACGTCGTATATCTCGTCTAATGTCCGTCTTGTTGCCCATAAACGAGACGTTTCCTGAACGTCTTTGAAACGTCTTCAAAAAGCTGGTCTTTTCGACGGCTTGGGGGAGCCTCCAATAATCCCATTTACCGGGATTTCTGAATCCGTTTAAAGACTTACCAAAGACGTCATCAAAAAGCTGGTCTTTTCGACGGCTTGGGGG
The DNA here is from genome assembly GCA_013339685.2 of Hyalomma asiaticum. Lineage (NCBI taxonomy): Eukaryota > Metazoa > Arthropoda > Arachnida > Ixodida > Ixodidae > Hyalomma > Hyalomma asiaticum. The sequence continues at coordinate 88,723,417 of CM023481.1, forward strand.
AGCCTCCAATAATCCCATTTACAGGGATTTCTGAATCCGTTTAAAGACTTACCAAAGACGTCATCAAAAAGCTGTTCCTGAAATGTTAGCCGTAATCTGAAAAAGAAGCAGGAATCGTGCTCGGGAACGGGGCGCGCCCACCAAAATTTTGATCTGGTTACCACCCTCAGAATGTAAGCTAACGCCTGAGGGGTACAAATAACCACAAAACATTTTTTTGCACCCCTCAGGCATTAACTCCGTGGTTCTGAAGGTGTTAACGGGATCATAATTTTGGGGGGCACCCCCATCCGCGGACGCCGTCCCTGCCTTTGTGGTAGTAGCTGCGACCTGCTATGTTATCAGCAGCACCATAATCTTTTCGATGCTGCAGAGTGGGGGGTAGTGCCAGCAGAATACTTTCGTAGTTACATCCTAGGAAGAAGTCCTGGCATCGCAGTTGCCTGGAATTCTTTTTTTTTTCGTGGTTAAAGGCATCAGCACTGAGTGCAACAGAGCAAAAATAGTGCAGTAAGGTAGGTACACAGTTCGCAACAAGGCTTCATCAGTCTTAGCATTTAAGTCAAAATTGGCTGTCATGAATACAAAAATCAATCTAGCATGTAATTTGTAGAGTATGAAGCAAATCTACCAAAAATAGTAATGACATATCTTTCTACAGTGAAGGATAGACAGTTTCATGGCAAGCGGCCTAGCAAGGAGGCCTCTGTGCCAATGATCACGCAGTCGAAACACTGCTACATCATCATTTTATTGAGAAACTAACTTGTGCAAGTTAAAAAAAGAAGAAAATGAGAAATGCCAGAAAAACAAAACAACAAATATTCAAGAGCAACTGCAGAAGAAATACTTTAAATATATTTGGAACTTATTAAACACTAGAGGCTCACAAAAGAGCACTAGTAGTCACACAATAATCAACAGCCAAACGACTATGCGCTTTTCACCATGAGAGCAGCGCATCCGGTTATATGAGCAGAGGCAGAACAATGGATGACTGTGTGACAGCCGCTTTCAATCACCTTATGCAGTATCTTCACCGCATAAAATCAAGGAATATAAACACAAGAACTCAAATATGACTCAGACATGAAAGTGAAAATTTGTCTAGGACATCAGCTGATGTAATGAAGCAAACTTTAAAAGACAACCAAAAATATCAATCAAGTGTCAACGAATATTGACCAAAGTGACCTTCAAAGAAATTAGCGCATGAAATATTAACAAAATCGGTATAATGAGCAACGTCGCAATGCAGTGCACAATCTCTCACAGCGAGCAACGTTACATCGAAGCAACCTCCATTTCATAATGAAGCTACATACGTGCTCGAAGTTGAATACAGTGGAGACAGCATTGAGGCGACGAAAAAGAAAAAACAGAAGCAATATTCTCAATTACATATACAAAATACAGATGTGGCTCTCTACAAAGCACTGTATTACGCACATATATGCAAATCTGACATGAACGGAGATCAAACTGGCAAGCATCAGTTGGAAGCCAAAAAAGAAAAAAAAAGAAGATTTTGGCACCCAGCACATGAAGCTATTCCTAAAAGGGACTTCAAATAACCATCAGGTCTACATGTGCAGGATAAAACTGAGGGTCTTCGAATTTCGCCCTGTTTCACATTTAAGGAAAACACTGTTACCTTATACCTTGTCATTAAACAAAACACTTCGAACAGCCAAGTCCTTTGAGAATGCAACCTCCACCAAACGCGCAACCAGTTCACGTTCACGCTCATCAAAAACTAGTTGTAGTGTCCAGGCTTAGTGCAGCTGGTGAATACGATGCTACTGGCATCACATGACACGCTGAAACCGCCGTCGCGGAAATCCTTTCAATGTAGAACCTTGGTAGGGCCGTGGTAGAACACAGTTGGTGCCCTATCAGGTTATCCGTACAACCGCCGATTAAACCGCATGTATTCCTGCAAACGAAAAAAAAAAAAAAGGGGGGGGGGGCCGCTATTTTCTATAAAGCTGTTCTACAACTGTGCTTTGAGGAACGAAATTTGAAATGCATCTCTGTCATAGACTGCGCCCTTTACAGGAAGTGTTCATAATATCCTGCAACTTGCAATAGATAAACACTCGAAATGAATTAATGAATTTTCCTCGAGTGCCTGGTACTTCTGCACTGCTGCCTGCACCATATATATATGTATTTAACGAAGCAACAAACTATGAAGCCTAGGAAAACATAGGAGAAGTTATTGGGGTTCTTAATTGTAGTATTATACTTGTGAAGTAGGAAGGAATTTAGGCGGACGAAAAGACAAACCTGCCTTCTGTGGGAACCGAACCCACGACCTTCGGATAAGGCGTCCGATGATCTACCGCTGAGCTACGAAGGCGGTCGTCTCCACCCCCACCCCCCCGTCCCTTTTATCGGTTCTATGTGCACATACAATCTAACACTCACAGGATTGTATGTACCTATGTACATATATACGAAGGTCAGCGAGTTCCGCCGAAGCTTGGACGCTCGTGCTAGATGCCCAGCGATGAAAAGGAAGAGAAGAAAGAAGTCAGGATACAACAGCCGGCCTGCGGCAAAGGCGCTGTGTCTATGTCTCTATCATTTACAATATACAGTGGTGTTCGGGCCATCTCCGCAGGAAACTTGATGCATCTCCTGATGCTACCACCGCCGAATAGTATGGCACTCGTGAACGTTAAACTGCACATTACTGATTCGTAGTTTATTTTGGACGCATTCCCATACACAGCATGTAGAAATCGGGTGACACACATGCTTCACACTTAGACTGTGAGAATATTCTTCGAGGCGTGCTTACGTGCTCACTGCGCACTCGGTATGAGAGAGTCCCTGCAACACTTTTCGAACGCACTGAGCAAACGGTGCCAATCAATCGTTGAGACTTCTGTAAACGTGTGAGCCAAATGTTACTGTGCTGCAAGCAGCAGTGGATTTGCAGTTTCATTTTAAATACATCATGCAATCGCCTGCAATTGTTCCAACAACTGACGTCACTAGCAGCACCGACCAACGACTTGCCTGCTCTTCTTTCAACAAGTAACGTCACTGGCGCCAACGACTAGGTCCCTTCGCTCACCTCGGTCTTTTTAAAGACAGGCACTCAGATTGCCTTTATTTCTTTAATGCAAAATGAACAAATATATATAGGCAAATGAGTTCTGCGGAAACCCGCAAGGGTGGGTAACGTTTGCCTTGTGCTACAAAACGGGTGGATGCTAATTTTCCCTTTCATGAACAAATATATAATTGCAGACTACCTTTCCGTGACCGTAAGTTCAGCCAGTGATATATCTGCCTCGAACAAAGTAGTCGACGGCCTAGTGACATTTGTTGGAACGAAGAGCAATGTTAATTACAGCTGTGTTTGAAACCAAATAAAAAATTCCCTGGTGCACGCAGCTCAATAATACTTGGCTCACACGTTCACAACAACCTCCACGACTGTTAGGCATCGTTTGCCATCGAGATTCCAAATGTCGCAGGGCTCCTTCATTAAATGGGACCTTCAAGGTCGCGCGATCTACGGGCGCAGTGACTGCGCATCACATCTGTGCATAGCATCAACAAATTTTCGCTGTGGCTTCGATTTCGCCTGCACAAAACTGCCTTTCATGGCCAGGTAATAGTGAATTTAGTACAATGCAACGAAATATGGCTCATTTGGGGTAGCGAGTATGTCGCGGGGTAGGAGGAAAACGTCAAACGTTCCGCTGAAAACTGTTGAATGGCACCGTGGCTTTGATTTGACGATATAGGTATAGGCATGGACAGCTAGATCCCGGCACCGGACAAGCTGGCGGCGCCCGTACTAAATAATAAAAATAAACAAAATACGTCCAAACGTTCATGTATAAGTCGTCGTAACACGCCGCTCACCCATAGCCCGACGTACTAATTTAGTTCGTCGTTCGTCGCCTTATCATCGCTGTCCTACGCTATCAGCCCAGCAACATGGTTCAAGTCTTCACTCCCCAGTCCGTACCACGTGAAACACTGGACAGCTTATGGCATACCAAAAATCTACTGTACACAACAGCGTCCCTGTAACACCACTGTGGAACCAGATAACAGGTCGTGTAATTATTTTGGTATTTGCGGTCTGCAAGAATAACGAACCCCAAATGCAGAAAACCGCAACAGCGTGGACAATGAGAAATAATAATAACGAACATTCGCAAACGAGTCACATGCCTCTGACAAAGTTTAAATATGACCGAGAACGAGCACAACGACACTCATGCTCATATGAATGCTGAGCTGCGAGAAGTCATTCCACCACCATAAGACGTCATGATTGCCTGCTTCAGTTCTGCTGACATGCCACAATAAACAATGCGCGATTTTCACATCCACATCACATGCACGTAAATTTCGCAGCTCTGAACTGAAATCTCACGACTGCAATGCAACAGTGAAAGGACGCGCGGCAACGGTTGCCCTACAACGCGCGATATCACATGCATGTATTCGTCTGTGTAAGACACGAGTAAATTACTACTACCCGACATTGTTGTACATGCGCTGCACTCGCTACCCGTAACGACCAAATGACAGGATGGTGGGAACGAAGCCAATGCACTCGTTACTCACTAATCAGGCTCAACACGCACATAGACCTAAGAAAATTTCAGAATGCAATCATACACGATGATCTGAATAATAAAACCACAGTTGCGTTGCTTTGCGTTTAATGCGTCAACTATCTTAGACCTTACATAGCATTAATCCTCCTTGTATCTGTCACAGAACGATTCGCCCTATCCACGGAACACATGAGTGATCTCACAGGCATCATGCTAAGCCATTCAAATGTGGTACTTACATTTATTTTCGGCGAGACGTAGTTATTGGTGTTACGGGATCCAGTCACAGAAGCTCCGGAATTGAACCAGGGTTAACATAAGGAGGAAAGTAGAAAGAACATAATGCCACCACACAAACACACGCAGCAGTTGCAGCACGCTAACAGAATTTTCGCAGAAACGAAGGAAGAGCCGGCCGCCAACAACTTGACCACACTTACTCCACGACCAAGCACGCAAACGAGCTTCGCTGCCTTTGCTTCGTGTCTCCGCGTGTTTGCGCCAGCCTGCGCCCTCTCGCCTCATCTCCCTGGTAACCGGCGAGAAGGAGCCAGACATTCTGGCGCCTCCCTCCCGGCCCCATTGCAGCTGGCGACACCTCGGCGCCGTGCATTGCGTCGACGCCCGCCGACGCTTTGGGGAGGGAGGGGAGGGGGGCGGTATTCTTCCACGTCTGCTTACCGTCTTGCGTAGGACGTTTCGAAGACGGATTCATTGTCCCTTTGATGTCACTGCCCCTTAGTTCGCGTGGCTGACGTCTCAAAGACGTCAGCCACGCGAACCAAGACGTTAATCCCCCAATAAGACGTCTTTTTGGTCTTGTGTGCTAGCTGGGTACATACATACATACATACATACATACATACATACATACATACATACATACATACATACATACAATTAGAACGACGGAAAATTTAACTAGCCGGTCGTGAAATGATATTAGACATCCGGGCAAGGATACGTGAGCAGAGAACGAGACAACAAAAACGCCGACTACCAACTGAAGGTGTGCGCCACTGCGGACAAGAAAGTAGCCACAAAACTAATGTTTCTTCGTCGTCTTGTCAATCAGAATTTGATGAATCATAACAGTTCGTTAACCGGAGCACCGCCTTCTAACCTTTCCTTGCACAATCAAGGTTGTAGACGCCCCATAAAACTTGATTAATGAAGTCTTACACAGACACAAGAACGAGATAACGTTACTAGTGGTCGAGACATGCCATACCTAGAGCATTTGAAGCGCATGTGTGAGCTGGCCTTTGATTAGCCTGAATAAGGAAGAAGTGAATTATTAAAAGCGATTATACCTCGCGTGCACCTGCATTTGCAGTGAGCGGACAGGGAGCGCTACCTTACAGGAGCATGTCAGTTTGTGTCAGTCTGTGGTTGCTCTGTACACAGATCTTAGCTCACGCCTGTATCCCCTTTATGTGTGCGCTGCTTCGTCAGTTTCACCGCTCACCAACTAGCCCATCAATACAGTATATTAGGCAGTTTGTATCTGCTTCCTTTTCCGTCAGTGCGCTCCTTCAGTTGATAATCGGCGTTTGTGTTGTCATCGTTCTGTCGTGTCGGTGTCCTGGGCGGCCTAACTTATTTCATGACGCACACTACACTCTCACCTGCTTTCAAGAGGGAGTTCAATTCTCCCTCACTGCAGGAGTCGAGCACGCATATTCCTAATCGCAGTATCGGGATCCTCTGCTCGTAAATGTGCTCTCGAAATTTCGCCACCTGTACGAAAAGGAGTAAGAAGTATACGTTTAAGAGCATTTCTATGTCAGAGTGCAAGATAAGATATCGGCTCAATAAACTCACATCAAAAAACAATAAGTTATATTGCTTGAGCAGAACAAGTCAGGGATATGTAGGGCGGTTCGGTAAGGCAGAGAGAGGCGGGGGAAAAATATTATCAGATGACTCTTTTAGTAAGGATACACCTTTAGAAGTATTGACAGCTAAATATGTTCTTATTCAAATTGGTTATGCCTGTTTTGCGAGCCAACTGCGGGGCGCGTCGAACACATTGTGTTGTATCTCTGCAATATAAGAAAATTTTCTCGTTTCTGCGGTGATACACGTAGTACCGCTTCTTTGTATGACGACTGAATTGGCATCTTCCGAATGCTGTCCGCTTTTGCAACGTCCGCGGCAGCTATCCAAGAAATAGCAAATGGCCCGGCTGTCGATGGCACTGGGCTGTGATCGCCCTCACCTTGTCACTTCGCCCCAGCAGAGCCTCGAGATTTATGCACGCCGACAAGTGATGCAGCGGAACGTATTCAAGTGGCCCGGCGTGAAGTAAGTAGACGAAGACTCTCGCATGAAAAACCCTAAGTACACTGGCGTCTTTTAGTTCCCGAAGCCATTACGTGCAGCCCCAACCACTTCAATTAGGCAGATCACGCCTGTTGATATGGAGGCTCTCCTTTCGGGCAAAGCAAATAATGCCAGAATGACGCACCGCAAGAACGTGTCCATTACCGACCACGATGAAAGAACAGGTTGCAGTGTCGGAACGGAGGCGTCTCCTTGCCGTGTGCAACCGCAAGGATGCCGCATATGTATTTAGACCGCTGATCACACATCGGTAACAGGGGATTTGGGGCTCTCCATCACGTGATTCAGGGAATTTACGCATGGTTTGACTTAATTCCGCATACCCCGTTTTTGAGTATATGCGTGTATGTTTATTTGGCGATCGAGCTACAGTATTGAATGAAGGAGCATCGCCTCGACCGTGCTGTCACGATAGTCAGGCGAATAAGCGGTTCGCGTCGAGAGGAGGAGGAGGAGGAGGAGGGAAGGAGAAAACGGAAAGGCAGGGAGGTTAACCAGAAAGGTGTCCGGTTGGCTACCCTACACTGGGGGAGCGTCGAGAGGGTCATACGATCTCCAAAGCAGGCAGAAAGTTTGGGAGTAAAGACGATGAAGAAAAAAAAAAAGGAGTCGCACTCTCACGCACAACATAATTTGTTGAATAACATATGCGTGTGCTCTACTAATAACGCCACCTAGCGTACGCAATCGTTGTATGTGGTTTCTGCCCTTTTGTTTTCTTGTGGACAGTGGGTTAATCTTATACTGTTGAAGATTAATGTTTGTACTAGCCGCTTAAATTTTGTGTTTTTTCGTTCGGACTACCCCTTCCTTCTGTAATGCCTTCGGCCATTGAAGGTGTTGACATAAATAAATAAATAAATAAATAAATAAATAAATAAATAAATAAATAAATAAATAAATAAATAAATAAGAATTCCACAGCAGTGAGAGTTGTGCAGCGATTCGCCTATGTTTCCTTTGTGCTTCTGTTTTGTTTATCGTCCGCGTTTTCGAATTATTTTCGCTTAATTTGATCTTATTATGCTATTAATTAGCATTAATGTGCTTCATGTGTATTTTTTTATTTCGTTATACTAATCTGGTTTATCTTAACCACTGCTAATCTGGATCCATTCTAAACGGTTTTCGGTTTTGGTCAGTCATTAACATGTTTTCGCCCTGTTTTCAACTGCTCCTTTTTTGAGCGTGTCAACGACACGAGACATTGCGCGCCGAGAGCCCGGGACCCTAAGTGCTTGGTATTCATTAAGTAGGTGATTGTTCAGTCGATTGGTCTGATCATCGACCGATTGACCAACGATCCGAGTAAAAAAAACGGAAGTGAAGCAATACCCGGGTACTGACCCTAAAAATAAAGTTCATAATTTACAAAGCACTTTCTGTACAAGAGCTGTTCCCCATTTGCCGTTCGCATAAGAATGTACGCACCGTATTGTGAACGCTTGGCGATAAATCTTACGAAGACCTTCACTGAAAGAGCAGTTTTTTTTTTCTGAATAGAGACTATGAAATGTTTAAGAAAGAGAGAGACGAAGCGACAACAGGCTCACCCGCGGATGTGAGTACTTCACGGCTTCGGTGAGGTGGTCATCGAGGTCCGTCTTGTTGCCGGCGTAGACCATCAAGTTGCAGTACTGCGCTCGCACCGTCTCGCGACCGTATTCATCGTGCGACACAGTCTCGACGCACTCGTCGAAGGCGCCTAGGTCCACTCGTGTGGTTGACAGGGCCCCGGTCGGGTATTTGCCGGATGCATCAAACACTGCGAGAAATGGCCACTCGTTGTAGGTGAGGCTACTGCCATACACCTTTACTGGATGAGTGGAGATGAAAAACAAGGGGACACGGGGAAATAGGAAATAGGCGGAAGCAATGTCTTTGACTAACAGTTACGCTGCGTGTGATACACACAACGGTTGCACGTTCCACCTGTTAAGAGCCAAGAAGTAGCCGGCGTCTTATCTGCATGCCAACACATCTTTTTGCATATACCAATAAGAAGAAAAAAAGATTTCTGGAAAAGGCGTCGAGCTTCTTTATGCCATTTGCGGTGTGTGTGTGTGTGTGTGTGTGTGTGTGTGTGTGTGTGTGCACGCACGCGCAACGCTGTGTTACGCAACGAACATAATACAGTCAGTGCAAAATCATGCAACCCAGTAATACGGCTGTCTGCAACCATAGCTTACAGTCGGCGCTTAAAGGGACCGACAACTTCCCAGAATGCGTGAACGGACATTTGTGCATTTGGAAAGAGCTTAAATTATAGTGATGCAATCGAGCACTTTCTCGCTATTTCAATAGGATTTGTATTCTTAAACTGAGCTTGAAAAACGGGGCAACTGTAACGTGCCGTAGCCTGGTGGTGAAGCCTTGGTACTGCTACAGTGCACTGGAATATTCTAGTTCACTGTAGTACTGCATTACGGAGTATTTAAATTGCTGTACGTCACCTGATGCTGTTCCTACGACCATAAATCGGGCTTAAAATTGCAGTCGGTGCATAAGAACACATCCCCGCCGTATTATTTCCTTTCTACGCAGTAAAAGGAGCTGACGCCGAGAAGCGGCGTGGCCTTCGCGGTACTCAAAAATTACAGCATATCCACGGAGTGAATGATGATGAGTGGGCGAAGCTCGGGAGGTTCATCGTAGATCGTGCCGAGTTCCGGATTAATTTAGTTAACGCGCACGCTACGAATCCTTATGGTTGAACTATGCACAAGTGAAATCTCCCACCGGCACTGCATTGCAAGTCAAGATCCAGCGCCTATAGACCTATTCCATGTTGGTAAACAGTGGTAGGCACCGGCGATATAACCAGGCCTTGTATCGACGTCGCTGCGCGGAGGCCCCGCCCACCACTCGCCGCGGCCCTAAAGCCCCTCTACCTACGGATTACGAAGTAGAGGGGCTTTACGCGGCCCTGCACGGTCGCGCCGCCGCCGCCGGCGCAGCGTGTGCGAAAGCTGCCTCCGAGCACGAGGCGTCGGAGCGCCGACGGCGTGTTTACAACAGTTTGCAAGGGGCAGCCGTAGGAGATGAAGTTGCAGTAGCTCTGTAGGAAGTATTCAATGAATGTAGAAAAGAATACATCGACGCTCAGCTATGACAAGATGTGCAAAACTGATTAAAACGACCAGCAACGCGAAATCCTTGCGCACAAACAAAGGTATCGGATTAGTTACTCAAGCGTAAGAGCCATATTGGTGTTGCTATCATCTATGTAAATACCGCTGTGATAACACACACACACGCACACACAAACAATTACATGCCAAGGACGAGGCTCTCGAAAAGCGCTAGCACGGCGCGCGTAACCGCGGCTCGCTGCTTCAGTTGCGATCGTGAAGGCGTAAAGTCCTGAAACGACATGGCGAATTTCAAGCGTGTAGTTTGTTCGAGCAGTCTGACAATCGGAAAAATGTAAAGCGCGTCACAACCACTACAGCATTGCCCAATACACTTCCCTTATGCATATGCTATGGCAGTCGCAATATCGATTTGCAAAAGCATCTCTGTAATCGGCCTTTCGCTCACGACTACGTCAATTAAGCTCTTATATATTTATTTCACTTGAGTGAATGAAATTCGTATGACGTATCTATAACTTCCTCACCTCAATAATACACTGCGACCGCGATTAATTCTGCACGTCGTGCAACGCTAATGTAATGCGCGATTTGCGGTAAGCGTCATCGCTCTGTGTCCACACTTTGTTTATGCCAAGAAACTTTGTGTTGAGCACTGCACTTGACAAACTTACGACAAGGATATTTCTCTCAAATGAAACGAGCCACACGAACCGCTCAATAATTACACATAAGCTTAGCCGTGACGAAAATGTTTGGCGCATAACCAATGAGCTGGCGTTACAGGTTCGCCCCGCGTTCCTTAAGATAGACATAAGCAGGAAATCGATAAAAACCTATCGCACATTTCTTGTTCGTTGCTACGCAAACAACCCACGGCGCAGCTCATCGGTGCACAATTTTTTCTTCATTCCACGGCGGCAAACAGCACCGGCACCAGCGAAAACGCAGCGGCTGCTACGGTAGGCGCGCCGGCGGATGCCTACCGTGCGAAACCAAAACTCCCGACGACAGCGCCACCGCATCTTCGTGACGTAGGCCGGTGGAATAGGTCTATACTATGCATGGCTATGTTATGCAAAGAGCTGCTTGGTATACTTACCCGCTGTCTGTGGCGCATAAACGATGCCACAAAGGGCTATACCATGCATTACCCTCTCCCCATCTTCTTTTCTTCATCCTCCCCCTCAAATCACTCTTACTCACTTCCCTTCCCCACCCTCCTTGCTATTATACTGTATTATGCATGGCTATGGTATGTTGGTCCCTGCTTGGCACATATATCCGTTTTCTATGCCGCACACCGACCACCTTTGGTAGTAGTAGGTATGCTGGCATATGAGCACAAGTGAAGAAAGAGGTCTGATAAAATGCATCCCCCTTTATGTACGGGCAAAAGAAGAAGTGCGCACGCAGATGCCGCACATTGGGCATTTCATAGAAGTGCACGCGCACTATAATGATGATAATTTTCTGCGGACGCCTAACGGCATAGCTTCGTCTTAAACAGCTGCGCTGTTAAAAAAATGCAAGCCAGTACTTTTTTAACAACAAGTAATTATAGCTCACCGCCCATTCCTTGTTATTTGCGACGTCCAGTGACCGGTGTGGTGATGCACCATATTTATTCACATAAGACCAGTACTGGTTCGCCCTAGTAATAGTGGATAGTGTTGGGTAAATTGCGATTAATGCTGACTTACAGTGACACACGTTGGCTGAACGACGGCTATAGTTTTCGTTGAATGATTGCTCAAAGAAATGGACAAAGTATAGTTGCTGCAGCAAATAACAAGAGCATACAGATCTCAAATTTCGAACAATGCTTGCGCACTATCTGACACGAGAGAATTTCTACGAACGTTCTTTCCATTCTTGTGTCCAGTACAGTCTACCACAATGCTTTTTTTCATAGCAACAAGTCACATAATTTGCGAAGCAAAAGCATAGCTAACAACACATTTGCAAGACTAGATAGAGATAGAATGCTTTATTGTGCACCGTGTGTGAAGCGGCCTAATTAACAGTTTATTTGCCAATTTTTCACAATTGAAACATGTAAGGAATGACGTTTATTTGCTTAAATTCTTCAAGTCATACACAGTGCATTTTAGTTTTTCTTCTCACGTAATCACTTATTGTAATGGAAGACGTGCCTACCGTATAATCTTCATTATCGTTACATTTAGATACAGTAAATAAACCTTGTAAAATGTATATATATGTATACATATTACACTGAAGGAAGCAGAAAATGTGAGTGTGGGCAGATGGTACGTCGACTATTACCAGACACGGTAATAAAGAATAAGGTAGAGGTTCTCCACCTTCCAAGTTTGACACAGTCTTGCACAAATATTTCTTTTTTTTACATACAAAAATAACATGCTTAGTATAAATATGGCTCTGTTCTTTTAATAATGAGTAACTTGGAATACCTGCGTGGAAGTGAACATCACTTTCATTTTTTTGATGATAGGTTCATATTGCAGCGCTGAAAGTCTTAGGACGTTAAGCTACGCTCAGACGGTTGCTGTTTGTTCCTAACTTTTATAAATCGTCGAGCCCTTGCATCTCAATTAATCTTTAACTGGATACTTCATTTGCTTGCGTTATGGTGAACTTTGTATCACCTTGCCGTTCAACCCTGTCGATGTTACTTTTATTGCCTCTTTCCATGCGGCTACAGTAATGTCAAAGTGTTATGCAACTGTTCTCCTGCACACATCTTTGTTTTTTCTGAAAAGCACCCCTTATTTCGTAAGTTTTTTTTTCACTTTTGAAGGGAAATTTTCCTTAAGTGAGTTAGAAGAAGAGGCTGCGCACTGCTCACACGTATTCCACTAATTGCTGTGTGTAGCTGTCATAAATTCATTAAAATCAAACTCTGTATGTATACTCATCGTTATTAATATGTCTTCATCAGTAAAAGTTTATTTTTCCGACGAAGTGGATTACTCGTTCTTTGCAGTATTTGTCGTGAGATTCGCTGCCATAAAATGCTCCTATTTCGCCGCAACCACATCCACATAGACGAAACGTTCACAATAACTACTGTTTTACCGCGGCCTTCATGCATCTTAATTCCTGAGAAAACCAATGGCCATAGGCGCTACCGAGAGGTTGCTTTTATCACGGGTTTCTCGGCTCTCATGCATTGGTGTGATGCCAATATAAAATGGAAATTGAAACTGAGAATGCAGAAAGTAAGGTATAGGTTTACCAACAGGAAAAGCGTCGGGTGAGAGAGAGGAACTTACAAGAACGCGAGCGGGACACAAAGAGACAGATAGACGTTATCCCGAGCACATTCGCGCATTGTATAATGTAGAATGATTCGAACGGAGGTCCACGCAAGCACTCTCCTCGATTTTAAAGAAGCCATGGGATGTTGTCTACATGTGGACAGAGAGCCTTCGGTCATTTATAATAATGAGTAGGAAAGTGATTTTATTCATGCATCGAACTGGGCTCAGTCTTAACCGCAGGAGGACGGCAGCCGCGGTGCGATTGTATACAGTGTTATATGGCAGACGGGCCCACATGCACATGTGCCGACGAAAGAGAGAGCCCGTGCCACTGACGGCACTTTGCAGTGCATTCACGGACCTTGTGTTCGAGGACCACTATCAGCGACGACAGACCTCGTCACGACAGCACCTAGAGCACCGTCTGTAGTCCTCATTAGGGCATTCGTAATTAAGTGCAACGTTGGAACTCATTATCTGACGCACCAATATGGGGCAAGTTTCCAAGGGGAACCTCGTTGATAAAACAAAAACAGATAGGAGACAGAACTCTGGAAGAAAAGGTACAATTACCGGAGAGGACGCCTTAGTGAAGTGGGAGCCTTAATTGGCTGGAAGGGCGCACCGCTGCTATAGAGGAACCCCCGATACCTTAGCTCCGAAGCAAATATTGGCTCTAAAACATCCGTATTTAATATAAAGCAACACCAAATGCAGAGATTGCCAGGATTGCAAGTCATTTGCCCAGGCGAAATTCAGCAAGAGAGAGAAAGAGAAAGAGCGATGGAATAACGCAGGGATGAGAAACAGCTTATGCGCTAAAATTGAAAAAGTGGAGATGGCATCCCGCAGGCAGACCTCACGACCACTTACTTTTAAATATTAGTTCGTCTCTTTTGCTTTATACGTCAACGTCTACCTCGGAATAAGTCCTTGTTTTTACTCGTCCTCGCTTTTCGCGCACGTAGCTCATTTCAAATAGGGTTAGGCATCTTCGTATGTGAGGCTAGAGCACGATTTACCCTAGCGCTATTGCTCTTTAATGCAGGGCGGAGGCTGTAACTCGGCCAAGGTCTTATATGTCTACCCGACCCTCGGAGAGGCACAAGCATCACATCCCGCAATAGCGGCGCTGTGCGGACGCGACGGAAGTTTTCCCGAGCGGACCACCAAGAATTATAATTTTCTGGCCTTCACAGCTTACCTGCAGACTTCCTCAAACGTCTTGTATATATATGCGATTAGTCTCTTCGTATATCTTATGCTATATAATGTGGACGCGTAACTGCCGTTAACAGCGGCAAGGTGACAATATTCGTTTCTCTCAGACCACCCGTCGCGATATATTGTCGCGGCAAAAAAAGAAAAGGGGAAAAATAAAACAATCCCACATGCTTTTCGTAACGCAATGTCCGCTCTTTTTGTCATCTTTGCACCCTGTCCCACAATTTCCTCTTCCATTGCCTATATGTCCGTTAGCGAGCCGAGACGGCTGCGTTTATCTTGCCTACATAACCGACAAATCTCCCCGCATGCGCGACTCTTGTGGAAAGCGCGCGCGGCTGCAAACCTTCTGCATTGTAAACGCACGTTCTTTTCGCAACAGGGCTTTCATTCGTAACGCAGTTCGCGTGATACGCGGCAGGGGGAAAGGTATATGTACATCTTTGGTGTACTGTTCCTCTGAGTAATTTGCTCACTATAACTGTGGTATTCATGTTAAGGTTACCACAAATGTTAATGCTCGAAACTATGATGAAAAATCTTATTCAACGTCTTGTCTTCTGCTTGTGTGTGGATGGAACCTTCAGCACAGCACACTAATATATATATATATATATATATATATATATATATATATATATATATATATATATATATATATATACAGCGAACGGCTGAGCCTCAACTGCAGCGTGCCTCACTGTGTTCCAGTGTGTCGCTACTCGCCCTTCTGGCGAAATTTCTCTCTCTCTCTCTCTCTCTCTCTCTCTATATATATATATATATATATATATATATATATATATATATATAGTGTGTTAATGCTCGAAACTGATGAAAAATCTTACTTAACGTCTTGTCTTCTGCCTGTGTGTGGATGGAACCTTCAGCACAGCACACTAATATATATATATATATATATATATATATATATATATATATATATATATATATATATATATATATATATAGCGAGAGAGAGAGAGAGAGAGAGAAATTTCGCCAGAAGGGCGAGTAGCGACACACTGGAACACAGTGAGGCACGCTGCAGTTGAGGCTCAGCCGTTCGCTGTTCCTGCTTGTGGACACGCATGCCACTGCGGTCTTCCTATATGCCTTCGGTCTTCCTGTGGCGCTGGTACTTACAGCGGCACTACTGTTCCTTGCGGGGCACCGTCCGTTCGGCTCAAGCAAAGTGGAACTTGAGGTTCTCCATGAAGTATTACAAATTATTGCGCCCCTGGATGGGGGTGGCATTTACAAAGCCATACTCGTGTCGGCATGGCTGCCACATGCCGACACGACACGAGTTGCGGAACTGAAGAAACAATTGAACACGTGCTGTGTACTAGCAGCCATTATAACAGCCAGCGCTACCAACTTCAAAAGGAACTCATCAGCCTGGACTCGAGGCCGTTTTCAGCTGCCAAAGTCCTTGAGTCCTGGCCACACGCTTCGGTGGCTCAGAAGGCAATGAAGGCGTTACTAACGTACCTGAAGTCGACAGGTCTCTGCGACCGCTTCTAGACAATGTGCTTGTGCAAGTGTGCGCGTGATTGTTGCCCTTCTCTCTCTCTCTGTCTCTCTGTCTCTCCAATCTATTTCACCCCTTTGTCCTTTTCCCCAGTGCAGGGTAGGAAACCGAACACGCGTTTTGGTTAAAGGGCTACTCCGGCGATGTTTCAGTGTACACGGATCTTAATAAAAATTTTAATACATGTTCTCGTCGACCCTAATAATACGAGCCAATCCAGACAGTTGCAAGACACATAGCTTTTCTGAAAACGAATTTTAAAACTTTTTAGCGGATTCCCATGCAGGCCACCTGTGTTTTTGACGTCGTTACCTTTAACGCTGCCTGCCCCAGCCGGCGGGCTGTCAAGAGCAATACGGTGGTACTCCAGCGCTCAAATCGTCGCTGTCAAGTTCAGAAAAGCGGGCATAACTCAATATATCGTCGGATGCCATCGCCGCTTTCGTTTTTCTGGCACCACGTTCATATGTCTGGCGACGGGGGACACTTGTGACGTCACCGCATACGCTGCAAGAAGCATCTACCTGTTTCGGTTTCAGTTTGAACGCATCGTTCATTCGGTTATTTAAAGCTATTGGGTGAGTTTCTGAGGAAATTGAGCCACCCTGCCTGCCAGAGGAGCATGAGTGCCACTGGAAAACAACGATATCAAGATATGGTGAAAAAACCGCCGGAGTTGCTCTTTAAACCTCTGCTTTTCCTTACTTCTCTCTCTCTCTGACAAAAGTATTTAAAAAGTCGCGTGACAATTACTTCGCATGGAGCAATATCAGCATGGAAGGGCGCAAATGTATGACTTCATTGGTCGTGACATCAGTGATATGACATGCTCGTCAGTCCTGTCACGATGAACGATAATAAAATCCCGTGTGACGCACACCCGCGCTGGACATGCGGGTGTTAGCCACACGTACAAATAAATAAATAAATAAATAAATAAATAAATAAATAAATAAATAAATCTCCTGTGGCGCATACCCTCTTTACATGTGCGATATGCGAGTATGAGAAATACGTGACTCATTTGCTTAGTATCTACCCAAGTCGACGAAGAGTTCACCTAATCCTGAACGCTAAAGTTATGACCAAAGCTTTCTTTTTCCTTTGTGTTTCTTGGGTGTGTGCGTGCGTGCGTGTGTGCGTGCGTGTGTGTGTGTGTGTGTGTGTGTGTGTGTGTGTGTGTGTGTGTGTGTGTGTGTGTTCACAATCTTGATTTTGGATCCCACATGCTCACTGAGAAAGAGAGATGTAGCTCTTTTATTCCGGCAAAGGCAATGCAGGACCAGCATCATTTTGCAGTGACTTTCTTACATTTCAATTCGTGCAGTGCCAGTGACCACTTACCGGAGCACATTTAACACCACGCACATAAAGGCGTACATATTTCAGCTCGCTCTTCACGGCATATTGTGCTTTAGAGTGATGATCCTGATTCTGAATCAACGTGACATTCTCAATCAACATGATTATAATTAAGCAAAGAGCTTCGCTCGGTTTTCACAAATTTCGCTGGTTTCCTGGCGCAGATCTCCACGCTTGTGGTTCAGAGAGGGCAGCTTAGCACCATTTACTCTGACCTGAGCAATAATACTGATCCAGTCAGTCACCCACTGCTTATAGTTAGGATTGAGCACCTTGACACTGACTCGTCAGTCGTCATTTCTTCCAAAGCTCTTTCCTTGGTAGATCATGTTGAGTTAACGTGAACAGCAAAGCGTTTTTTTTTTGTTTTTTTTGTAGGAGGCGTCCCTCAAGGGTCAGTATGAAGACGCACCTCTTTTTCGTTTCCGTTAATGACCTTTCATACGACGCCCAGGCTTCTTTCCTTTTATATGCCGGTTACATCAAGATATTACGTAAATTCGCACGGATGGTGACTGTCACATTCTGTAGTCAGACCGCGCACAACAATTTGTGTTTTCTCAACTTAACAGTAGAAGCGACTTGTTGAGGCTTGTTAACTGTGTGATGTCAGTGCAGGTTAAAGAACTTCAGATGGTCGAAATTTCCGGAGCCCTCCACTACGGCGTCTCTCATAATTATATCGCGGTTCTGAAGTGTAAAAACTCAGAAATCAATCAGTCAATCAATCAGCTTAAATATGTGTATCTGGTATGAGATGGCAATTCTAAATCGGGCATTGAGACGATTTAGCGGGTCCTGAAAAAAATTCCTAAGTATATGTGATCATCGCTTTGCTGGAAATGACTCTGGTTCACCGACGATATACGCATGCCTGCTGCACCACCACCATCTGAATTAGGATGACTACATGTTGTTTACCCTAGTCTTTAGCCAGTCACAATAATTTTTCAATGATCGAGATATGTTTGATAGGGTGCCCAGAGCTTCTAATATGTGTATTTTGGACACAACTGCTCGTTGACGAAACGTCCACCGCGTTCATACACACCCCCTATATTTGCTCTTGCGAGGTTATTTTACAGATGTCGCAGGCTGTTAAATTTTGCAGGTTCTAAACAAAACCGTCAAATCACGTTAGGACGCATTTTTTACGCATCAGCTGAAACTCTCTCAAGCGTATCAACACCGAGGAAAGTGCACAAGTGGCGTGAAGGAAACAGCAGGCCACGGCGTTCTGTTCTAAGTAGGTGGCCTGCGTGAGATGGAATTGTATGTACTTGAAAGACTTGCATTAGCCGTATGAGATTTTCGGGATTGGCCGGCTTCCGTGGACACACTACTTATGACAGTTGTCGGCTTGATAATGAGCTGGCCGACTCATTATGACGCCGATTCCAATCATAAGTGGCAGGCGTCGCCAACACCACAGGAACTGCAAAAACTGTAGAGAAGCTATGTGAGCTTGCGGGTCATTGGAGAAAAGCGGGCATATGCCACACGTGATGTTATTATCATCAATCGTGACGTAACTAACAAGTATACCGTGCTATTGATGTCATGACCTATCATTCATGTTATTCATACACATTCCTGCTTTTCCATGCCAGTTTTTGTGTATACCAAGTGAACGAGACGCGAGTTTTTGATTTTCTGCACTGTACTTTTCTGCCACCGTTTTTTCCAGGTCACCTTCGCGTGAGACATATAGACGGCATTCACCTTAAATACGCTTCCTTCTACCGTAGATTCCAATGGATAGATTGACTATGGAAGCCCAAGCAAAAATTTCTAATCCCGCCACACTTACACGCCGTGATTTCCGGTACTGTTAAGCAATGGATATTTTAAAAAAAATACATTTCCGCTTCAAGCTCGCTGGCCGCCAAGCACGCGCCGAACACCATGAGGTTTCCGTTTCGATTCATTGCGTTTTTGTGCTGCGTCAGCAAAGTGTAAGCACCGCTGCTTATATGCATGCCATCAGCATCGATCGATATGTGACGACAAAAAATAAAATTCAGCCAAACGAATCCCCGCTTCACATTCTGTCCACGAAGCCGTACTATGTAACAAAAATTTCTTCGGGTTCTACTTTATTTTCCTCTCACTAATTGCAACAAGCGGTCAATACTGTCGACAGCGTACAAGTGTGTCTACACTTCTACGTTATCGTACAGCCCACGTCCACCTAACTGACGAAGCACTCAAGCAATAAAACTTCAAATACTAGCTCATCATACCGCCCTGAGATCTGCGTAATGTAATAATTCCTATTTATATTCCTTTATGCCGACTAACCACTCACGACCGAACAATCTCAGTGATCGGAGCGCCGCACCGGGTGCACTTACGGCACGAGTCAAAGAAGAGCCTTAAAATAAACAGGATAATTTCCTCACCCCGGCACAGGTACGCATTCTTATACTGTGACTGTGATAAGTGTGATAATTGCTTACACTTACCCCAGTCTATAATATGTCCTCGGCGTCATGCACGAGGTGCAAAGAAATGGGGAAATGAGGAGGCAGCTTTGTGGGCCCTTATGTAGCAAAGCCTAGCGTTCAGGATAGAAACATTGAAGATAATGGACGCTGACAGACTCACATCGCAATGCCCATGGATCAACGTTCCTGATACCACGCACCAACTTCAAAAGACCGAGGCTGCATTCAACCGACAAATCCGCTCCGAGAACCTTGCGCGTGAGCTCTGAAGATGCTCCGTCCATAGCATTGCCGATGAACTCCCGAAGCTTGTCCACGTAGCTCACGTTCGGCTGCACGCCGTCTGCGGCTGCAGGGTCCCAGTTCGTCCCGCTGTCACAGTGACAGGACGTCACCAGTGCACACAGACAAACACTTAACGCGAATACTGCCGCCGTCGGTGGCGGACACTTCGCTCTTCTTCGCAAAGTCATGATGGATGCCAGAGGAGATTGAGTGTCCAACACGACAACACCAGATCGCAGTGTCGAAAAGCCCCGCTGCTTGTTGATGGGTGTTTAACACAGACGTTGCATTGCCTTAATAATTAGTCGAGCTGAATCACACGGTAACGCGTTGCTCGATCTTCACTGCCTGTAATAACGGCATGTACGCGTACAGGGGAAAGAGACTACTGGTTTCATCTCCAGCAGATCTCTCTGAAGCTGTTGTTGGCTCGAATAAACGTGCTTCACGAATGGCAAAAAGTGCGCGAACTGGCCTTCCACTTCCTTTTATAATCACGTATGCCGTCACGGCGCTCTTACGGCGCTTCGATCCCCTCGAGGTGGCCTTTCCGACACAAAACGCGGAAACACGCGCCCAACAGATCGCCTCCCTTAATATTTTTTTTCACCCTCGCTTTCGTTTGCGTGGCGGTGACCTTCTCAAAAGCGGCGGTGCGGCACGGCTTCCACGCGTTCCTATAGTGAGCCAAGCCTTGAACCCGGCGCATTATCTTCGCGATATGTATGCGCCGCCACAAGATCGTCCGCTCCTCGCGCTCGCCGTAATCCGAATTGGCTTGCGCTCATCCATGTGCCTGCTAAATACACGTATGCATGAAAGCGTATGACTCGCCTAACGAGAACCCATGGTCATGCTTCCGTCGTCATACGTTGCTTCAGTGCGTTGCTCCAGTGAACGTTGCTTCAGTAGACGCGCGTAGGAACACAACCGACCCTTGCCCACCGGCTCAGACAGTAAGCTCGACTTACACTGCAAGAGCTATGAATGCGTGAGCTGTTTTCCTCAGTTACAAATAGAAAAAAAAATCCTTTCAAAGGCAAAACCAAGTACCGAAAGAAAGGTCATCGAGGCGTTTTACATAGCAAGAAGAGGTGACAGCTGCGTTAGTTCACGCTCATTGTCAGTATCAACAAGAGAAATAGATTTTCTTACATGGACACATCAGGACCCTTCCGGGCTTGTAATGCGCGCCTGGTCATGCTACAAAGATTTTCAGTGCGACTCCTCCTTGTCATCCTGGATAAATGTTCTATCTTCGAGAAATAAGCATAGCTCGAAATCTGCGCTTCGTGTGTGCGTGTGTGTTTCTACGTTCCTTTGTCTTCTTTGAGTAGTTAAAACTTGTTTGCCAAATCTATGAACCAACTAGCCCATCAACATGCCTCACTAGAGAATACTGGCACATGCATGCCTTCAACAGAAGTGCTGCACGCAAGAGTAATAATAATAATTCTACTGTTTTACTTCCCAAACAGTCACGTCACTATTTAACTCGGCGCCCAGAAACCGCAACCAGAAATCGCTCACAGAAATAATGCGATATTAAATTATTTACCGAAAATGCGTAAATTTCGAGCATGTGCGCGCTCCTTGAAGCAATAAAAAAATGTTTAAAACACAGAACGAAGAACCCACAAATATTGTGTCTACGCACCTTTAAGGGCTGCTGATTACACTTCCGCTGTTTTATGGATGTTATGTGCCGTCAGTTTGATAGCTGGCTGAGTGAGGCACCATGGAAGAGCCTAAAGTCCCGCGGAAGGAGTGAAGTGCGTTGATTATGAATTATTAATTCACCGTGTGTGTTCCCGTTTGGAAGCAACAGGTAAAGCTTTAACTGTGATCTGGGAAACTCTTACAAATTCCCGATCACCGAGGAAAAGAAAGGCTTGATGTAAAGAGTGCGCAACTTCCTAATTTCCGTATTATTTCCCCGACTTGATATATCAATGACTGTAATGCTATAGAAGCTGCCAAGAATGATATCGCGCCCAAAGCAGCCGGTTCTCGGCCAACGCAACCGCACTTCGATGGGGGCTTTATGTGAACAAGCTTCTCATGGTAAATATATATTTTTTAAATCTGGTGGCGAAAAATCTTTCGAAGTCCTCCGCCATGGCATACCTTAGCATAATTTCTCGGTTTGGTACGTAAAACGACGGAATTCAATTCTTTTTCACTTCTTTCCTAGTGCCCATGTCTCCTGTCCTATAGTGCCCTTCTGTCCTAGTGACCTCAAATATACGTTCAAAAGATAATCCAGCAATAGAATAGCACCCTGAGAAGCCCTTAGCTATATGAGAAGGCTATGTATATGCAGTGCTCGTAAAGAAACGGCTGAAGCCGTTTCTTTACGCGCACTGCATATACATAGCCTTAAATCTACGGTTTTGTCTCGTTTCCCAGCACTCAACAACGTTACATAAGCGCAGCGTGACGAATAATTGTCAACGTTATCGGCCGAACATACAAATACAATGGCGCAGTCCACGCGTGCTGAGCGTCGAGGGATGCAGATAAACGTGGTAATTTGGATCCCACGCTTCGAGGAAGCCTCCCCACAATATTTATGGTTGTGGCCTTCAGCGTTCCAGTGGCTGCGTTTTTATTTCTTCTTTTTTTCTTCTTTTTCAGAACGTCATCCACCGCCAACCCGTAGGGCACTGTCGCTGAGTCACAAAATGTGCGAGCCTTTCAACAGCATCACGCAGCAGTCACGTAAGCCACAGCCGTTGTCTCAGGTGGAAGAGCAAGTATAATGGAGTGACGCACGTCTCTTTCGGGGCTCCTTTTCCAACGCTGACAGCTCCGAATACGGCGATGATGATGACAGGCCGTGCGTCACTCAGTGTGATCCGTACGGCACTTAGCGAAGGCGAACTCCTAGTTGTTCCCCACATTGAAATAAAAAAATAAAACTCCTAGTGTACGGGAGTTTGCATTGGTGTGCCCGTGCGCGTGAATGGCCCTTTCAAAAAGGCTCTTGGGCTCTCGCTTTCAAGGATGCGCTTTGTCTTTATCTTCTCCCTCTTGTCTCCACAGACGAGCCGACTGGCGCATGGGCTGGTGCCTGTCGCATGATCGGTCAATGTCCAGCCAGACATGTAGCCATTATAATAATCATTAATTCATCGGGTCGCACTTTTCGCCTACGCACACATGAGCGCAACACGGCCAATCTCAAACGGAACAACTGCGTCATTAGGCGCTAGAAGCGGGGACAAGACATTATGAATGACCGAAGGAGACAAGGGGGAAGGGGACGTGGGATGAACAGGGCGTGGCTAAAACAGTACGCTTGTGGATGGCCTGCTGAGATAAGTGTTCTGTGGAAGATTCAATGAAAAAAAAATCACCCGGCCATCCACTCCGTTGAAGATGGTCGGACATTGAAGCTGCGGGCGTCTAAACAGTTCAAAGGCGCTTACGTCTTGCAAGAGAATGTGGGCTCGGGTTCAAACCCCAGCAAGAAATATTGTCCATTTCTTTCTTTCTGTCTTCGGTAGAAAATTGAAGCCATGGTTCGCATATGTTCGTATGTACCTCGCAAACGTGACTGCATAATGTAGTGGTTAAAAGACACTTGTTATTGGCGTGTGTGGGACCTGATTCAAACCCCCTCGCCGGCAAGAAGTTTTGTTTCTTTCTTTTGTTGTTTCGTTATTTCTGTCTTTCTCTCTTTCCTTCTTTCTTCGGTGGAAACATTGAGGCATTCAGATGGTATGCGAGGAGAAACCGCGCTATAGGCGCGCTTACGCCTGATTGATTAAAGCGAGATCACGTGACCTGTCGGCTTAACTAGCGACTAATCAGCGCACATTGACTACTAATACGGCACGTGTGAGGCAAAAACAGCTTCGCCGTAAAGAAAAAAAAATTAACACCATCTTCCCAAAGGGAACCCTGATGGGATGCGAAGCAGCAGCAACGCACGGGTGGCGTCGCGGGTTGAACGGCGCTAACGCGTGTGCTGCGGTGAGCGCTGGAAGATTCGTTTGAAGCGATGGCTGGCGTAGGTCTTGTAGCTTCTTCAGAGTGGGCACGGGCGCTAGACCGGAGCTGGCGGGCGTTTCGCCTTGAAGCGGCGAGCGCGCGGCAGGCGAGGGAGAGAGTGACGTCAGCGCGCACTGCGAGGGGAGCGTGACGTCAACGCGCAGCTGCGGCGTGACCTACTTGGCACCGCTCCAACACCTGCGGCGAGGGGAGCGCGTTGCGGCGCGTTCGTACGGACGGAGGGACAGCGTTACACAGGCTATTCAAAGAGCTGCTTCGCATCTAAAAAAAGAACATTCGCGGGACAGAGATAGGACTGGTGCCTCCTCTGTTTGCCTCGTCCTGTTTTCTATTGTTGCTGTTGTTTTTACTGCAGTTCTATTCTATAATTAGTAGTTCTCCAATGAAGTTAAGCTTCACTGTCGCTGGATTAAATTCTCCCGCCCGGAGCCGCCGCTGTGGTACAGCGGTCGTGGTGCTAGGTTGCCGACATGGAAGACGCGCATTCGATCGTGGCGGTCGCCTTTCACTGGACGCAAAATTTAGAGGCAGAATTTAGGATTTTCTTTTTCGCTCATGCATGGAATCGACGCTGCATGTTTTCCCAGCTCTCAGAGGCTACCCTTAATATGTGCCAACGGGACTTTCGCCACAGGAGTTGCCCGGGAAGCGTATGGCATAGGCTCCACGTGACAGGGGTTTTGGCGTCTTATGGAACGAGGAAGCAGCTCGTGTCTCGTAGCACGCGTGATGAGCAACTGCCCGTACGTCCCTCCTCGATATTGGATTCGTCGCGCGCACATCCGTTATATGTTGGCTTCCATACAGACGCATTCAAATATAGCGACGTCCTTGGTTCTTCCAAATGAAATCCAAATTAGTTGCCGATAACGTAAAAAAAAACGTACCGGACGCAGGGAAACCAGAGTATCAATGTGTGTTCTTTTTTTTAATTTACAAGGTGTTCTTTTTTTTTAATTTACACAAGAACCCTTGTGCAGACGCCTAGGAAGTGAAGGGGCCTACACAGCTCTGGACCTCGTGGCTGGCCAGTGAAAAAAAAACAACGCTAATGGCAGAAATTGCGCTCGTCGCTCGTTTATCGAAGTATGCGGTATATATGATGGCAGCTCTTTCCACAGCTATAACGATGTATTTGTATTTTTGTTGTGCCATACCGAGGGCCTTCGGTACGCTCAGCGACTACTGAATGTCACTGCATGAGTATAGTGTGCAAGTCACAAACACAAGGCGAGCTTGAATCGAGAGAGAGTGTGAATGACGCTGAATACGAAGTGTGATAATAATTGATAGAATTTTACGTGCCAAAATCAGGATTTGTTTACGAGGCACGCCGTACTGGAAGGATCTGGAGACTTTTGACGAGCTGGGGTTCTTCAACGCGAACTTACAACCGCCAACGTACCCAGAAAAATATTTTTCGGAGGCGGGGTAAGCGGGGAGGGGGGGAGGGGAGTGTTCTTGGTGTGTCGGAGGAAGTTGTACTATGCCGTGTTCAAAAATTATGCGTGGGAAAAGGTCGAAAGTAGGATTGACGGCGATTATGCGCCACTCAGAAAGTTTTGGGGGTGTTTTACACCGACCTACGAACCTGCTTACAACGCACAGTATACCCGGGCCTCTGCCATTACAACGCACAGTATACACGGGCCTCTGCCATTTCCGCGTCCACCGAAAAAGCACCGCCGCGGTAGGCCGCGTCTTTAGGGTCAGCAGTCAGGCACCGAAGTACGGGGAAGTGCCACGTTGTTTATATTGCACTTGTAAGCGTGGTATGCTCGCTAAGGTACAGCTTTATTAGAACTAAACCTCCGACATTCTCTAAATCGCTGTGTTTTTTCCCCAAAGGAATGAAGTCATGTGCGTCACACTTTCCTTCATCCGTGGCCAAGCACTGTGGGTGTGACACAATGAGAGAAACAAAAATAATCCACAAGCATGAGAGAGAAACAAGCAAGCGAGAGACGCCTGTCACAGAGTGAGCCGTAGTTCCTTGTCAATCTTGTCGGGGCGTCGCTCGAAAAGTAGACGTGCCGCCTTTCCTTCACTTGCCCTTGTGTGTGTGTGTGTGTGTGTGTGTGTGTGTGTGTGTGTGTGTGTGTGTGTGTGTGCGTGCGTGCGTGCGTGCGTGCGTGCGTGTGTGTGTGTGTGTGTGTGTGTGTGTGTGTGTGTGGTTCGTTCATGTCTCTAAGTGCATCACCTAACTTGTCAGCGTGCTGCGCGTCCACGAAGGTAACATTTGCAGTAATTCGCGATTACTGATCAGCCTAACAGGACAATATTATAAAATACTCTGCTTTTATCTGCTATTTCGCTTTCGTAACACAGTCGACTTGAGATGGCAGTGCATATGGCATATATGTAAACCTAATCGGTAAAACTCACCGGTAGTAATGGGCATGCTAGTAAAGTGGCTAACAGTGTGTTACTACTTCCCTGTATGTAGTAACTGTAAGTAGTACGCGTCATGGTATTAAGCTTACTGCCTAGGCTCCTACTACTGCCAGTTACATGAATGCGTACGTAGAAAGTGAATGTTTCGACAAGCATTTACTACCTCATAGTTAGTGAGTGTACTTCGTTCTCTCTAACGGTGATGGGCAGAAGCACGCGCTTCTCTTGCACACTCTACTCCCGTAATTTCTTGCGCGCGTCCACAATAAGCGAGTGCGGTGCATCGGTTTTCGGAAATGTCCAAGGTTCCGCTTGACGTAACATGCACTTTAGGCACACAGAATTCTTTCTTTTTGTTTATTTTATGCCCACAGTGCCCTTCGGCGCCCTATAACCGCCGATAGTATGCATGCATACAGAATCGAGCCAGTGACGTCTTGGGTCGTAAAAGCCCGATGGTGTATATGCGCCACCACAAATGCGTGATGTAAGGAAGAAGGAAGCCCATTTACGAACGCTGCCACATACGCCATAAATCAGGAATGGCTCAATTAGAAGCAATTTCGGCCCTGGGAGTATCAGTGATAGAATGAAGACACGCGGCTACCCGGAAAAAGTGTATAGAGTCTGCACAAACTCAAGTGGCAACAGAGGGGAAAGTCGGCATGGAAATAGTGTCGCGAAAAAGATAAATCGAGTGTTATCAACTAGCGTTCATCGCGAGCGTTATCACCCGCATTTAAGCGAAGGCCGCCTCCTGATCGCTCGTCAAGGTTGCTTCCTATTGCTACAGTTCACTGTGCCCCTGAAAGGCACAGTGACTTCACCGGCACCGAAGGCCTTTTTTATTGCATTTTACGCGTAATGACGCAATAAAGCTTCCTAAGACGTGGTGTGCTAGGTCTCTGGCTTCCTTGGAACGCAGTGTAATTCACTTATACCAATGACAAAAATTCGTAGGCCTCATTTTCATTTGCATATATGACAGAAAAATGCTGACGGTCATGTGTCCTCATTTGCAGGCGCTATGCAGCAGCTGTTGTCTTGTGCAGGAGCAACAACTTTTTTAGAAGCGTTTCATGCGTGGATATACACTCTTAGCACGGTAACCTTTAGTTCATTTTATAGGTGCGCAAAAAATGTGAAAATATGCCCCTTTACTAAAGGTTAAACCACTTTAACCTTTAGTAAAGAAACATATTTTCACATTTTTGTGTACCTCTAAAGTAAACTAAAGGTTATCGTGCTAAATGTGTAGGGCTCAGTGGAACGCGTTATTTTTCACACGAATGGTATTATCTCCAGCTAAATACCGACTCAGCGAATATTGAATTATAATGTCCAGCTGTAAGAACGCAAGCGACGGGGGCCTCCTCGCTAATCTCCTCTTCATGTTCTAAGAAGGAGGGCTTTCCGTGTTATGAGCAGCAACGAGAGAAGATTATATGGCGGTAATCACTTTCCGAAGAAAACGGAGCCTAAGTATATGCCCAGCGTTTCTGCACTGCTTTTTGTCATAGCTAGAGCGGTCATTTCTGCAGTCGGTGCGGTGTGCTGCTAAGTCCTGAATTCTTCGAACTTTTCCACAGGACCAGCTGCAGCTGAGGCACAACAAATTTGTTGCAAGGAGAATCGCCGACAGGAAACTATATTTGCAGTGTGTAACTTGCAGTATGACACTTGACTTCATGCGCCCGTATTTTGTATTGCAGTCAAGAAATTTTGAACAGGACCTCCTAAGGAAATTACTGTCTTGCCCTCTGTGCACATTCATCATTGTCCTCTCTGCTTTCCCATTATATGTATTTCTTTAATATTGCTAATTCGACAAAATTTTTTAAGATGTATCTGGCTACTTAGAAGCAGGCATTACTACGTTTTGACCTCATATAAAAAAAAACATTGTATTGCCTTTAATATTGGTCTTAAAAACGCGGGAACGTCTTTTTCACGGCGGCTGCATTTCAATGGGGGCAAATGCAAAAACCAGCCAGGTACTTAGATTTAAATGCACGTTAAAGAACCCCGGATGGTCAAAATTACTCCATCCCTCTATTACGGAGCTTGCCTCATAATCATAGGTGGTTTTGGTGCATAAAACCCTATTATTGTTGACAGTACATAGCGAGCGTGAAGGGCACGACGACAATGGGAATGGCCGTCCGTGTTATTACAGACACACACCTTGCACGGCTTAAACAGCAGACAATTAAGACGACAGGGTGAGCACTAACTTTCAACTGATGTTTACTGCGTGACCCATGCGACCATTTATACACTGAGGTAGAGTTCATTTTCATGAATGAACATGATATCAAAGCACAAGTACTTTCTATTAAAGAGGCATGCAAGCATCAGGATCGTTAATGAAAATTAAAATCGCGCATTTATCATACCTCCGTTGAACTACTACACGTAAAGAAAGAAAGAAAGAAAGAAAGAAAGAAAGAAAGAAAGAAAGAAAGAAAGAAAGAAAGAAAGAAAGAAAGAAAGAAAGAAAGAAAGAAGAAAGAAAGAAGCATGCACACGCCAAGGTTCGCTTGCTCCCATTTTGCCTCAAGCGGAAGGGTCCTCAACTTTTTTTCCCTTTTTTTTGTTCCGTCAGATAATACCCTTACAATCGACAGCAACATGTGTTATACTCGTCAGCTTAAACATTACAGCTAATATGATGTTTTCCTCGCATAATTGCCAAAATTTCTAATAGTGGTTGTAAAAGATTGCTGCCTACCTACTTCGATATGCGGTCGAGCTTATCGTCGAGCAGAACTTGTCGAAGTGCGCACAGTCCGTTTACTGTTGCCCTCTCGATGAGCATCTGTCGAAGAAGCTGGCGACAGGGTTGGTGACTACTTTTCGACAAATTGGCTAATTTTCGGCCCCGTCCGCCGGCTAAAATTTCACGCTGGTTCCATGGCTACTTTCTCCTACTTTGAACTTCCGTTTTTGGGCATTTGGTAGCGGTCTTTTCTTATAATTTGCAGACAAACCACAAGCAAGCACATTGTCGATTGCAAGCTTATTTCTCCTTCTAGCCAATACGCTCGCATATGCTCCTCCAGCCAGCGACTTGTTGCGCTTCGAGGCAACCCAACACGGCCGCAAAAATGGAGTGATCAAGGCACGCGCAGTTAGCAAACACGTAGATAGCACGCTGCTTGTGCTTCCCGCCACCTATGTTTTACACAAATTTTACCAAAAACAATTTTATCATTTTTGTCTGCCCAGAACACACCGCTTAGTGTGGATGAACAGGTGCTCTTTGACGAAGTAGCTTTCCAAAAACTGTCATAAGAAATTGTTAGGATTAGGACCAGTGATTGACGTGGCACGATCATGTACATTGTCACATTTCAAGGCGCAATTTGCAATCTGATACAAAAATTCGAGGTACGTAGGTCCTGTTACCGATTTTTCCCACTCGGTATATTACCGGCGGCCTCGCTATTTATGTCGCACTAGATTTTAACTAAGTGCTCAGCATTTATACATTTCATGTTATTTTGTCCTATACACCTTGTTCACTTTCATCAGAATTAAGTTGTCTCTCGAAGTTTGCATCGGTAATTTTCGCGCGTTCCCTCGTCCGCATGCCTCCGAGTCAATCGTAATTTATAATTTTGTAATCAATTGCAGGAAAAAGTAATTGAGTTACACGGATCGTTACTTCTTAAAATAAGTAATTGAAGCGTTACAAAACTGCAGGAAAGTGCAATCCATTGCAAGTAATCCGCCACTTGTAACACGGTACGCACGAGTCTGGGCATGACCAACTGCTTCTCTGTACGTCCACTTTCCCAAGGAGGAACGGAGATGGAAGTTTTGCTTTTCCTTTAGCTTGAATTTCATGCACACATTTGCGTTTGTCCCCGATGGACCATGATTTAGTGTCA
This sequence comes from Hyalomma asiaticum, assembly GCA_013339685.2. Lineage (NCBI taxonomy): Eukaryota > Metazoa > Arthropoda > Arachnida > Ixodida > Ixodidae > Hyalomma > Hyalomma asiaticum. Next base: position 88,753,851 of record CM023481.1, read on the forward strand.
ATTTAGCTTCATGGAGATGTGTTTAATTTTAGCGTAAGTGGAACAGACAGACAGACATTGAACTTTATTTAGGTCCTGAGGGACTAGCCGGAGGATCCCCGCTGAGGCCTCCGGTTCGCCGTTGGCTGCTCCCATGTCGGAATCAGGAGGCCAAGCCTCTCCGCTCTTTCGCGGGCCCTCTGGACGGCCTCGGACTGGTGCTTGAACTCGTGATGACCTCGTCACAGTCCTGTTCGCAGATGAGTGGCGTGTCCTGTAACGCAGGACACTGCCAGAGCATGTGTGCTAGAGTGCTGAACTCCCCCCCGCAGTCCGGGCACCGTGGATCAATTTCGGTGTTAAGCCTGCTAAGGAAACCGCGCGAGGGATATGACCTCGTCTGAAGCATCCTAAGCGTGATAGCTTGAGACCTACATAATTTTGGGTGCGGAGGCGGGAAGCGCCTGCGTTCCTCTTTATAGTGGGAGACGATCTCATGGAACGTTAGTAAGTGGTCGCAGTGGCCGATCTCCTCCGGATCCAACGAAGACGTACCGCCGTCGCGCGCGTGAGTTCTCGCGCACGGCGGTGAGCAATATCATTGGGATTCGAGTGGCCCGGCAGCACGCTGTCGCCCATGTGTGCGGGGAACCACGTGATGTAGCGCACAGCATCGGAATTAGCGCTGGACTTGCCTCTCAAAAGCGCCGCCGCCTGGTTCGCAATCATTCCGGAAGCGAAAGCCCTCACGGCTGTGCGTGAGTCAGTGTAGATATACGGCCTCGTAGAATCCTGCATCGCCAACGCAACCGCCACCTGCTCAGCCACGTCTGCTGTGACAGCGCCAACTGAGGCCGCAGATAGGAGGTCGCCCTTCTCGCTGACCACTGTAAGTGTAAGCTACAATTTTTTCTTTGTATCCGTTTGATTCGATTTATTTTCTCACTGCCATGCCCACTAAATTACGTCCCTACTCCTTTGCTTCTGGCACTTTCTAGCTACTTTCCAGACCTTGCCACTTGAGCGTGCGGCGTCGACAGTTCTGATTCCTGTGCGTTTTTGTAGTGTGATAAATTAGAACTCTCTTTATTTTTTTTCGTTATTGTGCGTGCGCGCGTATGTGTGGGTGCGTGTGTGATTAATTGCTTGGCTAGCGCCAATTTATCTTCACCTTATCATTCCGGAATGTTCGCCGCGCTTCGTAGCAGATGCAAGCTTTAGATTTGCCTTGCTTAGACTTTCGACTTTCGACTTAGTTTTTCGAAACACAAGGTGCAGAAATGCTGAACTCTGCAAAGGGGCTTCGCATAAATATATGGCACGCTTTTCGATGCAGGCTCTGCCACAATGAATTAGGGAACTTGCTGTCCGTTGCCCAATGGGTAAACTCTTCCGGAACACTAAACCTTATTTGAGCAAACTTTCTTTTTTTTTCTTTCTTTCTTTCATTCTTTCTTTTTTCTTTTTTCTTTCTTTCTTTCTTCCTTTCTTTCTTTCTTTCTTTCTTTCGCTGAAGTTGCCGAAAGCTTTAGTACTAGTTTTCTTTCGTTTTCAGCGCACCGGAGCACTGAAACTGCGATCTTGAATCGAATTCCTAAGTCCGGTCTTTCCAAAACTACACACACACAAATATTTAACCACCGAATATCACTAGCGGGCACCATTAATACTGAGCAACCCGCTCCAAGCACTCTTGAATATTTTTTCTCTCCTTTCCTCCAAAGCAAATTGTAATGTTTAGGTTCCTGTTAACACAAGCACAGCCGTGTTGGTGTTGCATGACGCATGCTATACGTAGACCTCATGAGCGCCATGAAGGGTGCGCTTACGCAAACTATGTTCCGACGATGTAAAATTTGCTAGCTCGGGCACTTACTGTGCGGCCATGTAGAAAGTGGGTAATCCTCTACAGTGAGTTATCCCCTCCAGCGTTTTGTTCAGGAAAGCCTTTCATACTCCGAGTTCACGAACTGCTCTGATGTATAGGGCCCGACGCTGGTGTAAAAGAAGCGCTTTTAACGTGAACCGTTGTACACGGCATGCATTGCGACGACACATGCGTTTGTTGGGTGTATACATACATTGCGGCTGGGCCAAAGTATATAGTCTACGTATATTGGAAGCGGGTTGAACAACTAGCTGCACGACTTCGAGTTACAAAAGAAAAAAAAATCATTGTGAGCTTGAAGCATAATGGAGCGTGAGGGGAATACTCCTTGCCCCGCCGCGGTGGTCTCGTGGTCATGGCACTGGGCTGCTCATCCGAAGGTCGCGGGGTCGAATTCCAGCCGCGGCGGCTGCGTTTCGATGGAGGCGAAATGTTGAGGCCCGTGTACTGTGCGATGTCAGTGCACGTTAAAGAACCCCAGGTGGTCGAAATTTCCGGAGCCCTCCACTACGGCGTCTCTCATAATCATACCTGGTTTTGGGATGTAAAACACCAGACATCAACTAAAAGGCATGCTCCTTATCGTGTAGCATGTTTGCATCTCCTCCTGCGTGGGATACGCGCACGGTCTTTAATTACTTTCTCTTTCACAGCATTAGACTCGTACATTATTGCATCTATAGTTCCTTCAGGGAAGACGTGAATGACCACCTGATGTGTACGTGACGGAAGCTCTGACCTCCAAAGCACTGCACGCCTTTAATGAGAGATCTAGTGGAGCTTGCCAAACGGGTGTTATTTGCCTTCTTCGACACACGTGCCGCCTGTAACGCACGAGCCGGTGATCGAAAACAAAACGTGTAAACATTGAGGCCGCGTTCCTTCCGTTCGGTTTGGCGCGGGCCTCTGGCGGAAAGCCAGGAGAGCTGTCTATGCTTATTTAAGAAATGCCGGCGTGTGGGGGAAAAGGTATAAAGTAATTCAACCGTGCAGCCCAAGAGGAAGGACCGCCTCATGTCACGGGTAACGAGTTTCCTATTGTATAATACGAGGTGGAAAATAGGGGTGCGTCACCGTAACAAGTGAATAGATCGTACGAATGTAGGACGTTGAAAACAATTAGACGAAAAATACATATGTATAGAGAGTACAGAAGAAATACTATGACTAACCGTAGGAAAAAAATTGTCGTTGGCCTTCACTTTCTTTTGTTGGTGCGTGAATGTTTGTCTCCTCGTGTGGGTATCGTGCACAGCGAGATCACTAGAAAAAGATAGACAGAAGTGGACAAAGCTCAATGTAATCCAAGTACACCGAGTGCAATTCGTGACGCACTGCACGTCCACGTGACCGAGAAGCAGTGTTTGAATGGCCAGCGCATTATTGCTTGAAACGAACGCGCGCTTTATTTCTTGCAGGGCACGGGTTCTGAAGTGAAAGCTTTTTTTTTTTTTTTTCATGTGGACAATGTGTTTTCGATGTCACCTGAATAATACGGGACAAAGTCGAAATACCAACCTTCTCGCAACAGCCTTTCTTATGCCGATGCCACTGCAGTGGCTTCAGAAAGTGAGACGCATATGCATTCGACAGCGACTTCTTTGTTTTTTTTTGTTTTTTTTTTACGCGAGAATTTTTGGGCTAACCGGCGTCGTCGTGGTCCACACGTCAAAACGGTCGTCGGACTCTGGTTTCGAACCACCGACCGTCGGGTGGCGAGACCAGAACGCTACCTGATTCAGCCAGTGTCGGCTCATCGTACGCGCTCTTTAGATCAATGTTTATGTGCATGAAGAAGTAGACGCAGCGCAAGGTGCGAGCCCGCAACACATACACGCTCTTCAGTGCACGCTCGGCAAAGGAAATAGATGTGAACGTTTATGATCCATATGAATCCCTTGAATTTCCTACCGAAGAAAAAAAGAAAGAAACCTGGATGAAAGAAAATATTTAGGTGGGAAACAAATAAAAAAGAAAGCGGTGGTCTGAAAGAAGAAAGAAAGAAAGAAAGAAAGAAAGAAAGAAAGAAAGAAAGAAAGAAAGAAGCATGCACACGCCAAGGTTCGCTTGCTCCCATTTTGCCTCAAGCGGAAGGGGTCCTCAACTTTTTTTCCCTTTTTTTTTGTTCCGTCAGATAATACCCTTACAATCGACAGCAACATGTGTTATACTCGTCAGCTTAAACATTACAGCTTAATATGATGTTTTCCTCGCATAATTGCCAAAATTTCTAATAGTGGTTGTAAAAGATTGCTGCCTACCTACTTCGATATGCGGTCGAGCTTATCGTCGAGCAGAACTTGTCGAAGTGCGCACAGTCCGTTTACTGTTGCCCTCTCGATGAGCATCTGTCGAAGAAGCTGGCGACAGGGTTGGTGACTACTTTTCGACAAATTGGCTAATTTTCGGCCCCGTCCGCCGGCTAAAATTTCACGCTGGTTCCATGGCTACTTTCTCCTACTTTGAACTTCCGTTTTGGGCATTTGGTAGCGGTCTTTTCTTATAATTTGCAGACAAAATCACAAGCAAGCACATTTGTCGATTGCAAGCTTATTTCTCCTTCTAGCCAATACGCTCGCATATGCTCCCTCCAGCCAGCGACCTGTTGCGCTTCGAGGCAACCCAACACGGCCGCAAAAATGGAGTGATCAAGGCACGCGCAGTTAGCAAACACGTAGATAGCACGCTGCTTGTGCTGCCCGCCACCTATGTTTTACACAAGTTTTACCAAAATCAATTTTATCATTTTTGTCTGCCCAGAACACACCGCTAGTGTGGATGAACAGGTGCTCTTTGACGAAGTTGCTTTCCAAAAACTTAGTCATAAGAAATTGTTAGGATTAGGACCAGTGATTGACGTGGCACGATCATATACATAAGAAAATTGGGAAGATTTACGTAAGAGTACTAGCATTTCATAAACAATGGTAGTAAATATTTCACCTACGACCCCTTCCAGTTTTTTGCCGCGGTTTTGTTAGCTGTAATACATGTATGCATGCCTTTATATTGTTTCAGTTCATAGACTTACCTACCCGACAGTGCTGCAGCCAATTCATGTCGCTCAAGGTACAGTTCAGCGATTACATAACACTTATTTTCCTGTTCTCTATAAAATATTTGAACGTTGCATAACCATATTTGCTTCCGCGTTTCGGTCCTTAGCTGCAAATTTTTGACAAATAAAATGAAGAGTCAGTAATTGAATTTCATCAAACATGGCATAGAAGCGTGATCCTCATTATATGAGATGCTAACAGTTTCGAGTATGCGCAAATATTTCGGAAAGCTTTCCTTCAGAAACACTGCAGCCACTCTTTGGAACGCACTTCCTCGCCACATAACATTATCGCAATCCATTCAACATTTTTCACCCCCCCCCCCTTCGGCTAGTACTTCTCGTACATTTCTAAAAGTCATTAATTTAGTAGCTTTACTTTTTTTACTCATTGCATAATATTTAACGTTCTCTTTTTCTTTTTCCGCTTGTATACGCATGTCTAAGATTTTAACTATCAATAATGCCCCTTACAAAAAAGTCGTTTTTCGGCATCATTGTAACAGACTAGGAGTCATCCGTGGTGCAGAATACGTGTAGACACATAAGTCTCTCTGTCCCCCTCTGTCACCTTCCAGCAGGCAGTTGGCACACTTTTTTAGCAAAATGTCTGCCTTTCTGCAAAAAGTCTGCCCACCCCGAGTAGTCACAAGATGAAAAAAATTTGCCGATGACAGATTTGCGTATGAAACGCGAAGACCACTTTTATTGACTGTGCACAATTGAAGCATATGGAAAACGAACAATAGAGAAACAGCAAGGTCAACTTTTAAAGGCCTTCAACACACTACACACGAACCACACAGCGCAAACAGTAGCGTTTTCTTTATATATAGCCATGATTCAAGTGCCCGGAAACGACTCGGTGAGTTGCTGTAATGTTTTCAAAATAATGATTCATCAGCTTACGTATCCGAGACCTGTTTCTTTGAAATCGACGGGAAGCGAGAATTGACAAACAACCTTTGTTTAAAATAGAAGGAAACCAATTTAATTAAATATTGTTTCAAAATTAGCGTTTGTTAACCACTGACACTCTACCGAATTTCTGTTCACCACAGAGTGTGAACAGAATGTCTGCATATTCAGGCCCTGAAAACCTGCAGAAAGTATGCAGGGTGTATCCAACACAGCGTAAATGCAGAGAAGCTACGCACTCGATACACGGGAAGGTCAACTGCGCAGAAAGGTAACAGGGGCGACAGGACAGGTTGTCCGTAAAAAAGTGAAGTTCATTTTTGTAGAGGGCTATCCGTCGTAATGAATAATGAAAACTTCTTCTGCAAGAGCTACGAAAAAGGGTATTTCGCATTCGAAGGCCCTCTGAAAGTGAAACAAGCGCAGAAAAATCGCTCAACTGAGGTCACTTCCTCCGAATCGCATCCGATTTTACCACGACGGCACGGTCGCACCGTCCCGGTCCCGTGACGAGGCACGTTGCGGTTCACCTTCGTAACACTTCCCGATATACACCATCCTTCCGCCATACCCCTTGCCTTGTCAGGCATGACTGGATGCTCTACCAGCATAAAACGTGCCTTCGCTAAGAAAGAAAGTTAGCCTAAAGTCTGTCCCAGTCAACCAGAAGTCCACCACCGTCAAACAAAGGTACGGCGGGAGCTTGATGCGGGCGGGTTGGTGTTGCGTTGTTGGCGAAAATGCAGCCACACGAAAGCGGGGACAAAAAAAAAAAAAAAAGGGCGGGCACCACAAGCAGGCACTGACTTCCAACTAAACTTTATTTCAAGAAAAAAAAGGTTATTTATACAAAATTTATAAATTCGAATGCACCATTGCGACGTCATTATAGCCTCTATCTTGTCAAAATACATAATCTTAGTGCGAGGGTGACACAATTGCTAGCAGCTGATGCACGTGTCTTGTGCGCGCGCTATGTAAGAGGTCTCGAGGAGTTATTCTAATGTACGCCTCGAACTTGCCTTACAGTGTTCCGCAAAATGACCACCAGCACGTGTGCTCACTGCCCCGTTTTATTTCCTTGCCCCTTCATTGTAATGCCGTCCGGCTTGCCCTATATAATGTTTACGCATGCAGTTTACCGTACTTCATCATTCTTGAGAAAAGGTTGTAGTTTACCTTGGAAAATCACTGGGCAAATTTTGGCTAATTTGCATTGCACATTGAGAACAAGAATGACATCATGCCTTTGCGCAGCTTTCAAGGTTTTGTGAAATTCTATGCCAATACGGCATCACGTGAACCTACTTGCCATCAGCTGCTTTTCCTTTCACCTTCCTTTCCCGGTTTGAACTTTTTAAGAAGGCTATCACAAATGCCAAAGACAGACGGAAAGCCCGCTTGGCTCAGCCTTGAAACCCTTTTGTGAAAACTACTTTTCTACATTGTGGGTGCAGCATTTAGTCAGTGCTTTCTTTAGACATCTCATCGCAACTTCCCTTTTGATTAACATTAAATTGACGGCCTTTTTCATAGTGTATTGTTCTTTGTACGTCCCTCTGTCCGCTGTACGTGTCTTCATTTGTCTCCGTTTTCTTGCGCTGCTTTCTCTTCAAGAACCAAAAATGAACCAAGTGCTATATAGGGGCTAGCGCCGCTACGACCGCCCTTGGAGTTTCTCTCCTCTCTCTCTCTCTACTTTCCACCCTTCTGTGAAAGCTAAGTGTGCCCTTCCTAAATTCACGAGTTTATTAACGCAAGCACGACCCGTCGTTCATCTTACCTTTAAGTATCTCTTTGGTGTCCTTTTAACGTGCTTCTGCACTCAAGATTTCTTCCCTTCCTGTTGTATGAACGGCGCCTACTGCCACCGCGAATTCTGCGCATGTAGGAAACGGGGAAAAAAAGCACGACTATTGACCGCTATGTATTTAAACGGGCATAATGAATTACACTTTGTTTGCAGGAGGAAAAGGCGGGGAGCTGCTTTACTGTGTTTCCCGCTGAGGGGCTACTGCTGCCCACATCTTCAAGGCGATCAGCGGGCACGCAAGCTTCCAACACTGCCGCAGCCCCTTCTTCCTGCATGGGGCCATTTCCTAGCTGTACCCCCAGCCATGGAGGCCGCGAATCTCAAGCAACAAGGATACGACTTAGTGTGGTCGCGGCTATGCACACAAAGGCCAACCACCTGTGTTTGTTCTTTTTATCGTCCTTCCCAGTAGGCGAATCCTAGGGATATGTGACTGGATATGTGCCTGGGCCCCTCAAGAATGTCTGTTGGCCTGTGCTGGCATATAGCGCAAATATTTTATTGGTGGCCTTTGTGTGACGTTACTCCGGGGAGCGCAATAAGGACGTGCCACTTTCACTTGAATGGCGACGAAGGAAAAATTGCCTCGTCAAACTCAGGCCGACGGACTCTTCAAGGCTCTTCATGTCGTTTTACTTGACAGCTTGCAGACAAGTGTTTCGGGCATGCAGTTTCCAAGAATAATCATTAGGCGAACTCCGGCGCTGCTATCGTTCAGTCACCGTGGGAATAAGGGGCAGCGCGTGGACCTGCCTAGCTATAGTCTACGCCCTCGTGGACCCGGACGTTTTGGTGGCTTTATTGCTGTTTTCTACAATCACCGACGCAAGTGAGGTTAGTAAACTTCCATATTTCGCTACGAAGGCAGAACATGAGCCGTGGTGCACATGTCAGCATATCGCTTTTGCTGCCGTTGTTAGCAAAGACGACGTGTTGCGTCGTTTGCCTCAGTTCTGCGTATATGTATTCTATGGTGCAAAAAACTGTTTGGTGCCGTTGGCCCAAGCTTTACGTACATACACTGCACTCGCTGGGTTTGTGGTCATTCCGACTGCGCGGGAAAAGATTTGTAAACAATTTTCATGTCGTAGGCGACAAATGAAAATCGACTTTTTTTTAGGAAGGACCTGCTGGAGCCAAAAATTTATATAAGGGAGCCACAGCGCGGTGCGTCATCGCTGCTCCTGGTGACCTCATCAAACACTGGAAACTTTATAGGGCTACTCCGGCGATTTTTCAGTGTCCACTGACCACAATAAAATTTTCAGTATGTGTTCTCCTCGGTACTGTAATAATACATGCCAATCCGGGCGGTTGCCAGTCATTCAGTTTTCCTGAAAATGAATCTCAAAATCTTTAGCATATTTACAGGCAGGCCACCCTGCGTTTTTGACATCCACACAACAACGCTGCCTAGCCTAGCAGGCAGGCCGTGGAAATTATAATGGTGATACTTCGATCAGCTCTCAAATCATCTCTCTCAAGTTAAGAAAAGCTGGCATAACTCAAAATATCGTCGAATGAACTCGCTACGGTCGTTTTTCTGGCACCAGCTCCATATATCTGATGGCGGGGAGGCTGTGACGTCATCGCATACGCAGCACGAAGCATCTGCCGGTGTTGGTTTCGGTTTTGACACATCGTTCATTCGATTATTTAAAATTATTGGCGTGTTTCTGAGCAAAGTGAACCATCCCGCCTGCTACAAGACTGTCAGTGCCTTTGGAAAACAGCGATATCAGAATATGGTGAAAAAAATCGCCCTAGTTCCCCTTTTACGCTGGATGGATGGATGGATGTTAGGAATGTCCCCTTTATAACGGGGAGGTAGCCCGCGGTCCACCAAAGCTCTACCTTTATTTTATCCCCTAGAATCGTTTGTTTTCCCAAATCACACGTATTTTCAGGACAAACTTTCTCCCTCGCTTACCTATTTTATCTATTATCGTTCCGCTGTGAAGTAACAACGCTTGTTGCAGTGAGGCAGCGCCACCTTTCCGTGGTGTTGCTAGTTTTTTTTTTCTTTTTTTCAGAGATAGCCTAGAGTGCAACGCAACCGGCTCCAACCTTAGTGGCCAACTTTTCCTCTCCAAATCTTTACTGCATCGCGTTCGACCGACTACACTTTCAGGAGCCGCTAAAAGGACCCTCTGAAGCCTACCGGCCGTCTCTTCCTCCGATGAAGCAACCATTGAAGGTAGCACTGAGACAAACTGTTGATTACTGCATGCTCCGGGCCGGGTCATGAAACGAAGAAGACGAGGAAGAACAAGACGCACGAGAAACGGGGAAGCTCGGAACACCAGCTGAGATGTAGAGCGCCAAGTCTAAATTTCTATCTTAATAAATCTGGTTTCTCCTTAACTAACCTCTGTTTGGTGTGCAATGAGCCAGAAATGATTGATCGCTTCCTTCTGTCTTGCCGCCGATTTTCTTCACTCCGCCGAATGTATCTAAATTCAATGTTTCATAAACTGCGTTTACCTTTAACAACACCAAATCTTTTATATTTTGGCGCCTCTCAGGATGGTACAAGCCGTAATGCTGTTTTGTCAGCATTGCATAAATTTATCGAAGCCTCCGGAAGATTACGCTGCTATAGTGCTGTCGACCACAGGGTCTCGTTCCCAATGTTTGTTTTAGTAAATTCTAATCATTATTTTTTAATTAGAACTTCTCCCTTCCTTTTTATTTTTTCTTAGATTTTGGCCTTGGACTTTTACTTTTCCCGTTCCCTATATCCTTACCTGTAGTGTGGCCAATCCCTCTCGTGGAATTAGCCAATTATAGAGGCCACAACAACAACCAGCTGAGCGCTTTCAAGCTCGCTAAGAATAAAAGTATCTTTTGCCTTGTGCCTGTCTGACGGAATCGAGTCTGCTGGCGGCTGCTGGGACGTCATCGCTTAAACAAAACTGCAATCAAGACTTCCGCAGTATTTAGTTCCGTTCAGTGTACGAGCCAGCCAGCACACGTACAGAGTGGAAGAAAAGGAAATATGCTCACCCGACTATTGCCTTCGAGGTGATTGCACTTCGTTGAATCCTTTCGCGAACGAGGTCACACGTCAACAAGTGATTCTAAGCATTGTATCCGCTTAGAAATTTAGCAGCCCTGTGCCACTTCATTTGTGTCTATAAGGATTGGACTGGGTTACAAAAAAAAAATTGAATTTCGCCAGAAGTCGAAGCAATGAGTGCGATCCCAACGCATGGATATTATACGGAGTAAGACCAGCAGCTTCAGTGGCAATGTGCTTCCGCTTTGCGTTGAGCCGCAGTAACGTACAGTTGCAAGTTGTTCCTGCTTGTGAAGTGTGGACACGCATGTAGTCGCGCTTTTCGTTCTGCGTGACTAGCCTTTCGTCGAAGCTCTTCGCCGGCAGTCCGATCTACGAACTGCTACGCAGTAGAAACACCGCCAGTGACCCAAGCGAACAACGTGGGCACCGCACAGCGCCATCTCTGGAAGAAGTGGAAACGCTGCATATAAATACGCCACCGCTTGCGTTGTAACAGCTAGGAGCCGCTTCTGCATACGAGTTGTCTGACACGCGCGTTTGGCAACCGAGATGTCGCGCTTTCTACTGCCAGTCCGGGTGTCCCGTAAAAAGTTGTCTTGAAGTTGTTTTTCTTGGAGATTTGGATTTTTGTATCGGGCATGATACCACGCTATCACGAATTTCTGTTCCTACGTGACTCAGACGTCGTCCGACAATGACGGGCGACGTCGACGGCAAAGACCTGGTTTAAAGGGGTACTGACACGATTTTTCGGTGGCTCAAAATGTGCATTTTTCATTTTCTAGCCATGTATTGTTAACGCCCTCCGCACACCGAAGCAAGGAAACACGTACAAAATATTTTAGTTTGGTTTTAAAGTTTTCGTCGTCCAGCACTGCAAGCCAGCCCCAGCGCAATGGACACTACGATAACGTATGAGCACAGTTTATTGAAAACAGCCGAAATCGCTGTCAGAGTCACTGGACGACCGTGAAATCGTCGTTGTTTGCGTGCCCCACGTGTAACTGACCACAGGTGATAGAGTTGCAGCGACGCTATCACGAATTTCTGTTCCTACGTGACTCAGACGTCGTCCGACTATGTTGATACGTCACTAGAAAACCGCCCCCTCGAAATCGAAACCGAAAGTGGACTTTTAAGGAAGCCGTATTAAAGATATATTCATTCCCTTGCGAGGCACCATGATACTCTTTTTGGGGTTCTCCACTCCAGTGCTTTCATTTACAGCAATAATACGAGGACGTCAAAAATTCGTGTCAGTACTCCTTTAAGTGTGCACATATGTATATGATTGATATCGAAATAAGAATTATTATGAGAAAAGAAGCACGACAGATAACAGGACAGCTTCACGTTCAAATAGACGATTTATTCAATTTCAATCCATGATGAAATCGTTTAAACTCTCTTGCCAGGTTTATTGCCTCCTTCCAAATACACGCATTGTATATGTGCTAAATTTTCCTTCTTTGTATCCGGTGTTCCCCTTGCACCTGTGTAGGGTAGCAAACCGGACGTGTGTGTGGTTGATCTCCTTGCCTCTCCCTTTCCTTGTTGTCCTCTCTCTCCCTAAAATATAGGAACTATAGAAGGGTAACCTCTTCAAAAGCGTAAATGGAGGAGGCTTGGGCGCGTTGGTAGATCACATTAAATGCAACAACAGCGCTTCTTCTGTTGTTACATTTAATACAACATCTCTCTAAGACACTGACAAGCGTCAGTGACTCGAAGCCCCTTCTGTGCCCTGTGATGAAAGTAAAAGGCAGTTTAACTGGGCGATTTGGCCACCTCCCCCCCCCCCCCCTCTTTCCCCCAAAAAACCCCAAAAATGAAAAAATCCCTTGTCACAAGCTAGCACCCTTTGGAATTGGTGTTATAAATGACAGCTCGCGGACTTGCCGTTGTCGCAATGTACACCACTAAAAGCGTCCCTACCGCTGCTGTATTGCACAATTTCCACTTTTGAATCATTTAGCGAATGCAATGGCTGCGACGTCTTATTCTCAGCCCCGTTGGCACTCGGAACTTGGTCTCTGATTTCCTTGTCTTTTGCCGTTCGGCGAGCCTCGAATATAAGTTTGTCCAGTCTGCCCGTTGGCGCTTCGCAGAAAATGAAGATGAAGTAGCTGATGAAGTAGCTCCAAACGAGTGTGCTGAAGAAGAACGACACCTGCGAGACGAACACGACAGAGAAGACTATTTCAGAAAGTAAAAGGCGAGTCTTATAAGAAACACTCCCGCATTTATTCGGTTAGCTCCTCCCTTGAATGCCCACTGTAAGAAAGAAGCATAAGAGACACACCACACGTAACATAGAACACGAGAGAATTTAATCGCTCTCACAGCTCATCGCAAATCTTATCGCACAATCCTTACTACAGTTTCCAAACACACACACACACACACACACACACACACACACACACACACACACACACGCGCGCGCGCGCATATAGAGGGTGTCCCAATTATCAGGCAGGACGACTTAAAAAGAAACCACTCGCATTACTCGAAGAAAGCCTACTGCGTATTGTTCCTAGTACAGTGTAGTTGCCGCGAGTAATTTTTTTCGTTAATTAGATTTGATTATGTAATTATAATTAAATATCTAATTCGAGAACTACTGTTCTAATCATTCAAGCGTCAATGAGGCAGTTGTAGTCAGCACCGTGGGGCCTCTAACTGCGTGCGCTATTTTCAGCGACGTACTAATTGCGTACTCATTTTTTCTGAATGATAAACCATCCCCACGAATAATGAAAAGTACCACGTGACAGCGCTCCCAGTCACGTCATAAAGCAGTGCCCGCGAACAGGCTTCCCCTGAGTTATCCATGCCATCAAAGGCCATTATTATCAAGTGGATCGGTAAGTCGTAAGAAACGGATAAGAAGTGTGACGTATAATTGACAGGAAGGAATCGTTGGTAATCCGAGAAGCTTGCTGCTGCTTCCATACCACTATCAATGTGATGCCCTGTCTCTTCGGATGTGAAACAGGCAAAACAATCGCTTTCAATCGCAGCTTGTTTGAGGGCGCTCCTTTACGATACGGCTGATAGCGCTGTCACGTGGTACTTTTCATATTTCGCGGGGATTGTTTATCATTCAGAAAAAAATGGGCACACACCTAGTACTTTGCTGAAAATAGCGCACTTAGATGCCCCACGTGGCTGACTACAACTGCCTCATTGAAGCTTCAGTGATTAAAACAGTAGTTCTCTTATTAGATATTTAATTACAATCCCCTAATCAAATCTAATTAACGAAAGAATTACTCGTGGCTACTCCACTGTACTAGGAACAATATAGGCTTTCTTCGAGTAATGCGAGTGGTTTTTTCTTTTAATCGTGCTGTGATAAGTGGGACACCCCTGTGTTTGGTTGTGTGTGTGTGTGTGTGTGTGTGTGTGTGTGTGTGTGTGTGTGTGTGTGTGTGTGTGTGTGTGTGTGTGTGTGTGTGTGTGTGTGTGTGTGTGTGTGTTAAATTTGTCCCCCTGGTATGGAAAAAAAATTAAAATAATGTGGGGGTAGCCCGCGCCACCAGAAGGTATATCGGGCTTAAAGCCAATCGCACCATAAAGAAATAAGGGGAAGTGTTCCCAAAAAGAAAATTTTGTGGAAAAGCCAATTGAAAAAAAAATGTATGTATTCGGAAGCAAGGCCTGCAGGGCTTTTCCTTCTATAATAAAGGCAGGAGATGAAGACCGTGGTAATGTTAGTGCCAAGTACTGCGTAGCAGTGAGAGCTTCCAGCAGCAAGAGCGTCCTTGTAACAAGGGGAAAGCGGGAGTGCACTGGTAGGTGTAGTTTAAAGTTCCGTGACCGACGACGTAGTGCAAGCCACAACTCGAGCCAGGCGCTTCAGCCTTGCATGGCGGACCTGTAGGCATGATCTGGAGATTGAGGCGGAAGCATTCGGTTGGAGCAAAGAGGAGGTGAAACCTGCGATGAAAAGAGGTCTGCGCAGATACCTAAGGCGGGTTTTGTCATATCAATAGGATGACATGAACAATGGGTCTATGTGTGTTGAAAAGTTGATGCTCACGTCATAGCTGCCGAGGTAACCTCGCCTTTTTTTTGGCGTAATTGCAACTATAACGTTGAGCATGCAGTGTCGGATGAGTTGTAAGGAAAATGTATGCGAGCGGTAGACGTGTGGTTGGGAAGTTTCGATGAGGTATCCAGTTATGTCTCAGAAATGTCTGCATAGTGGGTGGGGGTTGGTATGACAACCGCCGATTCACGCATTATGTTAACTAGCTGAATTAAGTATGCACGCGTTTTTTTTTCTAGTAGATATCTTGGGAAGTGTGCGTGTGATATTGTTGGATCTGTGCGGCGTCGTAAGTGTTGAGTGACGTGTAGCGTTCGTGGGCAATCGTTGAAGTAATGCAGATCGGCTACGCATACTTTTGTGTGTGTGTGTGTGTGTGTGTGTGTGTGTGTGTGTGCACCGTGAAAATTAAGGCCAGAACATGTAGGTTTAATATCAGAGCGGTAAACAGGCATGAGACGTCTTCACTGACGGCTGCTCTTCAGTGGATGAAAGCTCATAATATGAGTTCTTGTTACTCTGCGCAGAGAAGTAAACATTATCTTATCGGCTTGAAGAAGCATCATCGTTGACATTAGCCGAGGCTTTTGGGATCAAATAAGCGATCAGTTTTATAGTACAACTCGTTGATGGCTTAGTTTGCCAAGCATTAATTCCACTGATGGGGAGCGCAAATACACAGCACCAAAAGAAAGCGCACGTAGAACAAGCGCAGACTCGCGCTGTTTATTCGTTGGCAAGTCACTGCAGATATAATAGAAAATACAGAAAGCACATGCGCAAAGATCATAACCGAATCTGAAATCACACGTGCGTGTCCAGAAATAGATTTTCTCTGTTGTACAGACTGACAGATGCGTCACCTATGCAAGCAGTTGTCTTCCTCGCTGACAGTCCTGCGTGTGTTCTCTGCGGATGCGAGGAAACCTTTGACCACTTGTGCTGCTGTGCATAATTTGAGGAACATAAACTGTCTATGACCGAGTCGTTCAAGAGAAAGAGATCAAACTTGATTGTTCGGGTCGTTCAAGAAGCTCGACGATCGTCCTTTAAGTGAAGAGATGATCTTGGAATACCGTACTCACCGACCAACGGCTCAGAAGGCAATGGAAGCGCTTTCGGGCTTTCTGAAAACATCTGGCCTTACCGAGCGCCTTTGAAACTGTAGGACTGTCCTGTAGGTTTTACATTCCCCTTCTCTCCTTCTCTCCTTTTCTTCGCCTTCTCCTATCCCCCAGTGTGGGGTAGCCAACCGGCCTCCTGACTGGTTAACATCCCTGCCTTCCCTTCTTTATTTCTCTCTCCCTCTTTGTCTTGTCTTTCTTGATATCACGAAATGCTCTAGTACAAATCGTGAATTCGTATTGCCAATTCTACGGATAGCCTTCCTGTCGCTAAGCCGGGAATATCACAAGTACGCGCATTGCAGCATCTGCCAAATATGAGCAACGGAGGCTGCGCTGCAATGCGTATACTGGTGATCCCCTGTTTGGTGATATCAAGATTGACGGTGTAGAAGTGGTAATACGAATGCACGGTTAGTACTACAGGCTTTCCAGATATCATAGAAGGGAAGTGTTCGCCTAAATGACGCATCTGTCAGTCTGTATATGGCGGAAAGATATTTACGCCCCACCACGGTGGTCTAGTGGCTATAGTACTCGGCTGCTGATCACCGAGGGTCGCGGGAGCGAACGCTGGCCGTGGCTGCTGCATTTCGATGTAGGCGCAACGTTGCGACCTATGTACTGTGCGATGTCATTGCACGTTGAAAAAAACCCAGGTGGACGAAATTTCCGGAGCGCTCCACTACGGCGTCTATCAACCATATCGTGGTTTTGGGACGTAAAACCCCAGATATCGATCATCAATCAGAAAAGCTATTTCTCGACAGGCACGGGTGATTTCTGGTTCCTTTACCTTAAGGCATTAGCCCCTTG